>JAVJIF010001013.1:0-556816 GCA_038442645.1 Agave tequilana | reverse complement strand
AGGATATTATTGATTTCTGAAACATTACCATAAGCATATATGATAACTATGAATTCAAAAGTTTCAAACTAATTCATTTCATCAACTGGAGAACATAATATTGAATTCATTCATTCATTATTTATAAAGGGAAATAAAGCCACATAAATATAATATCATACAATCTAGAATTAAATAGTAGTAGAAATATAGTCACACTTACATTCATTGTTGATCCTTTTGATTGAGAACTCAGCTGAAATCTTCTCTTCCTCATCGCAAAAGGAATTGCAAAAGCCTAACAACAAAAATATTCCATGCTTGCAACAAAGATTAAATTCTCCAAATAAAAGAAGAACGAAGAGGAAATATACCATTTTTTTCCCCCTAAATTTCAGTGTTTTTGGTGAATTCTGGAGATCTCTTGATTTTGGTGTGAATCTAATGCTAATGAAACCTAACAATCTCCTACAAAGTCCCGCAGAGATTAGGGACGACAACGATGAGATCAGGCCGAAGGATTGCTGGCTTAGGTTGATGACGCGACGAGATCAACTGCTCGAAAGAGAGGCAGCGACAAAGAGAGGCGACGGCGAGATCGAGCGGCCGAGAGAGAAAGGCAGGCGGGCTGAGATCTAGTGGTGTCGAGAGGTCGAGAGAGAGATCCGGCCAGATCTAAGAAACGCCGGTAGCTGATGAGGGAGGCTGCGGGTACCCCTCGAGTTTCTCGGTTTTTTTTTTTTTCTGTTTTTTTGTCCTCCCGATTTTCTTTTCTCGCATGCAATCCCTGCCGTCCGACAAAATCCAACGAGTCTGAATAGCCATGTCGGTATAAAATCAACCGACCGATCAGCAAAAAGCGGAAAAAAGAAACAAAGAAGGAGGAGGGAGTTTAGAAAGAAAGAAAAAAAGAAGATGGAGGGACAGGCCTGTTTTGTTTCGTTGCAAAACGTCGCAAGTCGTAAGTCGTAAAATAAGAATAGAAAAGGTGAACTGCAGCAGAAAAATATATTGTGTTTTACGGTGTTTGGTTGATAAAGTGAAGTGTAAATGAAAAAGTATATTGTGTTTTACGGTGTTTTGTTGATAAGTGAAAGTGTAAATGGTAATTATAATGTGTTTTTACGGTGTTTGGTTGGTAATGTAAAAGTGTAAGTGGATAAGTTGACCACAAAATTAACTGTAGCAGTGATTTAAATATTATAAATACTATTAAATTAAATCAACTATTGCAAATTAAATTATATTAATAAATTTGAGATAAAAATTAATAATCTTAATATTTTATTTATAACAATAATATTAATAAATATTAGTATAATAGTAAAATATTACTAAAATATTAACTAAATAAGTAATATAAAATTTTAAGAAAATCTAAAGAACATTAATAAAATTTTAAGAATACTAATAAAATATAAATATTAAAAAATCTTACAAAAATAATAAATATATTTATAATATTATAATATTTTAAAATACTTGAAAATTATTATAATATAAATTTTATTATAATATTAAAAATCTTACAAAATAATAAATATAGTTATAATATTATAATATTAAAAATACTTGAAATTATTATAATATAATTTTATTATAATATTATTGTATATTTATAGAAATATAAAATTAACAAAATAAAATATAATTATAATTTAATAATAAATTATCATTATAGCATTATTATACTGAATTATTATTACAATATTAACATAATAAATATTAATATAATAATAAAATATATTATGATATTAATAAAGTAATTTTTTATATTAAAAAATAAATAATTAAATATATATATTATATTAAAGTATAATATTGTTATATTAATAAAATATTAACTCTAAATAAAATAATAAAAATGGAATAAGTATTAATAAAATAATAAAGTATTAAATAAAATATAAATAAAAATATTAAATTAAAATAAAACAATATTAAAAACAATAAAAAAATTTAAAGATTAAAAATATAAAATATTAAATAAGAAATTGAACACTATTTAAATTATTAAATATTTTATAATATTAAATTATATATTGATTATCAAGTAACTGTTTTTGAACTATAAGTGTACTACAAGTGAGAGTTACATGACCACAAAATTAACTGTAGCAACTGCAAGTGGGAAAATATGAGTGCAAAGTGATATTTACACGACCACAAATTTTAACTGTAGCAACCGCAAATGGGAAAAGAGAGTTGCATTTTGCAACTTGTTTTTCAGCGAAACAAACAACGAAAAATGGAAAAGAAGTTTTACGACTTGCGTTTTGCGGCGTTTTGCGGCGAAACAAACACGCCCAAAATTTTTATATGAGTTATGAAAGAAAACTTCTTTTTGATCGATTTTGATAAAAATCAACAAGAGATGCAAGAAAGAAGGACCCACAGCAAAGAGAAGAAGAGAGAGAACCACAACAACAAAGCACGAGAGCAAATTGATTATTTCCCGAATGCGGCTATTCACACCCACAAATTTGCTTAACACCATGTATACTTGGCCTGTTTGTTTCGTTGCAAAACGTCGCAAGTCGTAAGTCATAAAATGAGAATGGAAAAAGTAACTGTAGCAGAGAAAATATATTGTGTCTTACGGTATTTGGTTGATAAAGTGAAGTGTAAATGGAAAAGTATATTGTGTTTTAAGGTGTTTGGTTGATAAAGTGAAAGTGTAAATGGTAAGTATATTGTGTTTTTACGGTGTTTGGTTGGTAATGTAAAGTGTAGTGGAAAAGTTGACCACAAAATTAACTGTAGCAGTGATTTAAATATTATAAATACTATTAAATTAAATCTACTATTGCAAATTAAATTGTATTATAAATTTGAGATAAAAAATTAATAATCTTAATATTTTTTTTATAACAATAATATTAATAAATATTAGTATAAATACTAAAATATTACTAAAATATTAACTAAATAATAATATAAAATTTTAAGAAAAATCTAAGAACATTAATAAAATTTTAAGAATACTAATAATATAAATATTAAAAAATCTTAAAAAATAATAAATATAGTTATAATATATAATATTAAAAAACTTGAAAATTATTGTAATATAAATTTTATTATAATATTATTGTAATATTATAGAAATATAATTAACAAAGTAAAATATAATTATAATTTAATAATAAATTATCATTATAGTATTATTATACTGAATTATTATTACAATATTAACATAATAAAATATTAATATAATAATAAAATATATTATGATATGAATAAAGTATTTTCTTATATTAAAAAATAAATAATTAAATATATAGTAATGTATAATATTGTTATATTAATAAAATATTAAATCTAAATAAAATAATAAAAAATGGAATAAGTATTAATAAAATAATAAAGTATTAAATAAAGTATTAAATTAAAATATTGAATATTAAATATTAAAACAATATTAAAAACAATAAAAAAATTAATGATTAAAAATATAAAATAATTAAATAATTAAATGAGAAATTGAACACAATTTAAATATTAAATATTTAATAATATTAAATTAATATATTGATTATCAAGTAACTGTTTTTGAACTATAAGTGTACTACAAGTGAGAGTTACATGACCACAAAATTAACTGTAGCAACTGCAAGTGGGAAAATATGAGTGTAAAAGTGAGATTTACATGACCACAAATTTAACTGTACCACTGTGAGTGGGAAAAGAAGAGTTACATTTTGCAACTTGTTTTTCAGCGGAAAAAACAACGGAAAATGGAAAAGAAGTTTTACGACTTGCGTTTTGCGGCGTTTTACGGCGAAACAAACACGCCCTAATACACCGACAAAATTTCTAAACACACACTCTCTGCTTTTTCTAAACTATTCTTTTCATCTTCATTGTTTTTTTAAATACCAATTCTACCCTACCCTCCCTCCCTCAACAAAACAATCATCTCTCCCCTCCCCAACTGTATGTTAATTGTACAGTTAGAGATTAATTAAATAGCATTCGAGTGTGCTTGATATTTTCAGCTGGTTTGAAATAACAGTAGTTTGGGAGTAACTAAACTCCCTGTATAAAAAGGTATTCCCTCTCTATTCCTACGTAAGTTTTTTTTTATCCATCAACAGAGAATGCGCAACTTTACAGAAAGGGAACAAAGGGAGATATACGCCCTTTTCTCAAAGTATTTTTATCAAGATATTAATCATGGAACCAAGTATGTTTTAATTGCTTTAAAGAACAGTGAATATGCATAAAGTTTCAGATTCTGGATTTATATTTATGCAATTTAGGGCATAGAAGTAAGTTTTAATTATTGTTTTTTTTTTTGCCATTAAATTGCCATTAAGTTTTAACATATGATATCAGAGCAAACTCAGGTTTAGAAACTTATGTATTTTCCATTAAGTTGTTTATTTTTTTAGGCTCTTATGAGATGAAGGAATAAAATTGGGTTTTTTGGAAATTGAGAAATAGGATGGCATAAGATAAAATAAATTTAAGAAAATATATTGGGTTTAGAAATTGAAGGCTGTAGTTGAATTTTCTTATGCTGAAAATGCAAAATTTTAAGAATCCATAAGAATTTTTCAAGAACAATTCTAGAATTCAGAATAAAAATCTTTGCCTAAATTTTTCAGAAAAACGGTTTAACAATTAGGGTCGAATTGACTCAATTTTGACCTTGGCGCATGTGAAATGTGTATAAATTTCTAAAGTAAATTTTTTTAAAAAAAATAAATGTCTGCTTATGGCAAATTATAGTTATTATTTAAGTTTGATAGCTATATTATGTATATTTGTTAGTCACCAAAATGACCAAATTAGAATGATTATCCTATAAATATCAAACTAAATAAGATTCAGTTACTCATGATCGTTAGATGCCTTAGTGAGATGACATGATGTATTGGACATGAGTACTTTTGAAGTTAAGGATCGTCCAAAGGTAGATTAGTAAATTCTATATTATGAACATAACTAAGTTAATTAATGTACTTGATTGGATGTGTTTAGTATATCCAAAGATAACAAACATGTCTATTGAAAGTACATTTGATTACCAATTAAAAGAATTGCATCAATTAAGTTTAATTAGCGTATATTGTTATATCTCCCAAGGAGATTTTCAATGTACATTTATTTATTTTTAATAATAAAAATTTTTGCCTTTGCAGCTTCTGCTCTTCACACCTCATCTTTTGTTACGTTTAATAGGTTCATTAAATTAATGAATGAGTGAGCAAGCCGAGTATTACTTGGGTGTTCAAAATCTCGACCTTGCACTCATGACAGAGAAACCAACAGATTTCACTGAGAACAACACTAATGAGGAAAGGCCTTTCCATAAAGAATGGGAGAGATCAAATAGATTGAGCCTAAAGATTTTATGAATGACAGTGGCGAGCGAAATCAAGACCTCATTTCTTGAACAAAATTTGCTAGGGAATTTATGAGATTAGCCTCAGTTTGAGGCTGCTGACAAGTCTCGTACTGGGGCATTAATTAGTAGGCTGACCACCATTAAATATGATGTTCTCGTAACATGTATGACCATGTGACTGAGATGTCAAATATAGCAGCAAGAATTAGAAACATGAGAATGTCTGTGGACGATAGTTTCTTTGTTCATTTGTCATTAACTCTTTACCTCCTCAGTTTAGTCCATTTCAAATTAATTATAGTACAATTAAAGATAAATAGAATATGACCGAACTTCAAACTAAGTTAGTTCAAGAGGAGGAAAGATTGAAGAAACAAGGAGATCATTTTGTTAATCTGTGGGCTCGTCTGGAGTTAAGAGGAAATCCAATAAGAAGTATGAAAAGGGCAAAAGACCACTGAAGATTAATGAGTCTTCTGCCCAATCCATAAGAAGGATAAAACTAAAGAAAAGTGTCATTTCTGTAAAAAAATGTTGGGCACTATATGAGGATTACCTGAAACGTAAGGCATGGTTTTGAAAAGAAAAATAAGCCTAGTGCTTTTGCATGTTTCGAATCATATTTATCAGAAGTCCCTTATAATACTTGGTGGATTGTGATTGTACTAAAAGCAGTGAGAATTACCATGTAGCTTTGGGCTAACGGGTCATGTCCACGAGGAGGAATGCGATAAAACGTTTCGATGTATTGTTTCAAAAGCAAAGATTGGTGTTGGTGTTTTTTAGTTGAAAAGAAAATGAAGAGTAGAGAAGTGATTTAAAGAAACTTAAAATTTTGGAAAAGGTTGTGGAGAAGATGACTTTTTAGAAAATACTGTGATAGTGGTTTTGTTATGATTCAATTATGAAAAATATCCGGACTCGCTAATCTTCAACTCAACTATTTACTTTTCTCAAGAAAGTTTTATTGTCTCACTCTAGTTATAGGCAAAAACAAAGTCTTCTTTGAATGTTCAAGTAAAACAAATAAGATGATTTTGTTTTAAAAACTGAAACTTTTCTTTACACAATATTAAAAATAAAATGTTAAATCATCAAGCGAGGAAGCAAGTATGGAATAAAAATGATTTAGAAATAGTTGTATTTCTGAAATAAATGTTTAAAGTTTAACACCCATCCTCATGTGCCTTCAAGAACAGAGCTTGACTTAGGCATACCAATGATTCAAGTAGGTTGCTTTCATAAAACCAATCATGAGAAGAGGGGTAGAAGAGATAAATTAGTGAGCCTAGAAAAATTCTTAGCTACTCATGATCGATGTAAAATAATGCATATAAAACAAATGTAACATACAGATAGTTTGGAGAAGAAGGAAGATCTTGATTCTTATTGATATCACTTCAATGTCGAATTACAATCACTCTTTCTCTCTCACTTGTTTCTGAACTGAACTACAAAAATAAAACTGAGATACAACTTCTCATTAACTATCTAACAATGATCCTAAATCCTAAAAATAAACAAAAAGCTTAAACTAGCCTTCAGTCCCTTCTTCAATAAACTTCCTGCCTTTTATAGGCAAAAACCTAGAGGGGAGAGGAGTGAAGAGATAAGGGGAGAAAATGCTCGCTCCGCGGCCTGGATGTGGCCACTGGCCACATCTAGGGGGAGGTCTGGCTGGCGTTGGTTTTATCCCTTTTATCCGACTGATTTTCTTTTTGATATATGATATTGATCTGACCTTCGGTGATCCTCAAGCTAACCGATTTGGATTCATACAAAACCTAATTAACGGTTTTATTTGATGTGATCTCCCCTGATATGCATTGATCTCAGCTGGGATCTTGGCTATCCTCGTGAATATTTATCCCTTCTTTAATTTAGATTTAAATCAAAATTTAAAGCGAGCTTTTGGGCTAAAATTTCTTTTCCATCTCCATTAGTAATGAGCATGCACATTATTAAATAAATAAGACTAAATACAAGATTTATTAGATAATAAACATGGTAATGTGACAATATACATGCAATATCGGTGACTGATCACACCCCCACACTTATCTTTTGCTCGCCCTCGAGCAAAACATCAAAACTAATCTAAAAAATTATTGAACCACTTTCGCACGTCACTCGATTGCACCAGAGCATGTACAACAAGCTGTTAAATCTCTATGTTATCCCTAGAGGACGAGTTTTGTCTCGTGAGGGTTTTTAGTGGATTACACCCACAAGATCTATAAAGAAAGAGAAAAGTGTTAGTATTTTGAAAAGCATTTTGAAAAGAGAAAACATTTGAGGTATTATTGTAAGAGTTCAAGTAACCTATAAGTTATAGGAAAATCGCATTTCATTCCTAAATTTTGTCTCTATTCAAAAACGTGTTATCAATCAAAGTAAGGAGTCAAATTGTATTTCTCATTTAGTCTATTACTTACCTAAGTCATATGCACCTTTTTAGACGTGAAATTTTGACTAAGGTTTTAACTTTAACTCTTATGCCTTATTTATTTATATTTTTGGTGGTTTTATTCCTTATTTCTTTTAGGCTTTCTAATCTGCCCATGTAATGAGTCTTTAGTCGTGACACTCAAACCGGACGGTCTTAGGGCACCGGGTGAGAAAACACCCCAATGACTTAAGCACTAGAGTAAACAAGGCCACAAAATTAAGAATTTTTATTATAAAATGTACCCATTTAGGCGTGAATATTTATGTTTTATGAGGCACAAGTACCCAGCTTAATCAAAGGATTTATATATATATATATATAATATATCTTTTTCCGTTTTTCTTCTCTTTTTTTATATAAGGCATAAGAATCTTTGTTTTTGAACCCTAAGTGTGTAAGTATAAAAATGTGCATATTTCATCAAGGTAAAAATAAAGACTAAATTACTTTTTCAAATTTTCTTCCTAACCCTAGAAATCAAATAAATCATCTTATTTTGACCAAGTATAAGATATCCTAATTATGATTCTCCTATTCCTTAGAATTGACTTAATTTCTTACAAAAAATAAGTCTAAATATTGTTCTTTTTTCAAAAAGTTTTTATATTTTCTTTTATATATATTATATTTTGTTATTTAAAGTTATGTTAATCATGTTTGAACCCTTCCCACACCTACTCATGTATTGTCCCAATTGTATGAAAGAAATGTATAGATGCATGAAATGGAATGTAAAAGAGGTAAAGTTACTGATACACTAAGTCGAAAAGACCCATAGCCGTTTCATTTACCGGCACCGATTCTAAGAAAGATTTAAGGCGTTGACCATTTACCTTAAAGTCATTCACATTCTTGGTGTCATTGATCTTTACAGCACCATATGAAAACACGGATTTAACAATGAATGGCCTAGTTGATCTTTTAGCTTCTCTAGAAAAAGATGAAGCCTAGAATTATAGAGTAAGACTTTGTGCAGGGACAAATGTTTTCCTTATGATATGTTTATCATGAAAAATCTTAACTCTCTCTTTGTCATCTTTGCATTTTCATAGGCCTCATTTCTCAATTCCTCTAATTCAGAAATTTGTAATTTCGAAGGTCACCAGCCTTTTTCAAATCGAAATTTAGCTGCTTTATTGTCCATAAGGCTCGGTGCTCTAACTCAACATGTAGGTGGTAAGTCTTCTCAAAGACTATCCTATAAGGAGACATTCCTAAAATCATCTTGAAAGCGGTCATGTAAGCTCATAGGGCATCTATAAGTTTGGTGGACCAATCTTTTTAGTTTTGTCACAGTCTCCTCCAAAATAAGCTTGATTATTTAATGGAGACCTCCACCTGCCCACTGGTTTGAGGATGATAAGATGTGGACAACTTTGAGTTATAACATACTTTCGCATAAGAGTTTCAAAGGATCTATTGCAAAAGTGAGTATCATTATCACTGATGATAGCATGAGGAGTTCCGAAGCACGAGAAATTGTTCTCTTACAAAAACTTTATGACAACTTTGTTATCATTAGTTTTACTTGGAATGGCTTCTACCCAGTTTGACACATAGTCCACAACAACCAATATTTTCAAATGAATTAGGAAATGGACTCATAAAGTCGGTGCCCCCAAACATCAAAGAGTTCTATTTCTAGAATTGGGTTGAGGGGCATCATATCTCATTTCGAGATCCTTTTTACCATTTGACATCTAGGGCACGTCTTGCAAAATTCATAAGCATTTTTGAGCAAAGTGGGCCAATAGAACCCACTTTGTAGCACCTTTTCAGTAGTCTTGCGGGGACCAAAGTGTCCACCGCATGCAAGCTCGTGACAGAAGGACAAAACACTCTTAATTTCTTCATCGGGAATGCATCTCCTAATGATTGGTCAGAACAGTACTGAAAAAGATATGGTTCCTCCTAAAAGAAATGTCAGGCTTGAGATAAGAACTGGTATACATCGTTTTAAACCAATGAGATGGAGTTTGGTTTGTAACTAAGTAATTCACTATATCAGCAAACCAAGGTGCCCTAAAGACAGCTAAAAGTTTTTCATTGGGAAATTCGTCATTTCTGGGCAATTCATTGCACGAAAGTTTAGAATGCGCGAGAGATGTGTTGGCCCAAAGGCCCTTCACCCTAGTTTTGATGATGATCAACTCATGTAGTTATAGTTACTAATGATCTTGTGTTTAATTAGTGACAGATTCATGATCAAGATCTTAGTAGGTGCATAGCTCAACAAAGGATAAAAGAACAAGATTTGGAGCTTGCATGTGGTGATCCAAGGAGTTTTGGATCAAGCTTGGACCAAGTCAAGAAGATGAGAAGCCTTCAAGGGAAGACTTCAAGAAGTTGAAGACTTGGGTCTAGGTATAGAGTTTGTATTTTTGTTTTAGTAAAAATGTAAAGGATAGATAGTTGGTGGATTGCTCAAGTTATATCACACACACACACACTCTTGATAGAACTCTTGATTTAATTGATTTCATAAAAGATTTCTTTTTAGAAAAGAATTTTTATTTAGTAAAAGATTTTCTTTGAGACAAAATATAAAAACTTTGGGTTTTGGTATTTCCATCATATATATATCTTTTCAAACCATAACCAAGTTTAGAGCTTTATGATCAAAACATAGATATTTTATTATGATTGTGTAGTGGATCATATCCATACACACTATGCTTTATAAGTTCAAAATATCTTGTTTTTGTATTTGATAAAGATTTAGAAAAACAAGTTTTGGAAAAACATGTTTGAAAAAATACATTTTGGTTATTGAGCTAATATTTCCAAGTTACAAAAATAGACCAAAACATCTATAACATGTCTTGATTTTGTGCAAGCATGTTTGTTCTTTCAAGTATATTGGTAAAACTATTTTTGTAGAATTTCTATGTATTTTTAGGATTTTATAAAAAGATTTTAAATCCTGTTTTTTGACCTGGAGACTGGCTGACAGGCTAAGTCGGTCGACCGGACCGGTCGACCGATGTGCACAGCCCTGTGCACATTGTCAGCGCAGTGGCCGGTCGACCGGGTCGGTCGACCGACCAAGAGAGCTTTGCTCTCTGGAAATATCAGTCGACCAAACCGGTCGACCGATAGAGAGAATGCTCTCTGCTCCAGTGGTCCGGTCGACTGGCAGTCGACCGCTCCAGAGAGATCTGCTCTCTGGAAATGATCGGTCGACCGAGCCGGTCGACCGGTGGCTTCAACGGTCAGAAATATGACCGTTGGCCGGTCGACCGGCGGTCGACCGACAGCACTGACAGAACCCCAACGGCTCTATTTCTGGCAGCCTATAAAAGGGGGTCTTGTCAACTGTTTTGAGGTTAAGATTTTGGAGATTTCTTGAGCAGTTTTTCTGATACTTTTAGAAGAGTTTCTCCACAAGATTTGAGAGCAAATATTTCCAATCAAAAGGGAGTTTTTATCAAGAGAGTGTTAAAGTGATTTCTTGAGTTTTCCATCAAAGCTTTCTTTCCTTGATTTCTCACACTTCACTTGAGCATCCATAGACATATCTATCCTATAGGAAAGTGTTGTAGTGAGCTTTTGTAATTAGTGATCAAGTGTTAGATCACCAAAGAGATTTCCATTGTATTTTGAGGAGACGGGCAAGTGTGCTCGTGTGTTAGAGTTCTTGTGTGAACTCGGTGGTTTGAGGTGCGCCCTCATTGAGCCGGTGGGCTTGTGGTGTACGGACAAGGGAGTCCGAGAGCTTGTAGGTGTTGCGGCACCGAGGAGAGATCCGGTGGGATCTTACATAGTGGAAATCCTTCGTGTGTCGAAGGCGGGGATGTAGAGCAAGTGTGCTCGAACCTCGAAACATACCCTTGTGTTTGCGATTGCTCACTCTTGCTCTCTTTCTCACTTAGTCTCTTTTATATCTTGCATTACTTACATTGTCTTTAATTTACATGCTTGATATACCCTTGTGCTTATATTGTTATATACTTGCGTGGGATTGCTTGTTAACACTAGTATTCAACCAAGAGAGCCAACGCGGCACCTCAACCCATTCAAGGGGAATCTAGAGGAGCTTGTCCAGAGCCTCGCAAGGGGAATTCGGCAACACTCTTGAGTTATACATAAGTGTTTAATTAAAAGAAATTTTAATTTGGTCAACTTAGTTTTAATTCCGCATTATTTGTTCACAAGTGACCATTAGATTAGCCATCACCTATTCACCCCCCCTCTAGGTGATCTTACAAGATGGTCAGCAACGACATTTTTTACGCTTTTCTTATCTTGAATCTCGAGATCAAATTCTTGAAGAAGGGGGATCCAACGAATGACTCAGGCCTTGACATCCTTCTTTATCATAAAGTATCTTAGCGTAGAATGATCAGTGAAAATTGTGGTTTTGGACCCTAGTAGGTAGGGACGAAATTTCTCTAAAGCAAATACTATTGCCAAGAATTCCTTCTCAATTGTAGTTCATTTGAGCATCGTTGAGAGTCCTACTAGAGTAGTAAATCACATGCTGCTTGTTATCAATGTACTGTCCTAAGACAACGCCTATGGCAAATCACAAGCGTTGCGCATGATTTCAAATGGCGTAGACTAATCTGATGCAGATATGATTGGTGCAGAAATAAGCGCTTTCTTAAACTTCTCCCAAGAATTTCTACATTCATTATTAAAAGTGAAGGACACATCTTTAGCTAAAAGATTAGTCAAGGGTCTAACAATCTTGCTAAAGTCCTTGATAAATCTTCGGTAGAAACCGGCGTGTCCTAAGAAGTATCAAATATTCTTCATGCATTTGGGTATGGAAATCTTAGTTATAACCTCAATATTGGCTCTATCCACTCAATTCCTTTCTTAGAGATTTCATGACCCAAGACAATTCTATGTCTTACCATGAAGTGGCATTTCTCCTAAAAGTGTCAGTATTTCTCAGCACAATGTTGGAGAAAAAGTTCTAGATGGTGAAGATATTGAGTGAATGAATCTCCGTAAATGGAGAAATCATCCATAAAGATTTCTAAGCATCGTTCTATCATATCAGAGAAAAGACTCAACATGCAACGTTGAAATGTTGCTGGGGCATTGCACAAGCCGAAAGGCATTCGAGAATAAGCAAATGTCCCAAATGGACATGTGAAAGTAGTCTTTTCTTGGTCCTTCGAAGCAATGGGAATCTGATTATACCCCGAGTAACCGTCTAAGAAACAGTAATACTCGTGTCCAACCAAACGTTCAAGCATTTGATCAATGAAGGGAAGCGAAAAATGGTCCTTATAAGTTGCTGCATTAAGCTTCCTATAGTCGATGCAAACTCGAATTTTCATGGGAAGTCGAGTTTGGACCAACTCTTTGTTCTCGTTTTTCACCACGGTGAAACCGGGTTTCTTCAGAACCGCGTGGACAGTACTGACCCATTGGCTACCAGAAATGGGATGATTATTCCATTGTCTAAGAATTTCACAATTTCAGCATGAGCAACCTCTTGCATAATAAGGTTTAACCTACACTGTGGGTCTCTTTTCGGTGTCGCTTCTTCATTGAGATGAATGTGATGTTGAACTATAGCTGGACTTAATCCCTTTATGTCGGTCATAATCCAACCAATGGCTTTCCTATATTTTCTAAGAATTGTTTTAAGATTCTCTTCTTACCTGTCATTTAAATGGGAGGCAATTATGACAGGAAAAGGTCTCTTGTTCGTCTAGATAAACGTACTTGAGATGCGCAGGTAAGGCTTTCAACTCTAAGGAAGGGGAAGGCTCACTGGAAGGAGGAGTCAAGTTTATTGGCTCCACATTTGGTGAAATAGGGTTTGAGGCCTAATTCATAGCAGACTTAATAATCTGATCAAGGTTAAAGTCTTCAGACTAACTCAAGGTCACAATTAGTTTCTAATTCCAATTTGTTCTCTATGTTCACTTATTAAGTTCTCAATGAGGTTGACTTTAAATGTTTGATTCTCAACATCACGGGATTGTTTTCCTAGGTTGAAGACATTGACTTCTCTAGTCATGTCCCCAAAGGTTAACCTCATGGACCCATTCCTACAGTTGATAATAGCGTTGGCAGTAGCAAGGAATGGGTGCCCTAAGATAACAGGAGTTTGAGCCCTAGAATTGGACACAGGTTGTGTCTCAAGAACTATGAAATCGACGGAGTAGATAAACTCCTCGACCCGGATAAGGACATCATTAATTTTCTCCTTAGGAACTTTTACTGAATGGTCAGCAAGTTGGATTGTGACTCGAGTTGGATTAAGATCGCTTAACCCGAGTTATTGATAAACTGAGAAGGGGAGCAAGTTGATACTTGCTTCCCAAGTCAAGAAGTGCACAACTAATATCGGCTTGTCCTATAGTGCAGGCAATGGTAGAACAACCCGGATCTTTGTACTTGACAGGGATTGGACCCGATAGTAGCTCACTAATATTAGTAGCTTAAGACTTTCTTGAGTACAATAGTCTCTCTTTTCTTGGTGCACATGTTCTTAAGAAATTTTGCATAGGATGGGACTTATTGGATAGCATCAAGAAGTGGCACATTTATCTTTACTTGATTGAAGATCTCAATTATCTTATCCTTGTATGGATTCTGCTTGTTGTTTTTCAGCCTATTAGAAAATGGTACTATAGACTTGTGCACCTGACTGGTTGACTTATCCTTTTCAGATTCGTCAGATTTGAAAGGATTGGGACTAGATGAGGTAGATGCTTGTGAGTAGTTGTGCTGAATGGAATTGAATGGTATTGACACTTGAATGTATGAACAACATTACATTGATTCAACGGTCGATCCTCAACCAAATAGGCTTATTGAGAATTCCTAAGATTCGTCATTGGCTGATTGGGTAAGGTACCTTTAACCTCTTATTCTATGGATTGGCTAATTGGCTCTTTTAAACCATTAGCCTCTGTACTGTTTGCATGAGGGACTCTTGGTTCTTCATGTACATTTTCATATTTTTCTCAAAATCAGTTATTCTCTTCTCATGTGGAGGATTTTGAAAAGAAGATTGTGGAGCTTGGTTGGGAAAGTTTTGTTGATAATTTGAAATTTTGGGATAATGGTTGGAAGAATTGTGATGGTAATTTGAAAAGTTGGGTTGGTGATTGGAAGAATTATTGGAATGCTAGAAGTGATTTGAATGGTTTGACCATAAGTGGTCATTGTTGTTCTGACTCTATGAGAAATTCGGGTGATTTCTTCAGTCAGGATTGTACGTTTGTGCGTAAGGATCATTGTTGGGCCTTGAAAAGGCCGCATTCATCGTCATTTCTCTATTCTATGATGAGGACATTGGATAAGGAGATCTTTGAAGCGTTCAAAGTACCTCCAAAACGGTTTACTAGATTCTTGCTTGAGCTGCATGATGTTCTTCCTAATGAGAGCGGTCTTATGGCTTGGATAGAATTTTTTCAAAAAGACCTTGATGAAACCATCTTACGATGTGATAGAGCCGATCGCTAAGTTGTAAAGCCATTTCTTGGCTAAGTCCTTGAGAACAAATGGGACAAATCTTAACCAAATAGCATCATCTATAAGGTATGAGATTTTCATCATTAAGCATACTTTCTCAAATTCTCTTATGAAGAAATAAGCATCTTTGGACTCTAAGTTATGAAACTTAGAGAGTGTATTGATAAACTAAGGCTTAAGCTCAAAGTTATGTTCACCAACCGATGGAAGTTGGATGCAAGATGAAAGCGTGGTTCTAATAGGATATAACCTATCCTGCAAAGATGTTAGTTGAGTCATAACCGGATCTAGTTTGGATTCTTACTTGGGTGGTGATGTGTTTCTAGTTAACCTAGATGTGTTTGGGTCTCTCGACCATGATTGCATATACAAACATTTCCACAAACAAGTTCACCAATAGCCAACAAGAAAAAGAGAAAGCAACCAAGCCTAGTCTAAGGTAAACCTTAACCTAGACAACTCTCAACTGATTGATTGTCCACAGGAGGCATAATGTAGACTCTGACCGCAAGCTAATCAGCCAAGTCAGGACAAGATTGGTAGGAGGTATCCGCGCAAAAAATGACAGGCCTAATTAAGCCAAACCACCAACCTTCAGGATTTCGCCCCTTAATCCTTATTCTTTGACACTGATTTTGCAAGAGTCAAATTCTAAAACCTTTTCCCTTAGGATAATCTCCTAATGAGTTTGAGATGTCCCAAGGCCAACATCTATTAGATTTTAAGTTAGGCTTAGGCTGTGCGTGTTTGGAGATGGTTTATGGGCTAAGGAAGGGTAATGACTCCCTCACCTTATCTTGTGCTAGGTTTTGCCCTTAAGATTGATTGTGCAAGTGTGCAAGTGCAAAACAAGTAACAAACAAAAAGTAAATAAATCAACCCAAGAATGTTCTTATGCTAGATGCTATGCAAACGTACCTTGTCTCCAGCTTTCTTTAACAGTAATTGAAAAGGAAACGTAAATAAATAAATGCCTAGAATGCAAGTCTAAACGTTTTTTTAGGCAATTGATAATCAATCAGATTACTGTTGGATTAAAAGTAAGGTATGTGAATATCAGATATAGCAAAAATAACACAACAACAAAAACTGTATTTTTACAAAGCAATATGTCCTGCAAAAAAGAGTTTTTAGTAGTCCAAAAATTTACATGCTTTTGCGCTGCAATTTCTTAGAATTCTCTTTCTTACTTTCTAGAGTAGGGGCACAAAATAGTAAGTCTTTTCATGCAATGCTTGAGCGCTAAATCTGATTTCTTTATAGCCCTAAAATAAAACACCAAACTTGTTAAAAAATAATTACACCATTCCATCCCCGGTAACGACGCCAAAATTGATTGCACTAAAAGCAGTGAGAATTATCGTGTAGCTTTGGGCTAATGGGTCGTATCCACGAGGAGGAATGCGATGAAAGCGTTTCGATGTATTGTTTCAAAAGCAAAGATTGGTGTTGGTGTTTTTTAGTTGAAAAGAAAATGAAGAATAGAGAAGTGATTTAAAGAAAACTTAAAAATTTGGAGGGTTGTGGAGAAGATGACTTTTTAGAAAATGCTTTGAGAGTGGTTTCATTGTTATTTAAATTATGAAAAGGATCCGGGCTCGCTAATCTTTAACTCAACTATTCACTTTTCTCAAGAAAGTTTTAATGCCTTACTCTAGTCATAGGCAAAACACAAAGTCTCCTTTGAGTGTTCAAGTAAAACAAATAAGATGATTTTGTTTTAAAAACTGAAAACTTTTTTTTACACAATATTAAAAATAGAATGTTAAACCATCAAGCGAGAAAGCAAGTATGGAATAAAAATGATTTAGAAATAGTTGTGTTTTTGAAATAAATATTTAAAGTTTAACACCCATCTACATGTGCCTTTAAGAACAGAGCTTGGCTAAGGCATACCAATGATTCAAGTGGGGTTGCTTTCATGAAAACTAATTAAGAGAAGAGGGGTAAAAGAGATAGATTAGCGAGCCCAGAAAAACACTTAGCTACTTATGATCGATGTAAAACAATACATATAAAACAAATGTAACATACCAGATAGTTTGGAGAAGAAGGAAGATCTTGAATCTTATTGATGTCACTTCAATGTCAGATTACAATCACTCTTTCTCTCTCTTACTTGTTTCTGGACTAAATTACAAAAACAAAACTGAGATACAACTTCTCATTAACTATCTAACAATGATCCTAAATCCTAAAAATAAAACAAAAAGCTTAAACTATTCTTCGGTCCCTTCTTCAGTAAACTTCTTACCTTTTATAGGAAAAAATCCAGAGGAGAGAGGAGTGAGGAGATAAGGGGAGAAAACGCTCCCCTTTTCTCTAAGAGATAGCCGCGAAAATGCGGCCAAAGCCACGTTTCCGCAGCCTGATGTGGCCACTTGGCCACATCCAGGGAGAGATCTGGTTGGCGTTTGGTTTTATCCCCTTTTATCCGAATGATTTTCTTTTTGATATCTGGTATTGATCTAACCTTCGATGATCCTCAAGCTAATCGATTTAGATTCATACAAAATCGAATTAACCGGTTTTATTTGATGTGATCGTCCTGATATGCATTGATCTTCAGCTGGGATCATGGCTATCCTCCTAAATATTTATCCCTTCTTTAATTTAGATTTAAATCAGAATTTAAAGTGGGCTTTTGGGCGTAATTTTCTTTTCCACCTCCATTAGTAATGGGCATGGATATTATTAAATAAAAAGAAGACTAAACAATAGGATTTATTAGATAATGAACATGGTAATGTGACAATATATATGCAATACCGATCAGATTGATTCTGGATGTACCACTTATATTTCCATTACTTTGCAAGGATTTCTTATGACCCAGATCATAAATGACAATGAAAGATTTGTGTACATGGGAAATCATGTCAAAGCACGAGTTAAAGCCATTGGAACCTATCACTTAATTTGAAGTACTGGACATCATTTAGATTTGTTTAATACTCTTTATGAATCGGAGTTATCCCGTAATTTAATATCTTTATCTAAACTTGATTTAGAAGGATATTCTTTTAAGTTCGGGAACAGATGTTTCAGTGTATTTAAATATAATTGTTTAATTGGTTCTGGTGTGCTTTGTGATGTATTGTATAAATTGAAAGTACACCTAGAGGGGGTGAATAGGTGTACTAGCTAATTTAAGACAATGATGCGGAATTTAAAAACTAATTGTAAACACACTATGTGTAATCAAGAGTGAGTCCGAATTCCTCGTGAAGGGCTCTGGAGCTATTCCTCTAGATTCCTCTAAATTAAGAGTTGAGGTGCTTTAATAAAATCTCTCGGTTGAACACAAGTGTGAACACATACAAACTATATCTAGCATATAAATATGAACAAATAAAGCAATGCAATATATGTGTGTGTATGTGTGTGTATATGTGTGTGTGTGTATAGAGAGAGTTGAGAGATAGTGGATCAAATGCAAACATCAAGATATGTTTCGAGGTTCGAGCCGTTGCTCTATGTACCCGTCTTCACACAGAAGGATTTCCACTACGTCCACATAGAACTTTTTACAAAGGGACCTCCATTGAGGAATTTGCAACTCAACACTTAGAATACATAACTCCTCTCTCAAACACAATCACCTCTACATGAGAGGGAAGGCACAAAGCCCAAGCAAAGAAAAGGTTTACAATTTAGTGATCCAATGATCACAAACTTTCTTGGTGATCTCAAAGGATTACAAACAATTTTTCTCACAAACAAAGATCCTAAAGATAGGATTAGAATTAATTGGCTCAAGTATGTGAGAAATCAAAGTGTTTGAAAATAAAACAACAAAGAAAATACAACAACAACTAAGCCATCTGTCCCAAGTATTTGGGGTAGGCTACATGAACCAAAAGAGAATTACGCCAGATCGGGCACATGGATCAGCTTTCTCCACTCATCCTATCGAGCAATATTCCTTCACTGAGACCTTTAGCCTCTATATCTTGTCGTATTAGCTCCGTCCATGTTTTCTTCGGTCTCCCATGTGCTCTTTTAACTTGCCTTAAATTGATACGCTCTACTCGCCGGACTGGCGCATCTGTAGGTCTACGTCGCACATGACAAATCATCGTACGCGGTTTTCTTTCACCTTCTCTTCTATAGAGGCTATACCTATCTTAGTACGAATATCCTTATTTTTCACCTTATCTCTCCACGTGTTACCACACATCCAATGAAGCATGCGCATCTCTACTACACTCATCTTCTGGGCATGATGTCTCTTTATTGCCCAACATTCTGTGCCATATAACAAAGCTGGCCTAATAGCAATAATAAAACTTTCCCCTCAGCCATTATAGAATGTTACGGTTACATAAAACTCCTGTTACGCTCCTCCATTTCAACCAGCCGGTTTGGATCCTATGGCTGACATCACTATCGATCTCCTCATCCTTTTGGATAATAGAACCCAAGTACTTAAAATGACTGCTCCTTGGTATATCTTGTCCATCTAATCTCACAATACTGTAATCTCGAATTCACTGTTTATTGAATTTACACTCCATATACTTTGTTTTGGCCCTACTTAATTTAAAACCTCGAGATTCTAGAGTTTGCCTCCATAACTCCAATTTGGCATTTACCCCAGTCTGTCTCATCGACTAGGATAATATCATCAGCAAATAGCATACACCACGGTATCTCATCCTGAATAGCTCTAGTAAGCTCGTCCATCACTATAGCAAATAAGAATGGACTCAATGCAGATTCTTGTTGCATTCAATTGTGATAGAAAAATTATTTGTTATGCCTCCACAAGTTCTGACATTTTCCACTTCCCCATCATATATATCCTTAATTATGTCAATATATTTGATGGGGACTCCCTTTTTCATCAATGTCCACCATAATATCTCTTTTGGTACCTTATCATAAGCTTTTTGTAAATCAATAAAGACCATATATAAATTTCTCTTCCTCTCTCAAAATCGCTGTATAAGTTGACGAAGCAAATGAATAGTCTCTGTCGTCGATCGCCCTGGCATGAACCCAAACTGGTTCTCTAATATTGTAACATTCTGCCTTAATCTGTGTTCAATTACCGTTTTTTAAAGCTTCACGGTTTGACACATGAGTTTTATTTCACGATTGTTTAAATAACTCTGGATATCACATATAGAGGTACTAAGATACTCTTCCTCCACTCATTTGGTATCTTTTTAATTAGCCAGATTTTATTAAAAAGGTTTGTTAGCCATCTCACGCCCACCTCTCCTAAGCATCTCCATATCTCAATAGGAATTCCATCCGGGCCAACATCTTGCCTTGACTTTATCCTCTTTAAGGCCTCTTTAACTTCAGATTCGCTAATTCTGCGCATATAATTATGGCTTATATCTGGCACTGAATGGTAAGGTCATTCAAGTCTCAGTTAGAACTATCATTGAACAATTTGTCAAAATACTCTCTCTATCTTTTTTTTGATTTCTTCATCTCGAACTAAAACCTTCTGATCCTCATCATTGACACACCTCACAGTACATAAGTCTCTAGTCTTTCTTTCCCTTATTTGAATAATTTTATATATATCCTTTTCAACCTCTTTAGTATCCAACTTCTCATACACTTCTTTATATAATTTAGCTCTTGCATTCTGAACAGCTTTCTTAACCTCCTTCTTGGCTAGCTTATACCTCTCAAAACTCACTCCATTATAATTTTTCTTCAAATCTCTATAAGAATCTCATTTGATCTTAATGGCAGATTTTATCTCTTCATTCCACCATTATGTGTTCTTACACGGTGGAGCACCACCCCGTGACTCATCAAGTACATTTTTGGGTACTTTTTTAATGCAACTAGAAATTTTGTTTCGTGTTATATTGGGAACATCTTGGGCTTTCCAATCTGCTTCATGTACCACTCGATTTACAAAAACTTCTTAGTTACTTTCTTTTAGCTGCCACCATTTAATCTTAGGATCTAACTTACGTTTAATCTTTCTAAATCTCCTTCTAATCCGAACATCTAAAATTAAGAGTCTATGTTGGGTTACTACATTCTCACCCGGTACTACTTTATAATTTATATAACAACCTCTATCTACTTTTCTAGTTAAGAAGAAATCTATTTGGCTCGCACTTGATCCACTTCTAAAAGTGATCAAATGAGACTCTCTCTTCCTAGATCATCACTAGATCAAATCATATGACCAAATAACAAAGAAAATACTTGGGGAAAACTTCTTGATGGATATATAAAATGAAGAACAAAATAGAATTTCCAAATACTTGATTTTCTTTAATTTTTTAAAACTTTAAAAATAAATAAAGATAGAGAATTTTGGCACAAAAACTGTTTTGAAAACTTTTCTAAAAACACTTAAGAAGGTGAGAAAATTGCACTGAGACAACTTAGGAGAAACATTCCTCTAAGACCCATTTTTATCAGGGTTTGAAAATATAGCCGTTGGGATTCAGAACAGGTCAGAAATGACCGCCCGGTCGACACCCCGGTCGACCGATCAGTCGACTGCCCCAAGGCGAATTGCCTGTCGGTCGACCACCCGGTTGACCAAGGCCAGGACCAGAGAGCTGGTCTCTCTGGTCGGTCGACCAGGGCTAAATCCATAGAGCAAGCTCTCTGGACCGGTTGACCAGCCGGTCGACTGGCCCTAGGCCAAGGCAGTATGCACGTATCTGTGCACATCGGTCGACCGCTCGGTCGACCGAGATCTGGTCCGGTCGACCAGTCGGTCGACAGCCAGCAGGCTCAGAACAGGTTTTAGGGTTTGAAAATTTGGTCTTTTAAATACCCATAAAATCACATAAAATCACATAAAATCCATAAAAATAAGTTTATACAAATATTTTAAGAACAAATATGTGTGATAAAAATTTAACAAATATTTCAAACAATTTGAACTATTTTTATGATATGAAAATTAAGCTTTAAACAAAAACGGTATTTTCCAAAAACCAAACTTCTAAAGGAAAATATGTTTTTTCTATAAACTTTACAAATACAAAAACAAGATATTGAAACACTTTTAAAGATTATTGTGTATGGATAGAATCCAATACATATAGTAAATGATATATCTATGTTTTTGTTAATAAATTCAAAACTAAGTTTTGTTAAAACGAAACTTAAAACCATGAACTAGAATCATCAGAATAAGTTTTTAAACATTATGAATCAAACAATGTATATGGATGAATCCACTATACATATAAATCATGTAAACTATTTTAGATGAAATCTATTCATGAAAACGAAGGATATGTATTTGAAATTCAAAACCGGTTAAACCAAAACCAATAAACTTTTAACTTGTGTGTGAACTTGAGCATATCAACACTAGTTTATCTTTACACAAGATCTAAACTAAAACAAAACTAAACAGATTGAAGTCTTCTGGTAGAACTCCTTCTCCAAGCCGACTCGATCCAAACACGATCCATAGAGTTTGACTCCAACTTGAATGCTAGATGCGATCTTGACGCGCGAGCTCCTGAATCATCATGTGTTAGCTTTCAATGTGACTTTGAATCCTTCGTTAAAGCTAAACACCTACTAAGATCTTGATCAATATTTGAAACTTATTAAACACGCGATCTTTAATAAACTAACCTTCATAAGTTAGTCATCATCAAAACTAAGGTGAAAGGCCTCTAGGCCAACATAAATTACATCTTGATAATTTATTTACTGAGACATTATTGACCCTGCATCATATTATTGGAACAAAACGTGCTTCTGTGAATGAGAAATCTTCTTATTTTTGGCATAAACGTTTAGGCCGTATATCAAAGGAAAGAATACAAAGATTAGTAAAGAATAAAGTTTTAACTGATTTGAATTTTACTGATTTAGGCATTTGTGTGGATTGTATTAAGAGAAAACAAACCTCATTCACAGTTGAGAAAGCAGGCACTTGAAACACAGAACTCCTTGAGTTGATACACAGATATATGTGGTCCTTTTGATGTAGCTTCTTTTAGTGGGGGAAGATATTTCATCACTTTTATATATGACCTTTCACGTTATGGATATGTCTATTTATTGCGTGAAAAATCTCAATCTATCAATATCCTAGATGTATTCATTAATGAAGTTGAGAGGCAATTAGATAGAAAAGTGAAAGTAGTACAATCAGATTTAGGTGGTGACTATTATGGTAAATACAATGAATCTGGACATTGTCCACATCCATTTGCTAAATTCCTGGAAAGTCGAGGCATATGTGCTCAATACACAATGCCGAGGACACCGCAACAAAATGGTGTTGCAAAAAGGCGTAACCATAGATTAATAGATATGGTTAGGAGTATGTTGAGTCATTCCTCGTTACCCTCATCATTGTAGATATATGCATTAAAGACTACTGTATATTTATTAAACAGGGTTCCTAGTAAGGCAGTTCCAAAGACTCCTTTTGAACTGTGGACAAGAAGGAAACCCAGTTTAAGGCACCTGCATGTTTGGGGTTGCCCCTACAGAAGTCAGAGTTTATAATCCACATGAAAAGAAACTTGATTCAAGAACGATCACTGGATTTTTTATTGGTTATCCAGAAAAATCCAAAGGGTGTCGGTTTTATTGTCCTAGCCATAGTACGAGAATAATTGAAACTGAAAATGTAAGGTTCATTGAGAATGGTGGAACTAGTGAGAGTGTTGAACCACATAAAGTGGATATTCAAGAAGTCAGGGTACATATCCCTACACCTATGACTTATGCTGAAGTTGTGGTTCCTGTAGTTGTCAGACGTTCTAATAACAATCAAGAACAATAAATAATTGAGCAAACACTACACTTCATGATAATGAAGCAATCAATGATCTTATAATGGATGAGCCATATGAAGTAGTAAATGAACAGCAAGAAGTGACATTAAGAAGATCTCAAAGACAAAAGTGATTTGTCATTACTGATGATTATGTGGTTTATCTTCAAGAGTCAGAATTTGACTTGGGAATTGAAGCAGATCCAATTTCATTTTCACAAGCCATTCAAAGTGATAATTCTATAAAGTGGTTAAACGCCATGAAAGAAGAGTTAAAATCAATAGAATACATATCTAGTAATATTGCCTGAAGGTTGTAGAACAGTCGGGTGAAAATGGGTCTTTAAGACCAAGTGCGACTCTAATGGCAATATTGAACAGTACAAGGGCAGACTTGTTGCCAAGGTTTCACTCAGAAAGATGGTATTAATTATAACGAGACCTTTTCACCGGTTTCCTCAAAGGGCTTGTATAGAATTATTATGGTAAAGGTAGCTCATTATGATCTATAGCTTTATCGAAAGGATGTGAAAACTGCCTTTCTAAATGGGAATTTAGAAGAAGTGTACATGGAATAACCTGACGGTTTTCCAACTGAAGGGAAGGAACACTGTAAGTCACCTAGAGGGGGGGGGGGTGAATAGGTGATGAGCTAATCTAGAGGTTAATAATGCGGAATTAAAACTTAAATGATGCAAACTAAAACTATTTAAACTAAACACCAAGTATAACACAAGAGTGTAGCCGAATTCCCGTGAAGAGCTCTGGACTAACTCCTCAAGATTCCTCTAAATAAGAGTTGAGGTGTCGCGTTGGCTCTCTTGGTTGAATACAAGTGTTAGCAAACAATCCCCAAGCATATACCAATTAAGCACACAATATATCAAACATATAAAGATAAAGACAAGAAAAGGATGCAAGATATAAAGACAAAAGTAAGAGATAGAGAGTGAGCAATCGCAAACATGGGAGATTTGTTTCGAGGTTCGAGCACACTTGCTATACGTCCCCGCCTTCAACACTAGAAGGATTTTCACTATAATCGATCCCACCGGATCACTCGGTGCCGCAACACCTACAAGGCGAGTTCACACTTGAACTCCTTGAACTCTCTAGCCCCGTACACACCGCAAGCCCACAAGCTCGCCGATGCCGCACCTCAAATACCGAGTTCTCACTAGAACCCGAAACACCGCGAACACACTTGTCCGCCTTCTCAATTACAGAGATGAAACTTTGGTGATCACAACTCTTTGATCACCTAAAATTCTCTCACAACAAATCCCTATAGGTAGATATAGCAATGGATGGCTCAAGTATTGTGTGAGAAAACAAGGATTGAAATGGTGGAGGAAAACTCAAGAAAATCACTTTCAAACACTCTTAATAAACTCCCCTTTTGATTGGAAATATTTGGCTCTAAAACTTGTGGATATAACCACTGAAATGAGTGAGAAAAACTAGCCCAAAAACTTCTTCAAAATCTTATCTAAAACAGCCCCAAAAGCCCCAATTTATAGGGCTAGAAAAACTAGCCGTTGGAGCCAGGTTGGCCTGACGGTCGACCGCCCGGTCGACGGCCAACGGTCTGATTTATGACCGTTGGGGCAGTGGTCGACCGGCCGGTCGACCGAGACCCTGGAACAGAGAGCAGATCTCTCTGTCGGTCGACCGGCCCGGTCGACCGGGGCTTTCCAGAGAGTAGAGCTCTCTGGCGGTCGACCGTCCCGGTCGACCGGCCCTCTAGCAAAGGCTGGCGTGCACGTCTGTGCACGTCGGTCGACCGGCCCGGTCCACCAACTTCAATCTCGGTCGACCGGCAGAAGCCAGGTCAGGACAATTTAGGGATAAAAAACTTGGTCATTTTGGCTCAAATAAAATCCCATAAAATTATGAAAAATCTATAAAAATAGTTTTAACATTATACTTTGATAATCAAACATGCTTGAGAAAAATCAAGACATGTTACAAATAAGTTGAACTATTTTTGTAACTTGAAAATTTTGGCTAAAAACGAAAACTGTATTTTTCCAAAACTGGTTTTTCCAAAACTTATTTTTCCAAACTTCTCCAAATACAAAAATAAGATATTTAAACAACTTTTAAAGCGTAGAGTGTATGGATATGATCCACTACACATACATGGTGAAATATCTATATTTTTGACATTTAGGCACTAAATCAGTTTTGGTTTAAATACATGTAATTTTGAATTCCAAAAACCAAACCGGTATTTGTCAAAAAGAAATCTCTTTTGTATTTTTCTAAATAAAAATTCTTTTATGAAAATTCATCTAAATCAAGACTGTGTGTGTGTAAGATATACTTGAGCAATCCACCAACTATTCTATCCTTTACATTTTATCTAAAAATAAAATCTTATAAAAACAAACCTAGACACAAGCCTTGATCTTGAAGTCTTCACTTGAAGTCTTCTCCTCTTCTTGACTTGGTCCAAACTCGATCCATAGAGCAAGACTCCTCTTGAGTACTTGATGTGGTCTTGATGCACAAGCTCTTGAATCAAACCGTGCTAGCTCTAAAACTTGACTTTAAATCCTTTGTTGAAACTACACACCTACTAAGATCTTGATCACAAATCTGAGACTAAATAAACACAAGATCATTAGTTCTATAACTATATGAGTTGATCATCATTAAAACTACAGTGCTCTCTGTTTTTTCCCGGTCGTCCGGACCGGTCGACCGACAGAGAGACTTACTCTCTGGTTGGGACTTCGGTCGGCCGTCCCGGTCGACCGGCTTCTCAACGGTCGAAAATCCGACCGTTGACGGTCGACCGACAGCAGTCAGATTTTCTGACAGACTCCAACAATCTCCCCCTTTTTGATGATGACAAAACTCATGGAGTTATATATGAATGGATTAAAGTAAAGCTTCAAAGAAGCTCCCCCTTAACTCATGCATAACAATAAACAAATAAATATGCAACGAAAACTCATAAACATGTATGCAAATATATAGAGATAAACATGCATAAACAAGCATGAAACACATTAAATTCTTTTTCTCCTATTTGCAACACAAAACATATATGCATAAACATAAATACTTCTCCCCCTTTATGAATAAAGCAAGGAAAACAAGCATATATCTAAAATACTTCTCCCCCTTTTTGTCAATCATCAACAAAGGGGTGAAAGTAAAAACAAATGTTCTCCCCCTTTTTGTCAAAAGCAAAAATCAACAAAGGGGTGACATTAAACAAATCAATAAAAGAGAATATATGCGATATACATTCATGAAGAGGAAGACGCTAAGTTAACTTCCCTACATATATGCATTACATGAAGAAAGGATGACAAGCCCTAATTCACATAACACATAATATGCAATGCATAAGAGAAGATGTGAAGCTCCCCCTACACACGTGCATTGCATAAAGAAGAGTTGTCAAGCTCCTCAATATAGGATACACTCAACATGAATTTATATGTAGAAGAGATGTTAAGCTCTCCTTGCATATAGGCAATACAAATCAAATCAATTTTAATTGAAATTTTCTCAATAAAACAAATTTTGAGAATTCTTAGAAAATCAAATCATATAAACAAATTTTTAAGATACCAATTGTAGTCAAATATTAAGATACCAATACCAATTGTAAATAAACATTACAAATTTTGAATTTTAATCAAAATTAGAATCATATTGATACCAATTGAAAATTATTGCATATTTTAGATATCAAAAAAATAATGCATAAGCTTATTAAAATATCAATTGAGAAACCAATTGAAAACAAGAATTTGAATTAAGCTTAGCATAAACATACTTTGTGCTTTAAATATGTAAATCGATTTTAACCAAGCACAAATAAATCATATATATGTATGAAAATGAAAATACCAATAGAAATTGATATTATTTAAAATATGAAGCATACATATATAGGAAACAAAATATGAGTATATACAAAATGAATATACCAATTGAGATCAAGTATATAACTTATAACCTTCCACCCATTATATACTCAAGATAAAAGATTTTTCAATTAAGCTTACAAGGCATAATCGCCCATCCATCCTCCCATAGAGGTGTTGGTAAGGGTTTTCAAAATTAGAGTTTAAAAAATATTTTTAGTATTGAAAACACTACCAAATGAAGAATACTTAACTAGTTAAAATAATTTTTGAAAAACTTAGTTAAAGATCCTTCAAAATATGAAATCAAATCATATGTTTTTCATGAATCATACCAAATACACAAGAGTTAACACTCAAAATCGATAAAGCTCATAAAGATGTTCATGAAACAAGGTCATGACAAAACAAATAAAATGTGAGTGTTCAAAAATCATGTAAATAGCATTTTCATGAAAATAATCAATAATGCTCAAAACAAACATGAATTTTATCAAATAAATCATGAAAGTTTATTTTCATATAAAGATGAAAATCATAAAAATTCATTTTTCATCTTAAAAACAAACTTCTAGGTATATGTATGATTTATCCAAACCTAACAATATGCATACATATCCCAAACATAAAAAGAGTCCATAATGTAATTGCATGAAGGCAAATGACTCATGGGGTATACATGTATATTTATTAGATTTGAATATACAATATATATACATGAAGTAAAACAAAAAAAAAATAGGCAAAACAAGTGTAAATGAGGAAATCATCAAAACTAGGCTATACATGTGCCTATAGTGAGTACAAATGAACAATGAAGTGCAAACATATATGAATCAATTTGTTGCTCACTACTTGTACATGTATAAATTCAAGTTTTAATAAAAACTACATTTAAACTAGTATTTACCACATGAAGCACAAAACAAATAAAACATGAATATATTAAAAATATCATGTATGAATAAGCATGTAAACAAAATTAAGAGTTTAGAGATAGTTACCAAACCAAAGAACTATACTCCAAATCTCCAAGACATGGTGGTTGTCCCACCAAACTTCCTTGATAGCGGTACATCAAATATGTGTCCATCAAATCCATGCATCCACCACCAAGGCACCATCCCTCTCACGTTTTGTGAGAGCCCGCACCTACATCAAAAATATAAGGTGGGAATTTTGGTACCCATTTTCTTTTGGGTCCTTAAGGGTTAGTCTTGTAAGGAACCCAAACATTTTTGTTATTAGCAAAATTAATATGATGCAACTTATCAAAATAAAATTTTGCTAGATGGCCTTTGCGGCCACAATGCGTACAAGTGTACACTCTAGGATGCATATGTGTATGACTGTGATCGTGGCGTGCAAAGTGTGCATATGCATGATGTGGATGATGTGCTTGAAAGTGTGGAGTTTGTTTCTTTGAAAACAAGGTCTCCAATCTATTATGGTTAAATGCACAATGGCGCAATGTTGAGCTCAAACCATCAATTTTATTTTTCAAAAATTTATCTCATTTTGATTAATAGTGGCATGTAAAGCATGATGAGAATGAGAATCATTTTTCTTATTCTTCTTAGAAACATTTTCTTTTTCTTTTTCACTAATTTTTCTTTGTAAAGAAGTGTTTTCATGCAAAGCAACTTCCTTTTGTTTCTCCGCCAAAACAATCTTATTTTTCAAATTAGTGTTTCCTTCACAAATATCATTTAATTTAGACATCAAGAAGACATTTTCATTTTTCAAATACTCATTTTCTTTTGAAATAATTTCAAATTTTTCTTGTAATGAATCTTTTTCTTTTAACAAGCAATCAAATTTGTTTTTTATTTTCTTATTATCTTTTCTATGCATGTCATATTTTACAAGAAGTTGTTGACAAAAAGATGTAAGCTCATCATATGACATATCAACATCTTCATCTACCTCAGATTCGGTAGTTACCTCAAGGGGTTATCCCCTTGGACCATGTAGCACACGTTGGAAGCCTCACTTCCAACATCCGAATCGCTCCCCGCATAATATTGTTCTTGTTCGCCAAGGGAGAGAATTGTGTTCCAAACTACAAAAGCCGAATCAATATTAGAAACCCTAGATAAATATTCATCATTTAGGGTACTTTCCAAAGCATGAATGGCCTTTGCATTAGCCTCAATATTTTTGCCATTTAAACAATATGAATCTCTAGTAGTGGCAAAATAAACATGTATACCTAGGCCTTTGAGGTATAAGGACATCTTAACCTTCCAAGTTTGGATGTTAAGAATGTCAAAATTGGGAGGTGACATGAAATCCATGGTGTGTGCACAAATATTGTGATTAGCCAAAAATGAGGATCTTTAACTCTAGGTTGTAAGACCCAAATCAAGAGCACTTGGCTCTGATACCAACTGTAAATCACCTAGAGGGGGGGTGAATAGGTGATGAGCTAATCTAGAGGTCAACAATGCGGAATTAAAACTTAAATGATGCAAACTAAAACTATTTATACTAAATACCAAGTATAACACAAGAGTGTAGCCGAATTCCCCGTGAAGGGCTCTGAACTAACTCCTCAAGATTCCTCTAAATAAGAGTTGAGGTGTCGCGTTGGCTCTCTTGGTTGAATACAAGTGTTAGCAAACAATCCCCAAGCATATACCAATTAAGCACACAATATATCAAACATATAAAGATAAAGACAATAAAAGGATGCAAGATATAAAGACAAAAGTAAGAGATAGAAAGTGAGCAATCGCAAACACGGGAGATTTATTTCGACGTTCGAGCACACTTGCTCTACGTCCCCGCCTTCAACACTTGAAGGATTTCCACTATAATCGATACCAGCGGATCACTCGGTGCCGCAACACCTATAAGGCGAGTTCACACTTGAACTCCTTGGACTCTCTAGTCCCGTACACACCGCAAGCCCACAAGCTCCCGAGGCCGCACCTCAAACACCGAGTTCTCACTAAAACCCGAAACACCGCGAACACACTTGTCCGCCTCCTCAATTACAAAGATGGAACTTTGGTGATCACAACTCTTTGATCACCTAAAATCCTCTCACAACAAATCCCTATAGGTAGATATAGCAATGGATGGCTCAAGTATTGTGTGAGAAAACAAGGATTGAAATGGTGGAGGAAAACTCAAGAAAATCACTTTCAAAACACTCTTGATAAACCCCCTTTTGATTGAAAATATTTGGCTCTAAAACTTGTGGATATAACCACTGAAATGAGTGGGAAAAACTAGCCCAAAAACTTCTTCAAAATCTTATCTAAAACAGCCCCAAAAAGTCCCAATTTATAGGGCTAGAAAAACTAGCCGTTGGAGCCAGGTTGGCCTGACGGTCGACCGCCCGGTCGACCGCCAACGGTCAGATTTCTGACCGTTGGGGCAGTGGTCGACCGACCGGTCGACCGAGACCCTGGAACAGAGAGCAGATCTCTCTGTCGGTCGACCGGCCCGGTCGACCGGGGCTTTCCAGAGAGTAGAGCTCTCTGGCGGTCGACCGTCCCGGTCGACCGGCCCTCCAGCAAAGGCTGGCGTGCACGTCTGTGCACGTCGGTCGACCGGCCCGGTCGACCGACTTCAAGCTCGGTCAATCGGTCCGGTCGACCGGCAGAAGCTAGGTCAGGACAATTTAGGGATCAAAAACTTGGTCATTTTGACTCAAATAAAATCCCATAAAATTATGAAAAATCTACAAAAATAGTTTTAACATTATACTTTGATAATCAAACATGTTTGAGCAAAATCAAGATATGTTACAAACAAGTTGAACTATTTTTGTAACTTGAAAATTTTGGCTAAAAACGAAAACTGTATTTTTCCAAAATTGGTTTTTTCAAAACTTATTTTTCCAAACTTCTCCAAATACAAAACAAGATATTTAAACAACTTTTAAAGCATAGAGTGTATGGATATGATCCACTACACATACATGGTGAAATATCTATGTTTTTTACATTTAGGCACTAAATCGGTTTTGGTTTAAATACATGTAACTTTGAATTCCAAAAACCAAACCGGTATTTGTCAAAAAGAAATCTCTTTTGTATTTTCTAAAATAAAAATTCTTTTATGAAAACTCATCTAAATCAAGAGTGTGTGTGTGTAAGATATACTTGAGCAATCCACCAACTATTCTATCCTTTACATTTTATCTAAAAACAAAATCTTATAAAAACAAACCTAGACACAAGCCTTGATCTTGAAGTCTTCACTTGAAGTCTTCTCCTCTTCTTGACTTGGTCCAAACTCGATCCATAGAGCTAGACTCCTCTTGAGTACTTGATGTGATCTTGATGCACAAGCTCTTGAATCAAACCGTGCTAGCTCCAAAACTTGATTTTAAATCCTTTGTTGAAGCTACACACCTACTAAGATCTTGATCACAAATCTGAGACTAAATAAACACAAGATCATTAGTACTATAACTACATGAGTTGATCATCATCAAAACTAGAGTGATAGGCCTTTGGGCCAACAAACACATGGTGTGTAAATTAAAGAAATCAATATACAAACTGAAACAAGCTTCTAGGAAATGGTATCTCAAGTTTAATGATATCATTACCACTTTCGTATTTAAAGGAAACATTGTTGATAGATGTATATATCTGAAGGTCAGTGGGAACGCATTTGTAATTATAGTTCTCTATGTTGATGACATTTTTCTTGCTACTAATGATATTGGCATGATGTATGAAACCAAGAAGTTTCTCTCTAAAACCTTTGAGATAAAGGATATGAGTGAGGCATTCTATGTGATTGGAATTGAAATTATTCGTAATAGATCACAAAGATTGTTGGGATAGTCTCAGAAAGCTTATATCAACAAAGTTCTGAAGAGATACAATATGGATAAGTGCTCAGCGAGTCCAGTTTCAATTCAAAAGGTGATAAGTTGAGCCTTAAGCAATGTCCACAGATTGAATTGCAATGTAAGCAAATGGAGCATATTCCTTATGCATCTGTTGTCAGAAGTTTAATGTTTGTTCAGACATGTACAAGACCAAACATTGGTTTTGCGGTCGGTTTGCTTGGCAGATATCAAAGTAATCCTGGAATGGATTATTGGCGAGTTGCAAAGAAAGTGTTAAAATATTTACAAGGGATGAAGGATTATATGCTTACCTATAGGAGATCTGATTATCTTGAGTTATTTGTGTCAGTCCAAAGACCATTAGCCCTAGTTTGATGATAATAAAACACATGTAATTATGTTTTTAATAATTTTGTTTAACTAAGCTTCAGGTTAACTCTTTATTGCATTTCAGCTCCATCACAAGGCTCACACATTTAGAAGCCAAGAAGATGTAGATCCCTGAGCCTAAGCACATAGAATAGCTCAAGGATCAAGTATACAAGAGAAGACTATATCAAAATTTGTATTTTTGCTTTTTGCTTATTAGATAGGATTTATAGTCGTTTGTTAAAACCAAGATGATATAGGTTGATTGCTTTTGAGATACACACACACACATCTTTTACATTCCTAAAGTGTTTAATAAGAGCTCAAAATATTTCTCTTTTCCATTTTCAAGATCAAGTTTCGAAAAAACAAGTTTCGAAAAAATCAGTTTTTGATTTAGAAAAATGTTTTTATAAAATATAGTTTTAACTTTATTTCGTGTTGATCCATGATCACATACTAGTTTTATCAAGTCCCTAGAACTCTATTTTGTGTTTAAAGATCAAAGTTTTTTTTGTTTAAAAAAGTTTGGTTTCAAAAAGATTTCAATATCTAGCTTTTGGCCCAAATTCGGTCGACCGACCGGTCGACCGTAGGTAGAGCAATTTTGCTCTGTCGGTCAACCGAGTGTCGACCGACATGCACCAAAGTGCATTTGTAAACTTTGGTCGACCGGGCGGTGACCGACTGCAAGAGCTTCACTCTCGGTTGGGTTCGATCGGCCGCCCCGGTTGACCGACGAAGAGTTTTGCTCTCTAGCTGGGAATAACGGTCGACCGATTGGCCGACCGCTATCCCCAACGGTCAGAAATATGACCATTGGCGGTCGACCGGCCTGTCGACTGATAGAAAGATATTTTTCTGGATTTTTCCCAACGGCTATATTCTGTTTCGTCTTTTTCTGGGTTTTTTTTTTCTCCAACGACTTTTTGGGCTTTCTCCTCATGTTTTCATCTCCTATAAATAGTGAGAATGTAGAAAAACCCAAGCACAAGATTTCTAAAGTTTAGATCAAGTTTTTACAAATTTACATCAAGATTTAATTTTTTCTTAAAAGGTTTCCTTTTGAACCAAAATTTCATATTCTTGATTTTTAGCTTGAGCCTTCCCTCTACATCTTTACAAGCTATTTTCACTACACAATCCCAAAGAGTTTTATCTCATCTTGGTTATAAGATTGTACTTATGAGCCTTTTGTGATCAAGTGAAGATTACTGATTTCTTTCTATTGTGAAGTTGTAGAGGTTGTGCCCTCAAGTGAGCTAGTGAGCTCCGTGTTGGTATTGCGACACCACGAGAAAGGACTTGTGAGTTCATTGAGTTCTAGTGAGAACTTGTAACGGTTGACGATCTAGTGAGATCGGTTATAGTGAAAATCCTTGATAGTATTGAAGGCGGGGACATAGAGCAGTGGCTCAAATCTCGAAACATATCATTGTGTTTGCGATTGCTTGCTCTTTCTCTCTTAACTCTACTCTCTCTTTTCTTACTTGCACGCTTATATTGTTTACTCATTTGCAAGTATTCTTTGTGTTGTCATTGGTATTTGCTAAGTTACTAGCAAGTAAATTTTAATTCCGCATTATTTGCCATTTAGTATGGCCATCACCTATTCACCCCCCTCTAGGTGATTTACAATTGGTATCAGAGCCTAACCCTAGTTTTGGTTTAACCACCTTAGGAAGATCCTTTCATTTGGCCATATTCATTTGTTGCATTTATTATTTATCTGTGCACTTATACTTATTTTCTTGGCATCACGCGACTTCTCTAGCATTAAGTCCCCACCCAAATTTGTTGGCTTGAACTTCTCCATTTGGAAAGTCAAGATGAACCTATTCCTTAAGTCCCTGGGAGTTAGAGTTACCAAGGCTATTACCAAAGAATTTATTGAACTTCACGGTGATGAGGATACATGATCCAAAGCAACTGCTAAGGACTATGAGGCCAATGCTACAACTCAATATGCACTTACACAAGCATTAAATGATGACGATCTTTCCCGTGTAATTAATTACAAATCCACTTATAAGGTTTGGAATGATCTTATCATTACTCATAAGGGGACGTCGCAAGTTAAGAGATCTAAAGTTGACTTGCTTCAATTTCAATATGAGAATTTTTATATTTAAAATGAAAGTATCGATAAGATGCTTACTCGGTTCACCAAGATTACTAATGGATTATCTTTTCTAGGTGACACCATAGACAATGACCAAAAGATTTGCAAGATCATTAGAGCTCTCCCCAAAACTTGAAAAGTCAAGGTTACAACCCTAAAGGAGCTCAACGATAGAGAGGAGATGGACTTCTCCAGCTTCATTGGAAATCTCAAAACCCACGAGATGAAAATGAAGATAAGAGAAGAAAAGAAGACTCCAAAGAAGAAAGCGATAACTTTTCCATCATCCTTTGATGAAGAAGAATCGTCGGAAGACGGTGATGAGGACCTTGCCATGCTCATTAGGAAAGTGGGCAAGATGTTTTATAAAAATGGAAGACAAAGCAACTTCTGAAGAGGAAGAATCAAGGAGATTTGAAAAGAAGGAGGAGATGAGTCCTTACTTTCATTACAAGAAGACGGGCAATCTAATTGCGGATTGCCTCTCACTTCAAGCCACTACCTCCAAGAACGTGCATAAGAAGAAGAAGACAATGGTAGCCACTGTAAGATCACCTAGAGGGGGGGGTGAATAGGTGATGGCTAATCTAATGGTCACTTATGAACAAATAATGCGGAATTAAAACTAAGTTGACCAAATTAAAATTTTTTTTAATTTAAACACTTATGTATAACACAAGAGTGTTGCCGAATTCCCCTTGCGAGGCTCTGGACAAGCTCCTCTAGATTCCCCTTGAATGGGTTGAGGTGCCGCGTTGGCTCTCTTGGTTGAATACTAGTGTTAACAAGCAATCCCAAGCAAGTATGTATATCAATTATGAGCACAAGAGAATATATCATGCATATATAAGATGAACACAATAAATTGAATGCAAGATATAAAATAGAGACAAAAAGAGTAAGAGAGCAAGAGTGAGCAATCGCAAACACAAAGGGTTTGTTTCGAGGTTCGAGCACACTTGCTCTACATCCCCGCCTTCGACACACGAAGGATTTCCACTATGCAAGATCCCAATGGATCTCTCCTCGGTGCCGCAACACCTACAAGCCCTCGGACTCCCAAGTCCCTTACACACGCAAGTCCACCGACTCGCCGAGGCCGCACCTCGCACCACAAGAGTTCACACCCGAACTCCACACCACAACGAGCACACTTGCCCGTCACCTCAAAGAACAAAGAACAAGTCTTTGGTGATCACAACACTTTGATCACCTTACAAAAACTCTCACTACAACACCTATAGAATGGATAGCTCAATGGATGCTCAAGTGTTTGTGTGAGAAAGCAAGGAAAGAATCTTTGGTGAAAATCTCAAGAAATCACTTTTACACTCTTGTAAAACCTTCCCTTTTGATTGGAAGTATTAGCTCACTATTTTTGTGGAGAAAAACCTCTGGAATGAATATGAGAAAACAGGCTCTAAGGTCTCCAAAAATCTTGGCTCAAAACAATGACAAAACCCCCTTTTATAGAGGCCAGAAAAATCTGACCGTTGGGCTCTGTCAGAGCTACCGGTCGACCGGTCCGGTCGACCGGCAACGGTCAAAAATCCGACCGTTGCAGCCTCCGGTCGACCGGCCCGGTCGACCGCGCAACTGGAGAAGAGAGAAAACTCTCTGTCGGTCGACCGGCCCGGTCGACCGATAATTCCCGAGAGCAAAGCTCTCTTAAGCGGTCGACCGGTCCGGTCGACCGTCCTCCAGTGCATACAGGCGTGCACGCTGTGCACGTCCGGTCGACCGACCCGGTCGACCGGCCACTGTCAGTTCTGAAAAATCAGAACTGCCAGAACCTGAAAATTTTGGGATTAAGGATAGGTCTTTTTGGCTTAATAAAAATCCCATAAATACTTAGAAATTCTACAAAAATAGTTTTATGATATAGAAACATGCTTGCACAAAATCAAGGCATGTTTATTGAAGATTTGACTATTTTTGTAACTTGAAAATATTGGCTCATAATAAAAACTGTTTTTCTAAAACAACATGTTTTTCCAAATTTCCATCAAATACAAAAACAAGATACACTTTAAAGCATAGTGTGTGTGGATATGATCCACTACACAATCAAGATGACATATCTAGTTTTTGACATAAAGCACTAAACTTGGTTTTGAAATATCAACATGTTTTTCCAAACTTTCATCAAATACAAAAACAAGATATACTCTAAAAGCATAGTGTGTATGGATATGATCCACTACACAATCAAGATGAAATATCTAGTTTTTGACAATAGGCTCTAAGCATGGTTTTGGATATAAGATATGTAAACTATGAAATACCAAAAACCAAATTGTATTTTATCACAAATAAAAATCTTTTCTTAACTAGGAAAATCTTTTATGAAAATCATTCTATCAAGAGTTCTATCAAGAGTGTGTGTGTGATATAGACTTGAGCAATCCACCAATCTATTCTATCCTTTACATTTTAACTAAAACAAATAAAAATCTTATACCTAGACACAAGTCTTCAACTTCTTGAAGTCTTCCCTTGAAGGCTTCTCATCTTCTTGACTTGGTCCAAAAGTAATCCACCGAGCTCATCTCTAGATGTGATCTTGATGCATAGGCTCGTGAATCAACCGGTGCTAGCTTCCAACTTGTCTTTAAATCCTTTGTTGAAGCTCCACACCTACTAAGATCTTGATAAGGAATCTGTCACTAATTAAACACAAGATTATTAGTAAATATAACTTCATGAGTTGATCATCATCAAAACTAGGGTGATAGGCCTTTGGGCCAACAATCTCCCCCTTTTTGATGATGACAAAACTCATGAAGTTATATATGCATGGATTAAAGTAAAGCTTCAAAGAAGCTCCCCCTTAACTCATGCATACCAAATAAATGATAAAGATATGACAATGAAGCACATGACATGTATGCAAATGAATGGAGATAACACAAAATCAAATCTTTTTCTCCTATTATTTGCAAACCACAACATATATACATGAACATAAAATCTTCTCCCCCTTACACAAGGAAGACATGCATATAAAATCTCAAATTCTTCTCCCCCTTTTTGTCAATCATCAACAAAGGGTTCAAAGTAAAATACATCAAACAAATTTTCTCCCCCTTTTTGTCAAAAATAAAGAAATCAAGGAGGGGTAATCTAAATCAATCAAGAAGATCTATATGTAGAAGAGATGTTAAGCTCTCCTTGCATATAGGCAATACAAATTAAAATTTTGAAGTTTTCTCATCAAAACAAAATCATTAATTCTATTTTATCAAAACAAATTTTGAATTTTCTCTTTGATATCAAATAAAAAATATTGATACCATTTTAAAATCTAATGCATAAGCTTGAAAAATAAGATTTGAATTAAGCTTAGCATTAACAACACATGAAGAGTTCGAACTAGTTAAATGAGAGTGTTTAACAACTAGTACGAAATCCTTCTATCAAGGAATAAATCTAAGGATTTTCATGAAATAGTAATGAAACACAAAACACTCAAACACTCTAATCTATAAAGTCCAAATAGTTTCAAAAGAAGTGAGTGTACTAATGTTATGTGAAACATGGCATCATGAAAATGGCAATAAGGTACAATATTCCTTAGAAAATCATAAACATCAAAATTATCTCACATTTTTTTTATTAAATCATTGAAAACAAAATCTATATGTCAAGATATATGTATGTTTTGACAATACATGAAATACACATACATATCTCTTAAACTCAAGTGAGTCTATATGAATGGATTTGCATTGAAGGCAAAAGACTCAAGAGTTATACATGTATATTTTAAGGTTTGGCAAAACACACATATACATGAAATAAAAGGCACATGATCATAAATCAAATCCAAAAGGTGAACATAAGTTTAAATATGTATGAATCATCAAAACTAAGCAATACAAGTACATTTCAAGGGTTCAAATAAGCATTTAATCACACTTACTAATAGATCCTTTTGAGGCCCATGATATGTTCAAGTATAAACCCTAGTGTTGACAAAAACTAACATATAAACTAATATTCAAATCATGAAGCATTAAATTTTAAGAAAAATTGAATCATGTGACAATCTCAAAAACTATTTGAAGAATACATAACTAGTAAAAATTGTTTTTGAAAACTAGTTAAAGCTCCTTCAAATATGTCAAATCATATGTTTTTCATGAATGAGACTAAGTACATAAAAATCCAAGCACTCATAGTCCATAAAGCTCATAAATATATTTTTGAATAAAAGATGAGTGTTCAAAGGTTATGTAAATAGTATTTTCATGAAAGTTGTCATTGAAGCTCAAATCACATAGAAATCATTGTTATCAAAACAAAATCATTTTTATTAAAAAACTACAATCTTCATGGTATATGTATGAATTATACAAATCTAACAATACACATACATATCCCAAAATTGTAAAAGAGTCTATCAAATATTTGCATGAAAGCTAGAGACTCACGGGTATACATGTATATTTATTAGATTTGAATTAAACACACATATACATGAAGTAAAATCAAAGATAGGCATAACAAGTATAAATGACCGAATCATCAAAACTAGCCTATACACATGCATATAGTGGATACAAATGAGCATGAAGTCCAAATATATATGAGTCAATTGTAGTTCACTATACATATATGTATAAATGCAAGTTTTGACGCATTCTACATTTAAGCATGTAAATGCCACATGAAGCACATAAAATCTTAAAACATGAACATGCTATGAATGATATTATGAAAATAAAAGCATGTACATAAATAAAATAGGAGTTTAGAAATTGTTACCAACTCCAAAGCTCCTAGCATGGTGGTTGATCCACCAAAGCTCCTTGATAGCGATGCAACCCAAAAGTATGTCCATCATGTCCAAGTGCATCTACTACCAAGGTACCATCCCTCTCACGTTTTGTGAGAGCCCTCACCTACATCACAAGCAAAAGGTGGGGGTTTTGGTACCCATATTTTCTTGGGTCCTATGGGGTTAGCTTTGTAAGGAACCCAAGCATTTTTATTTTTATCAAAAATAAGAACATTTAACCTTTCATAACAAAATTTTCTTAGATGGCCTTTGCGGCCACAATGTGTACATGTGTACACCTTAGCATACTTATGAGTGGGAGTGTGAGCATGATGTGCATCATAAGCATGGTCATGATGATGATGTGCATGAGTATGAGGAACTTGTTTCTTTTGAAATAAGGATTCCAATCTAGTATGATTGAATGCACATGAGTTCAAAGTTGAACTCAAATTCTCCATTTTATTTTTCAAATTCTTAATCTCATTAGTTGTGGCATGAAAAGCATGATGAGATAAAGAATCATTTTTCTTTTTCTTTGAGAAACAAAATCTTTTTCTTTTTCAATAAATTTTCTTTTCAAAGATTTATTTTCTTGAAAAACTTCTTCCTTTTGTTTTTCCACCAAATCAATCTTATTTTTCAAAATAGTGTTCCCTTCACATAAATCATTCAATTTAGTAATCAAGGAAACATTCTCATTTTTCAAATCTTTATTTTCCTTTTCTAAGCATGCAACCTTAGATTTAAAAGAATCATTTTCTTTAAGCATGCAATCAAAATCCTTTTTCAAATTATTATTTTCTAATTCTAAGCATGCAATGTTATCTCTAAATGAGTCATGTTCTTCATGCATGCAAGCAATGTCCTTTTTCAAATTTTTATTTTCCTTTTTAATTATGTCATATCTCTCAAGCAATAATTGGCAAAATGAATTTAGCTCATCATATGACATAGTAGCATCCTCATCCTCGGATTCGGAAGTTACCTCAAGGGGGTTATCCCCTTGGACCATGTAGCACTTGTTGGAGGTGTCGCTTCCAACATCCGAATCGCTCCCCGCATAGTATAGATCCTTTTCGCCAAGGGAGGTGATGATGTTCCAAGCTACAAAAGCCGATTCAATGTTAGAAACCCTAGATAAATAATCATCATTTAGGGTACATTTAAGAGCATGAAGGGCTTTTGCATTAGCCTCAATGTACTTGCTATTTGAACAATAATCATTATTAGTAGTAGCAAGATAAGCATGAATTCCTAAGGCTTTGAGGTACAATGACATCTTAACCTTCCAAGTTTGGATGTTAAGAATATCAAAGATGGGTGGTGACATGAAGTCCATGGTGAGGTGTGTGTGTACAAAAATATTGTGATTAGCCTAAAAGGAGGATCTTTAACTCTTAGGTTGTTAGACCCAATATCAAGAGCACTAGCTCTGATACCAATTGTAAGATCACCTAGGGGGGGTGAATAGGTGATGGCTAATCTAATGGTCACTTATGAACAAATAATGCGGAATTAAAACTAAGTTGACCAAATTAAAATTTCTTTTAATTTAAACACTTATGTATAACACAAGAGTGTTGCCGAATTCCCCTTGCGAGGCTCTGGACAAGCTCCTCTAAATTCCCCTTGAATGGGTTGAGGTGCCGCGTTGGCTCTCTTGGTTGAATACTAGTGTTAACAAGCAATCCCAAGCAAGTATGTATATCAATTATGAGCACAAGAGAATATATCATGCATATATAAGATGAACACAATAAATTGAATGAAAGATATAAAATAGAGACAAAAAGAGTAAGAGAGCAAGAGTGAGCAATCGCAAACACAAAGGGTTTGTTTCGAGGTTCGAGCACACTTGCTCTACATCCCCGCCTTCGACACACGAAGGATTTCCACTATGCAAGATCCCAATGGATCTCTCCTCGGTGCCGCAACACCTACAAGCCCTCGGACTCCCAAGTCCCTTACACACGCAAGTCCACCGACTCGCCGAGGCCGCACCTCGCACCACAAGAGTTCACACCCGAACTCCACACCACAACGAGCACACTTGCCCGTCACCTCAAAGAACAAAGAACAAGTCTTTGGTGATCACCTTACAAAAACTCTCACTACAACACCTATAGAATGGATAGCTCAATGGATGCTCAAGTGTTTGTGTGAGAAAGCAAGGAAAGAATCTTTGGTGAAAATCTCAAGAAATCACTTTTACACTCTTGTAAAACCTTCCCTTTTGATTGGAAGTATTAGCTCACTATTTTGTGGAGAAAAACCTCTGGAATGAATATGAGAAAACAGGCTCTAAGGTCTCCAAAAATCTTGGCTCAAAACAATGACAAAACCCCCTTTTATAGAGGCCAGAAAAATCTGACCGTTGGGCTCTGTCAGAGCTACCGGTCGACCGGTCCGGTCGACCGGCAACGGTCAAAAATCCGACCGTTGCAGCCTCCGGTCGACCGGCCCGGTCGACCGCGCAACTGGAGAAGAGAGAAAACTCTCTGTCGGTCGACCGGCCCGGTCGACCGATAATTCCCGAGAGCAAAGCTCTCTTAAGCGGTCGACCGGTCCGGTCGACCGTCCTCCAGTGCACACAGGCGTGCACGCTGTGCACGTCCGGTCGACCGACCCGGTCGACCGGCCACTGTCAGTTCTGAAAAATCAGAACTGCCAGAACCTGAAAATTTTGGGATTAAGGATAGGTCTTTTTGGCTTAATAAAAATCCCATAAATACTTAGAAATTCTACAAAAATAGTTTTATGATATAGAAACATGCTTGCACAAAATCAAGGCATGTTTATTGAAGATTTGACTATTTTTGTAACTTGGAAATATTGGCTCATAATAAAAACTGTTTTTCTAAAACAACATGTTTTTCCAAATTTCCATCAAATACAAAAACAAGATACACTTTAAAGCATAGTGTGTGTGGATATGATCCACTACACAATCAAGATGACATATCTAGTTTTTGACATAAAGCACTAAACTTGGTTTTGAAATATCAACATGTTTTTCCAAACTTTCATCAAATACAAAAACAAGATATACTCTAAAAGCATAGTGTGTATGGATATGATCCACTACACAATCAAGATGAAATATCTAGTTTTTGACAATAGGCTCTAAGCATGGTTTTGGATATAAGATATGTAAACTATGAAATACCAAAAACCAAATTGTATTTTATCACAAATAAAAATCTTTCTTAACTAGGAAATCTTTTATGAAAATCATTCTATCAAGAGTTCTATCAAGAGTGTGTGTGTGATATAGACTTGAGCAATCCACCAATCTATTCTATCCTTTACATTTTAACTAAAACAAATAAAAATCTTATACCTAGACACAAGTCTTCAACTTCTTGAAGTCTTCCCTTGAAGGCTTCTCATCTTCTTGACTTGGTCCAAAAGTAATCCACCGAGCTCATCTCTAGATGTGATCTTGATGCATAGGCTCGTGAATCAACCGGTGCTAGCTTCCAACTTGTCTTTAAATCCTTTGTTGAAGCTCCACACCTACTAAGATCTTGATAAGGAATCTGTCACTAATTAAACACAAGATTATTAGTAAATATAACTTCATGAGTTGATCATCATCAAAACTAGGGTGATAGGCCTTTGGGCCAACAATCTCCCCTTTTTGATGATGACAAAACTCATGAAGTTATATATGCATGGATTAAAGTAAAGCTTCAAAGAAGCTCCCCCTTAACTCATGCATACCAAATAAATGATAAAGATATGACAATGAAGCACATGACATGTATGCAAATGAATGGAGATAACACAAAATCAAATCTTTTTCTCCTATTATTTGCAAACCACAACATATATACATGAACATAAAATCTTCTCCCCTTACACAAGGAAGACATGCATATAAAATCTCAAATTCTTCTCCCCCTTTTTGTCAATCATCAACAAAGGGTTCAAAGTAAAATACATCAAACAAATTTTCTCCCCCTTTTTGTCAAAAATAAAGAAATCAAGGAGGGGTAATCTAAATCAATCAAGAAGATCTATATGTAGAAGAGATGTTAAGCTCTCCTTGCATATAGGCAATACAAATTAAAAATTTTGAAGTTTTCTCATCAAAACAAAATCATTAATTCTATTTTATCAAAACAAATTTTGAATTTTCTCTTTGATATCAAATAAAAAATATTGATACCATTTTAAAATCTAATGCATAAGCTTGAAAAATAAGATTTGAATTAAGCTTAGCATTAACAACACATGAAGAGTTCGAACTAGTTAAATGAGAGTGTTTAACAACTAGTACGAAATCCTTCTATCAAGGAATAAATCTAAGGATTTTCATGAAATAGTAATGAAACACAAAACACTCAAACACTCTAATCTATAAAGTCCAAATAGTTTCAAAAGAAGTGAGTGTACTAATGTTATGTGAAACATGGCATCATGAAAATGGCAATAAGGTACAATATTCCTTAGAAAATCATAAACATCAAAATTATCTCACATTTTTTTTATTAAATCATTGAAAACAAAATCTATATGTCAAGATATATGTATGTTTTGACAATACATGAAATACACATACATATCTCTTAAACTCAAGTGAGTCTATATGAATGGATTTGCATTGAAGGCAAAAGACTCAAGAGTTATACATGTATATTTTAAGGTTTGGCAAAACACACATATACATGAAATAAAAGGCACATGATCATAAATCAAATCCAAAAGGTGAACATAAGTTTAAATATGTATGAATCATCAAAACTAAGCAATACAAGTACATTTCAAGGGTTCAAATAAGCATTTAATCACACTTACTAATAGATCCTTTTGAGGCCCATGATATGTTCAAGTATAAACCCTAGTGTTGACAAAAACTAACATATAAACTAATATTCAAATCATGAAGCATTAAATTTTAAGAAAAATTGAATCATGTGACAATCTCAAAAACTATTTGAAGAATACATAACTAGTAAAAATTGTTTTTGAAAACTAGTTAAAGCTCCTTCAAATATGTCAAATCATATGTTTTTCATGAATGAGACTAAGTACATAAAAATCCAAGCACTCATAGTCCATAAAGCTCATAAATATATTTTTGAATAAAAGATGAGTGTTCAAAGGTTATGTAAATAGTATTTTCATGAAAGTTGTCATTGAAGCTCAAATCACATAGAAATCATTGTTATCAAAACAAAATCATTTTTATTAAAAAACTACAATCTTCATGGTATATGTATGAATTATACAAATCTAACAATACACATACATATCCCAAAATTGTAAAAGAGTCTATCAAATATTTGCATGAAAGCTAGAGACTCACGGGTATACATGTATATTTATTAGATTTGAATTAAACACACATATACATGAAGTAAAATCAAAGATAGGCATAACAAGTATAAATGACCGAATCATCAAAACTAGCCTATACACATGCATATAGTGGATACAAATGAGCATGAAGTCCAAATATATATGAGTCAATTGTAGTTCACTATACATATATGTATAAATGCAAGTTTTGACGCATTCTACATTTAAGCATGTAAATGCCACATGAAGCACATAAAATCTTAAAACATGAACATGCTATGAATGATATTATGAAAATAAAGCATGTACATAAATAAAATAGGAGTTTAGAAATTGTTACCAACTCCAAAGCTTCTAGCATGGTGGTTGATCCACCAAAGCTCCTTGATAGCGATGCAACCCAAAAGTATGTCCATCATGTCCAAGTGCATCTACTACCAAGGTACCATCCCTCTCACGTTTTGTGAGAGCCCTCACCTACATCACAAGCAAAAGGTGGGGGTTTTGGTACCCATATTTTCTTGGGTCCTATGGGGTTAGCTTTGTAAGGAACCCAAGCATTTTTATTTTTATCAAAAATAAGAACATTTAACCTTTCATAACAAAATTTTCTTAGATGGCCTTTGCGGCCACAATGTGTACATGTGTACACCTTAGCATACTTATGAGTGGGAGTGTGAGCATGATGTGCATCATAAGCATGGTCATGATGATGATGTGCATGAGTATGAGGAACTTGTTTCTTTTGAAATAAGGATTCCAATCTAGTATGATTGAATGCACATGAGTTCAAAGTTGAACTCAAATTCTCCATTTTATTTTTCAAATTCTTAATCTCATTAGTTGTGGCATGAAAAGCATGATGAGATAAAGAATCATTTTTCTTTTTCTTTTGAGAAACAAAATCTTTTTCTTTTTCAATAAATTTTCTTTTCAAAGATTTATTTTCTTGAAAAACTTCTTCCTTTTGTTTTTCCACCAAATCAATCTTATTTTTCAAAATAGTGTTCCCTTCACATAAATCATTCAATTTAGTAATCAAGGAAACATTCTCATTTTTCAAATCTTTATTTTCCTTTTCTAAGCATGCAACCTTAGATTTAAAAGAATCATTTTCTTTAAGCATGCAATCAAAATCCTTTTTCAAATTATTATTTTCTAATTCTAAGCATGCAATGTTATCTCTAAATGAGTCATGTTCTTCATGCATGCAAGCAATGTCCTTTTTCAAATTTTTATTTTCCTTTTTAATTATGTCATATCTCTCAAGCAATAATTGGCAAAATGAATTTAGCTCATCATATGACATAGTAGCATCCTCATCCTCGGATTCGGAAGTTACCTCAAGGGGGTTATCCCCTTGGACCATGTAGCACTTGTTGGAGGTGTCGCTTCCAACATCCGAATCGCTCCCCGCATAGTATAGATCCTTTTCGCCAAGGGAGGTGATGATGTTCCAAGCTACAAAAGCCGATTCAATGTTAGAAACCCTAGATAAATAATCATCATTTAGGGTACATTTAAGAGCATGAAGGGCTTTTGCATTAGCCTCAATGTACTTGCTATTTGAACAATAATCATTATTAGTAGTAGCAAGATAAGCATGAATTCCTAAGGCTTTGAGGTACAATGACATCTTAACCTTCCAAGTTTGGATGTTAAGAATATCAAAGATGGGTGGTGACATGAAGTCCATGGTGAGGTGTGTGTGTACAAAAATATTGTGATTAGCCTAAAAGGAGGATCTTTAACTCTTAGGTTGTTAGACCCAATATCAAGAGCACTAGCTCTGATACCAATTGTAAGATCACCTAGAGGGGGGGTGAATAGGTGATGGCTAATCTAATGGTCACTTATGAACAAATAATGCGGAATTAAAACTAAGTTGACCAAATTAAAATTTCTTTTAATTTAAACACTTATGTATAACACAAGAGTGTTGCCGAATTCCCCTTGCGAGGCTCTGGACAAGCTCCTCTAAATTCCCCTTGAATGGGTTGAGGTGCCGCGTTGGCTCTCTTGGTTGAATACTAGTGTTAACAAGCAATCCCAAGCAAGTATGTATATCAATTATGAGCACAAGAGAATATATCATGCATATATAAGATGAACACAATAAATTGAATGAAAGATATAAAATAGAGACAAAAAGAGTAAGAGAGCAAGAGTGAGCAATCGCAAACACAAAGGGTTTGTTTCGAGGTTCGAGCACACTTGCTCTACATCCCCGCCTTCGACACACGAAGGATTTCCACTATGCAAGATCCCAATGGATCTCTCCTCGGTGCCGCAACACCTACAAGCCCTCGGACTCCCAAGTCCCTTACACACGCAAGTCCACCGACTCGCCGAGGCCGCACCTCGCACCACAAGAGTTCACACCCGAACTCCACACCACAACGAGCACACTTGCCCGTCACCTCAAAGAACAAAGAACAAGTCTTTGGTGATCACCTTACAAAAACTCTCACTACAACACCTATAGAATGGATAGCTCAATGGATGCTCAAGTGTTTGTGTGAGAAAGCAAGGAAAGAATCTTTGGTGAAAATCTCAAGAAATCACTTTTACACTCTTGTAAAACCTTCCCTTTTGATTGGAAGTATTAGCTCACTATTTTTGTGGAGAAAAACCTCTGGAATGAATATGAGAAAACAGGCTCTAAGGTCTCCAAAAATCTTGGCTCAAAACAATGACAAAACCCCCTTTTATAGAGGCCAGAAAAATCTGACCGTTGGGCTCTGTCAGAGCTACCGGTCGACCGGTCCGGTCGACCGGCAACGGTCAAAAATCCGACCGTTGCAGCCTCCGGTCGACCGGCCCGGTCGACCGCGCAACTGGAGAAGAGAGAAAACTCTCTGTCGGTCGACCGGCCCGGTCGACCGATAATTCCCGAGAGCAAAGCTCTCTTAAGCGGTCGACCGGTCCGGTCGACCGTCCTCCAGTGCACACAGGCGTGCACGCTGTGCACGTCCGGTCGACCGACCCGGTCGACCGGCCACTGTCAGTTCTGAAAAATCAGAACTGCCAGAACCTGAAAATTTTGGGATTAAGGATAGGTCTTTTTGGCTTAATAAAAATCCCATAAATACTTAGAAATTCTACAAAAATAGTTTTATGATATAGAAACATGCTTGCACAAAATCAAGGCATGTTTATTGAAGATTTGACTATTTTTGTAACTTGGAAATATTGGCTCATAATAAAAACTGTTTTTCTAAAACAACATGTTTTTCCAAATTTCCATCAAATACAAAAACAAGATACACTTTAAAGCATAGTGTGTGTGGATATGATCCACTACACAATCAAGATGACATATCTAGTTTTTGACATAAAGCACTAAACTTGGTTTTGAAATATCAACATGTTTTTCCAAACTTTCATCAAATACAAAAACAAGATATACTCTAAAAGCATAGTGTGTATGGATATGATCCACTACACAATCAAGATGAAATATCTAGTTTTTGACAATAGGCTCTAAGCATGGTTTTGGATATAAGATATGTAAACTATGAAATACCAAAAACCAAATTGTATTTTATCACAAATAAAAATCTTTTCTTAACTAGGAAAATCTTTTATGAAAATCATTCTATCAAGAGTTCTATCAAGAGTGTGTGTGTGATATAGACTTGAGCAATCCACCAATCTATTCTATCCTTTACATTTTAACTAAAACAAATAAAAATCTTATACCTAGACACAAGTCTTCAACTTCTTGAAGTCTTCCCTTGAAGGCTTCTCATCTTCTTGACTTGGTCCAAAAGTAATCCACCGAGCTCATCTCTAGATGTGATCTTGATGCATAGGCTCGTGAATCAACCGGTGCTAGCTTCCAACTTGTCTTTAAATCCTTTGTTGAAGCTCCACACCTACTAAGATCTTGATAAGGAATCTGTCACTAATTAAACACAAGATTATTAGTAAATATAACTTCATGAGTTGATCATCATCAAAACTAGGGTGATAGGCCTTTGGGCCAACAATCTCCCCTTTTTGATGATGACAAAACTCATGAAGTTATATATGCATGGATTAAAGTAAAGCTTCAAAGAAGCTCCCCCTTAACTCATGCATACCAAATAAATGATAAAGATATGACAATGAAGCACATGACATGTATGCAAATGAATGGAGATAACACAAAATCAAATCTTTTTCTCCTATTATTTGCAAACCACAACATATATACATGAACATAAAATCTTCTCCCCCTTACACAAGGAAGACATGCATATAAAATCTCAAATTCTTCTCCCCTTTTTGTCAATCATCAACAAAGGGTTCAAAGTAAAATACATCAAACAAATTTTCTCCCCCTTTTTGTCAAAAATAAAGAAATCAAGGAGGGGTAATCTAAATCAATCAAGAAGATCTATATGTAGAAGAGATGTTAAGCTCTCCTTGCATATAGGCAATACAAATTAAAAATTTTGAAGTTTTCTCATCAAAACAAAATCATTAATTCTATTTTATCAAAACAAATTTTGAATTTTCTCTTTGATATCAAATAAAAAATATTGATACCATTTTAAAATCTAATGCATAAGCTTGAAAATAAGATTTGAATTAAGCTTAGCATTAACAACACATGAAGAGTTCGAACTAGTTAAATGAGAGTGTTTAACAACTAGTACGAAATCCTTCTATCAAGGAATAAATCTAAGGATTTTCATGAAATAGTAATGAAACACAAAACACTCAAACACTCTAATCTATAAAGTCCAAATAGTTTCAAAAGAAGTGAGTGTACTAATGTTATGTGAAACATGGCATCATGAAAATGGCAATAAGGTACAATATTCCTTAGAAAATCATAAACATCAAAATTATCTCACATTTTTTTTATTAAATCATTGAAAACAAAATCTATATGTCAAGATATATGTATGTTTTGACAATACATGAAATACACATACATATCTCTTAAACTCAAGTGAGTCTATATGAATGGATTTGCATTGAAGGCAAAAGACTCAAGAGTTATACATGTATATTTTAAGGTTTGGCAAAACACACATATACATGAAATAAAAGGCACATGATCATAAATCAAATCCAAAAGGTGAACATAAGTTTAAATATGTATGAATCATCAAAACTAAGCAATACAAGTACATTTCAAGGGTTCAAATAAGCATTTAATCACACTTACTAATAGATCCTTTTGAGGCCCATGATATGTTCAAGTATAAACCCTAGTGTTGACAAAAACTAACATATAAACTAATATTCAAATCATGAAGCATTAAATTTTAAGAAAAATTGAATCATGTGACAATCTCAAAAACTATTTGAAGAATACATAACTAGTAAAAATTGTTTTTGAAAACTAGTTAAAGCTCCTTCAAATATGTCAAATCATATGTTTTTCATGAATGAGACTAAGTACATAAAAATCCAAGCACTCATAGTCCATAAAGCTCATAAATATATTTTTGAATAAAAGATGAGTGTTCAAAGGTTATGTAAATAGTATTTTCATGAAAGTTGTCATTGAAGCTCAAATCACATAGAAATCATTGTTATCAAAACAAAATCATTTTTATTAAAAAACTACAATCTTCATGGTATATGTATGAATTATACAAATCTAACAATACACATACATATCCCAAAATTGTAAAAGAGTCTATCAAATATTTGCATGAAAGCTAGAGACTCACGGGTATACATGTATATTTATTAGATTTGAATTAAACACACATATACATGAAGTAAAATCAAAGATAGGCATAACAAGTATAAATGACCGAATCATCAAAACTAGCCTATACACATGCATATAGTGGATACAAATGAGCATGAAGTCCAAATATATATGAGTCAATTGTAGTTCACTATACATATATGTATAAATGCAAGTTTTGACGCATTCTACATTTAAGCATGTAAATGCCACATGAAGCACATAAAATCTTAAAACATGAACATGCTATGAATGATATTATGAAAATAAAAGCATGTACATAAATAAAATAGGAGTTTAGAAATTGTTACCAACTCCAAAGCTCCTAGCATGGTGGTTGATCCACCAAAGCTCCTTGATAGCGATGCAACCCAAAAGTATGTCCATCATGTCCAAGTGCATCTACTACCAAGGTACCATCCCTCTCACGTTTTGTGAGAGCCCTCACCTACATCACAAGCAAAAGGTGGGGGTTTTGGTACCCATATTTTCTTGGGTCCTATGGGGTTAGCTTTGTAAGGAACCCAAGCATTTTTATTTTTATCAAAAATAAGAACATTTAACCTTTCATAACAAAATTTTCTTAGATGGCCTTTGCGGCCACAATGTGTACATGTGTACACCTTAGCATACTTATGAGTGGGAGTGTGAGCATGATGTGCATCATAAGCATGGTCATGATGATGATGTGCATGAGTATGAGGAACTTGTTTCTTTTGAAATAAGGATTCCAATCTAGTATGATTGAATGCACATGAGTTCAAAGTTGAACTCAAATTCTCCATTTTATTTTTCAAATTCTTAATCTCATTAGTTGTGGCATGAAAAGCATGATGAGATAAAGAATTATTTTCTTTTTCTTTTGAGAAACAAAATCTTTTTCTTTTCAATAAATTTTCTTTTCAAAGATTTATTTTCTTGAAAAACTTCTTCCTTTTGTTTTTCCACCAAATCAATCTTATTTTTCAAAATAGTGTTCCCTTCACATAAATCATTCAATTTAGTAATCAAGGAAACATTCTCATTTTTCAAATCTTATTTTCCTTTTCTAAGCATGCAACCTTAGATTTAAAAGAATCATTTTCTTTAAGTATGCAATCAAAATCCTTTTTCAAATTATTATTTTCTAATTCTAAGCATGCAATGTTATCTCTAAATGAGTCATGTTCTTCATGCATGCAAGCAATGTCCTTTTTCAAATTTTTATTTTCCTTTTTAATTATGTCATATCTCTCAAGCAATAATTGGCAAAATGAATTTAGCTCATCATATGACATAGTAGCATCCTCATCCTCGGATTCGGAAGTTACCTCAAAGGGGTTATCCCTTGGACCATGTAGCACTTGTTGGAGGTGTCGCTTCCAACATCCGAATCGCTCCCCGCATAGTATAGATCCTTTTCGCCAAGGGAGGTGATGATGTTCCAAGCTACAAAAGCCGATTCAATGTTAGAAACCCTAGATAAATAATCATCATTTAGGGTACATTTAAGAGCATGAAGGGCTTTTGCATTAGCCTTAATGTACTTGCTATTTGAACAATAATCATTATTAGTAGTAGCAAGATAAGCATGAATTCCTAAGGCTTTGAGGTACAATGACATCTTAACCTTCCAAGTTTGGATGTTAAGAATATCAAAGATGGGTGGTGACATGAAGTCCATGGTGAGGTGTGTGTGTACAAAAATATTGTGATTAGCCTAAAAGGAGGATCTTTAACTCTTAGGTTGTTAGACCCAATATCAAGAGCACTAGCTCTGATACCAATTGTAAGATCACCTAGAGGGGGGGTGAATAGGTGATGGCTAATCTAATGGTCACTTATGAACAAATAATGCGGAATTAAAACTAAGTTGACCAAATTAAAATTTCTTTTAATTTAAACACTTATGTATAACACAAGAGTGTTGCCGAATTCCCCTTGCGAGGCTCTGGACAAGCTCCTCTAAATTCCCCTTGAAGGGTTGAGGTGCCGCGTTGGCTCTCTTGGTTGAATACTAGTGTTAACAAGCAATCCCAAGCAAGTATGTATATCAATTATGAGCACAAGAGAATATATCATGCATATATAAGATGAACACAATAAATTGAATGAAAGATATAAAATAGAGACAAAAAGAGTAAGAGAGCAAGAGTGAGCAATCGCAAACACAAAGGGTTTGTTTCGAGGTTCGAGCACACTTGCTCTACATCCCCGCCTTCGACACACGAAGGATTTCCATTATGCAAGATCCCAATGGATCTCTCCTCGGTGCCGCAACACCTACAAGCCCTCGGACTCCCAAGTCCCTTACACACGCAAGTCCACCGACTCGCCGAGGCCGCACCTCGCACCACAAGAGTTCACACCCGAACTCCACACCACAACGAGCACACTTGCCCGTCACCTCAAAGAACAAAGAACAAGTCTTTGGTGATCACCTTACAAAAACTCTCACTACAACACCTATAGAATGGATAGCTCAATGGATGCTCAAGTGTTTGTGTGAGAAAGCAAGGAAAGAATCTTTGGTGAAAATCTCAAGAAATCACTTTTACACTCTTGTAAAACCTTCCCTTTTGATTGGAAGTATTAGCTCACTATTTTTGTGGAGAAAAACCTCTGGAATGAATATGAGAAAACAGGCTCTAAGGTCTCCAAAAATCTTGGCTCAAAACAATGACAAAACCCCCTTTTATAGAGGCCAGAAAAATCTGACCGTTGGGCTCTGTCAGAGCTACCGGTCGACCGGTCCGGTCGACCGGCAACGGTCAAAAATCCGACCGTTGCAGCCTCCGGTCGACCGGCCCGGTCGACCGCGCAACTGGAGAAGAGAGAAAACTCTCTGTCGGTCGACCGGCCCGGTCGACCGATAATTCCCGAGAGCAAAGCTCTCTTAAGCGGTCGACCGGTCCGGTCGACCGTCCTCCAGTGCATACAGGCGTGCACGCTGTGCACGTCCGGTCGACCGACCCGGTCGACCGGCCACTGTCAGTTCTGAAAAATCAGAACTGCCAGAACCTGAAAATTTTGGGATTAAGGATAGGTCTTTTTGGCTTAATAAAAATCCCATAAATACTTAGAAATTCTACAAAAATAGTTTTATGATATAGAAACATGCTTGCACAAAATCAAGGCATGTTTATTGAAGATTTGACTATTTTTGTAACTTGGAAATATTGGCTCATAATAAAAACTGTTTTTCTAAAACAACATGTTTTTCCAAATTTCCATCAAATACAAAAACAAGATACACTTTAAAGCATAGTGTGTGTGGATATGATCCACTACACAATCAAGATGACATATCTAGTTTTTGACATAAAGCACTAAACTTGGTTTTGAAATATCAACATGTTTTTCCAAACTTTCATCAAATACAAAAACAAGATATACTCTAAAAGCATAGTGTGTATGGATATGATCCACTACACAATCAAGATGAAATATCTAGTTTTTGACAATAGGCTCTAAGCATGGTTTTGGATATAAGATATGTAAACTATGAAATACCAAAAACCAAATTGTATTTTATCACAAATAAAAATCTTTTCTTAACTAGGAAAATCTTTTATGAAAATCATTCTATCAAGAGTTCTATCAAGAGTGTGTGTGTGATATAGACTTGAGCAATCCACCAATCTATTCTATCCTTTACATTTTAACTAAAACAAATAAAAATCTTATACCTAGACACAAGTCTTCAACTTCTTGAAGTCTTCCCTTGAAGGCTTCTCATCTTCTTGACTTGGTCCAAAAGTAATCCACCGAGCTCATCTCTAGATGTGATCTTGATGCATAGGCTCGTGAATCAACCGGTGCTAGCTTCCAACTTGTCTTTAAATCCTTTGTTGAAGCTCCACACCTACTAAGATCTTGATAAGGAATCTGTCACTAATTAAACACAAGATTATTAGTAAATATAACTTCATGAGTTGATCATCATCAAAACTAGGGTGATAGGCCTTTGGGCCAACAGCCACTTGGGATGATTCGAAAATAGATTCCGAAGAGGAGATTGATGCCGCACATGTTTGCTTCATGGTAAACGAAGAGGAAGCTTCCATGGTAAATCTCGAAACCTCTTTAGAAGATCATAATTTAACTATGGATGAACTTGCACAATTTTTTGAAGAATTACAAAATAAATATGAAATTTCTCTTGCACAAAATAAAAATTGAAAAAGGAAAATGACTTTCTAAAGAATAAGCTAGAAATTATTTTTAAATAGAAAAACAACTTATCTATTTCTTTTGAGAAAACAAAAAAGGATTTTGATAAATATAAACTTGTTTGTAAGGGTAAAAGCCCTAATATTGCTTTTAACAAAAATGAATTTTTAGATATCAAAAAACATATTGATGTTTTGGATGCCACTTTGAAAAAAATGTGCATTTGACATGAACAAATTTGCTTCATGTTTCCAAAGAGAAAAATCCAAAAAAACATACACCTCATTCATCTAACACACATCATGAAAAATATGCACAACATGCACATACACATCAACATAAGCATGATGTCATGTATGACAAAGTGTACACATGTGCACATTGCGATCGCAAAGGCCATTTAGCAAAATTTTGTTATGCTAAGTTAAACATGTTAAAAAAAATGTTTGAGTTCGAAAAAGTACTAACTCTATAGGACCCAAAAAGATTTGGGTACCAAATAACACACCAAACTTGATTGATGTAGGTGTGTCGTCCTCCTCCAAGACATGGGGAGATGGTGCCTTGGTGGTGGACGCATCGAAGCTCAAAGGATCAACTGTCGCATTGCATCGCTATCAAGAGGCACTTATTTTGGAGATTGCCCATGGTTTGATAATTTCTCTACTTGAAAATTTCTTTTTTAGCTAGATTCATACATGTATAGGATTAGCTACCTTTTTCTTTTGTGTTAATATGCTTTAGTTGTGAATACATATTTATTTTTTATGGCTTGCTTATATTTGAGCTAGTTCGTTAACATTGCTTTTGTTCTTTACTAGCCTATGAATTGCTTACCCATGTTTATAGTATTTTTCTATGCTCACTTGATTGATAGATATCTTTGCATGTATGTGTACATAGGTTAATTTATTTGCTCATATACATGTACATATATATTTTGTCTATATATCTATCTTGTTATTGGGTATTGTATTTAAACCATATTTAAGTAATAAATCAAGATAGCAATTGCGCGCCTCAATTCTTATCTGGAGGAATGGAGAGGAGAAGTTCAAAACCGTTAAGGGTATTCGGCTTTAATATCTTTTTAAAGTACTTAATATATGATTTAATTGTTGAAAAATATATTGTTATTATAATAATTATAAAATAAAAATAAATATGTTTTGATATTATTTTCATGTGTTTTTCATGTCTATAAGATATTTGGCGTTATTTATCTATTTTTATGTATAAAAATATCTATCGTAAAATATTTTAAAACCCTAAAATCCTATTTTTTAGAACTATTTTTTTGGTTGTCTCGGTCGACCGAGTTGACCTGGAATAGGTCCAGTCGACCAGGCGGTCAACTGAAGTAACCTGATATACAAAAAAATATATTTGGCCTAAAGTCGGTTGACCGATCGGTCGACCGACTGTAACCGAGCTGCTCTTGGTTAAACCCTGGTCGACTGGGTGGTTAACTGTGAGTCGAGTCTTGCTGTATTTTATCTGTTTTAAAAACCCTAAAATCTCATTTTTCTTATTCTTTTTTCCTCCACCGTCTCTCTCTCTCTCTCACCCCTTCTTATTTTTCTTCATTTCCCTTCCCTCTAATCTTCTCAAATCACCTCGGATCTCAAATTGAACCTTAAAATTGGTTGGATCTCTCCTCAAAAACTTCAGATTAGTTTGATTTAAGGAAAAAATTTGGTTTCCTCAAGGTATTATCCTTAATCTTCTTTATTTCATAACTTTTCTAGAAATCTTTCTATATTTCATGCCAAATCCTTTTTTATCATCTTCACCATGTCAAAAAAAGTTAGATCTAAGAAGGGTAAACAACCCAAATCATCTTCTAACCCTTTTGTTTATCAGAATGCTTCTCATAGATTTTCAGTGATTTATAATAAGCATGTTATATTTGGTAAAACTGCTGTGCTTGCTGATTTTGAACATCTGAATCTAGCAAACATCTTGAATATAAATTTCCTTGAATATCTAGCCTCCATTATGGAACCCGTTTACCCTGAGCTTGTGCACTATTTTTACTCTATTCTTACTTTCCAAAATAATCATGTTAGATCTAGGGTTCTGGGTAAGGACATTAACATTTCTCTAGATCGATTTGTCCATCTGGTACACCTCTTTTGTGAGGGTGTAGTTATTTATAATGTTGATATCCATGATTTTGAATATCCTGACGGTGAATCTGCCCTCACCGCATCTCTTCTGCTTCATGATGATGACAACCCCGCTTCAGTTAAGAACGAGAAGATGAAGTATTATACACTCACCGCTCAAGTCCTAGCCAAACTCGTGTTCTATAATCTACTTCCAAAATCAAGAGAATATAGTCATGCATGGGGTTCTGCTCCCCTCTTGATATATTGCCTTCTGAAAGGCATTAAAGTTAATATTCCTAAGCTCATCATCGATTACATGGCTTCTGAGCACCTCCTGATCCCAATCGGCACTTGCCATTTGGGATGCTCATTACCTGCCTCCTTCAACAACTATAGTTTGATCTTTCTACTGAACGGTCCATCGAACCATCTGTTGATATCAACAACACTCTTCTAAAGAGGATGCATGCTACGGAGCGTGCTCCTGCTCCTCAGCCCCCTCCTATCATTCCTGCTGTTGCCCCTGGATCCTTTACAGCCTCCATTGATCCATACACAGCTCTCTCTGCTCAGCTTCGGGAGCATGATCTGAAGATGACCACAAATTTTCAAAGGATAGAGCACAGAGTTGATAATGACCTGCAGTACATCTGTGCTTCTATTCGCTATCTCCAGACTTATATCAACGAGACTACAGTAAGAACGCCTGGCCTGTTCTACTTTCGAGAGGCCACTCGCAGCCCTTTCCTACATCGGGTCCTCCGTTTGACATTTGGGTACCTCTTCCAGCTCCTTCCGAGGCACCAGCTCCTCCTGAAGATCCAGACTTTCAGGAAGAGTGACCCATTTTCTATTGATGACAAAAAGGGGAGAGAGATTCTATGGAGTTATCTTGGGAGTTATCTTGAAAGTTTTATTTGAGTTTTTATTTATATACTTTTTTATTTGTGGACATGTAGTATTTTGTGGACATGTGTTTTTACACTGTAGTACTTATTTTGTGGGATGGAACTGATTTTGAGGTTGGCATGAACCTCTGCATGGACAAATTTATTTTATGATATCACTATTGTCTTTGAGAAGTTATGTATCTCTTTCTTTTTTGTTAATATTTGATACATTTCTTCTGTGTGTGTTCTTGTGTATTAGTTGTAAACCAACCATTTTACTACTTGTTTTGGAGGTTGGAGGATATTGGTTGGTTGGAAGAAAACGTTTGTGCATATACATTTGAAATTCTGTATTCTTGGTATGCATAGATGAGTTGCATAGAGCTTAATTGATATATCCTAGTCATATGCTTTTATTGATGCATCTAACTTATATGTCACATTTGATATATGCATGTGTTTAAGGGGAGCTTCGCTTGAAGTCTCTTCCTAAATTATTTTTGATAACTCTATGTGTTTTGTCATCATCAAAAAGGGGGAGATTGTGGCCCAAAGACCATTAGCCCTAGTTTTGATGATAACAAAACATATGTAGTTATGTTATTAACAATTTTGTTTAACTAAGTTTCAGGTTAACTCTTTGTTGCATTTCAGCTCCATCATAAGACTCACACGTTTGAAAGGCAAGAAGATGTAGATCTCAGAGCCTAAGCACATAGAAGAGCTCAAAGATCAAGTATACAAGAGAAGACTATATCAAGATTTGTATTTTTGCTTTTATTTTTTAGATAGGATTTATAGTCGTTTGTTAAAACCATGATGATATAGGTTGAGAGCTTTTTGGATTGACACACACACACACACACACACACACACACACACACACTCTTATTTTACATTCCTAAAGTGTTTAAGAAGAGCTCAAAACATTTCTCTTTTCTGTTTTCAAGATCAAGTTTCGAAAAAACAAGTTTCAGAAAAATCAATTTTTGATTTAGAAAAGTGATTTTACAAAATATAGTTTTAACTTTGTTTTGTATTGATCCATGATCACATACTGGTTTTATCAAGATCCTAGAACTCTATTTGTGTTTAAAGAGCAAAGTTTATTTTGTCGGATAAAGTTTGGTTTCAAAAAGATTTCAATATCTAGCTTTTGGCCTAAAGTCGGTCGACCAGCCGGTCGACCATAGGCAGAGCAATTTTGCTCTGTCGGTCGACCGACATGTACCAAAGTGCATTTGTGCACTTCGGTCGACCGGACGGTCGACCGACTGCAAGAGCTTTGCTCTCGGTTAGGTCCGGTCAACCGTCCTGGTCGACCGACAGAGAGTTTTGCTTTCTAGTTCGGAGCAACGGTCGACCGCTATCCCCAACGGTCGAAAATCCGACAGTTGGCGGTCGACCAGCCGGTCGACCGATAGAAAAATTTTCTTCTGGATTTTTCCCAACGACTACATTCTGTTTTGTCTTTTTCTGGGTCTTTTCCAACGACTCTTTTTGGTTTTCTCCTCATGTTTTCATCCCTATAAATAATTGGACTGTAGAAAAACTCAAGCACAATATTTCTAAAGTTTAGATTGGGTTTTTACAAGTTTGTATCAAGATTTAGCTTTTTCTTAAAGGATTTCATTTTGAGCCAAAATTCCATATTCTTGATTTTTAGCTTGAGCCTTCCCTCTACATCTTTACAAGCTATTTCCATTACATAATCCCAAAGAGTTTCACCTCCTAATCTGGTTATAGGATTGTGCTTCTAAGCCTTTTGTGATCAAGTGCAGATCACCGATTTCTTACTATTGTGAAGTTGTAGAGGTTGCAGCCTCAAGTGAGATAGTGAGCTCTGTGTTGGTGTTGCGGCACCACAAGAGAGGACTTGTGAGCTCATTGAGTTCTAATGAGAACTTGTAACGGTTCAAGATCTAGTGAGATCAGTGATCGGTCACAGATATTGCATATATATTGTCACATTACCATGTTTATTATCCAATAAATCCTATTGATAAGTCTTATTTTTATTTAATAATGTGCAAGCCCATCACTAATGGAGGTGGAAGTAAATTGAGCCCAAAAGTCAACTTTAATTCTGATTTAATTAAATTTAAATCTTAAATAAAGATGGGGACAAATATTCAAGAGGATAAGGATAATTCCAGCTGAAGATCAATGCAAATCAGAAAGATAACACCAAATGAAAACAAGTAAAATTTAGATTTCTATAAATCCATTTTGGTTAGAAAAAAATCAACCGAGGATAACTTTAAATGCAGAGTTCAAATTAAAATCCAAAGGGATAAATGGATAGAGAGAAGATCAACGGATGAGATGAAGCAATTTTGACTCAGATTCAGACTGGATACATTTTAGTATTTGAATCATAACTTTTGCTACCGAAATTCAAATCTGATGATTCAAGATGATCCAAAAAGAAGACTTAAAGAGATACAACTCTTGTGTTGATCACTGTTTCTAATTTCATCATTTGATAAGCTATATTCAGCAATCAACATGCCAACAAGTTACAAATCAGAATTGAATATTCACATCAAATTAAGTTTGGAGATAAGGGGAGGATTCAAATTCAGAAATAGTCAGCCCCACTTTTCTCCTCACTCCCCTCCCCTTTGGGTTTTTGCCTATAAAAGACAGGGAGTTTACTGAAGGAGAGACCGAAGACTAGTTTAAATTTTTCTCTTTATTATTAGGGTTTAGGTTCATTGTTAGATAGTTTATGAGAAGTTGTATCTCAGTTCTTAATTTGTAGTTTAGTTCAGAAACAAAGTGAGAAAGAAAAAGAGTGATTGTAATCTAAAGTTGAAGTGACATCAATAAAGATTCGACGGACTTCTTTCTTCTCCAACTCACGGGTATGTTGAATTTCAATTTAAGTTTTCTTTTTTAGTAATGAGTAGCTAAATCTCTTCTTTCTGGGCTCACTAATATCTCCTCTTTAGTATTGATTCTTGATCGATATTAATGAAAAGACCCAACTGAATCATATGAATGCCTTAAGCTAAGCCTTGCTTATTGCGAGTGTTCTTGAAGGCACCTGAGGATGTGATTGGATTTTGAACTTAATCTTGAAATTTATCATTAAAAAGAACTTATTTTTATTCCATGCTTGCTTTATTGCTTTGATGGTTTAACATTCAATTCAAAAAAAGATTTCAAAAACTAAAGTTCGATTTCTAAAATAAACCGTCTTATGTGTTTTACTTGATCTCTTTTAAATACAAGGCTAAACTTTTTGCCTATGATCTCATTGAAGCACTCAAACTTTTCAAGAAAAGAATCTAGAGTTGGGTAAAAATTAGTGAGCCCGAATTTTTCTTTATTAAAATAAACAAACACCGTCACTACGAAAGCCTTTTAAAGATCATTTTCTCCAAAATCTTTCTCAAGTTTCAAGTTTTCTTTAAATCATCTCTCTACTCTCCATTCTCTTTTCACATAAAAAAATATCAACACCATTCTTTACTTTTGAAACAATATATCGAAAAGTTTTCATCACATTCCTCCTCATGGATCACGACCCGATAGCCCAAAGCTACATGGTAATTCTCACTGCATTTACTTGCAATCAATTTTTGGCGCCGTTGCTGGGGAGGGAACATTATAATTATTTTTTAACAAGTTTGGTTTCTTGTTTTAAGGCCATGAAGAAATTAAATTTAGCGCTCAAGCTTTACAAGAGAAGACTTGCTATTCTGTGCCCCTACTCTAGAAAGTAGGAAACAGAATTTCAAGAAATTGCAGCGCAAAAGTTTGAAATTTTTTATTGACTACTAAAAACTCTTTTTTGTAGGACATATTGCTTTGCAAAAATATAGTTTTTTTGTATTAATTTTATTATATCTGATATCTACATGCCCTGTTTTTAATCCAATAGCAATCTGATTGATTACCAATTGCTTAAAATACGTTTAGACTTGCAATTTAGGCATTTATCTAATTACGTTTCTTTTACAATTACTGTTAAAGAAAGCTGGAGACAAGGTACGTTTGCATAGCATCTAGCATAGAAATATTGTTGGGTGATTTACTTGCTTTTTGATTGTTACTATTGCTTTATACTTGCACACTTGCACAATCTGTTTTAAGGGTAAAACCCAAAATAAGATAAGGTGGGGAAGTCATTACCCTTTCTTAGCCCACAAATCATCTCCAAGCACGTACATCCTAAGCCTAACTTAAATCTAATAGACGTTAGCCTTCGGGACATCTCAAACTCATTAGGAGATTATCTTAAAGGAGAAGGTGTTAGAAATTGACTCCTGCCATATCAGTGTCTAAGGACAGTGATTGAGGGGCGAAACCCCAAAGGCTGGTGGTTTGGCTTAATTAGGCACGTCGCTTTTGCGCGGATACCTCCCACCAATTTTACCTTGATCTGGTTGATTAGCTTGTAGTCAAAGTCTTATACCTCCTGTGGACAATTAACCAATTAGGAGTTGTCTAGGTTAAGGTTATCTTAGACTAGGCTTGGTTCTTTTTTCTTGTTGACTATTGATGAACTTGTTTGTGGTAGTGTTTGTGTATGCAAGTATGGTTGAGAAACTCAAATTCATCTAAGTTAACTAGAAATACATCACCACTCAAGATTGAACCAAAACCAGATCCGGTTATGGCTCAACCGACATCTTTGCAGAATAGGTTCTATCCCATTAGAACCACACTTCTATCTTGCATCCAACTTCTATCGGTTGGTGAACATAACTTTGAGCTCAAGCCTTAGTTCATTAACACACTCCCTAAGTTTTATGGATTAGAGTCCGAAGATACTTATTTCTTCATAAGAGAATTTAAGGAAGTATGCTTAATGATAAAAATCTCACACCTTGTAGATAATGCTATTAGGTTAAGATTTGTCCCATCTTCTCTGAAGGACTTAGCCATGAAATGACTTTACAGCTTAACGACCAGCTCTATCACATCGCGAGATGATTTCATCAAGATCTTTTTGAAGAAATTCTATCAAATTCATAAGACCGCTCTCATTAGGAAGAACTTCATGTAGTTTAAGTAAGAACATAGTGAACCATTTTGGAGGTAATTTGAACACTTCAAAGACCTCCTTGTCCAATGTCCTCATCATGGAAAAGAGAATTAACGACAATGTCAAATTCTCTATGACGGTTTAGACTACTCAACTAAGACCCTCTTAGAACTATGTGTCAAGGGGGATTCTTGCAAAAGGATGAAAATGAAGGATGAGATTTATATGAGAATCTAGCTGAAAAAATCATCCAATGGGAACTGACTGATGTAAACTCTAGAAATTCAAACTCTATCTCTTCAAAAAAAGGTTTCCATTCAATCGAATCATCCATAGCTGTCGAGGCTAGAATAGCAAACCTAGCGAAAAGACTGAAAGATTTAGAAACTAAAAAAATCAAGTCCAGTCAACCAAGTCAGCCCAACTAATTTTCAATTCTGGGCTGTACTTACTGTCAAGTAATGAATCATGTGTTTAATGAGCATCCTGTGTTCCAAACTCAATAGCAATTTCCTGAACGATGAATGCGGCATTTTTAATGTCGAACAATAATCCTTACGCACAAACGTACAATCCTGGCTGGAGAAATCGCCCGAATTTCTCATGGAGCCAAAACAATAATAACCACTCATGGTCAAACCATTCAAACCACTTCTAGCATTCCAATAATTCTTTCAATCGTCAAACCAACTTTTCATACCACCATTACAATTCTTCCAACCATCCACCCAATTTTTCAAATTATCAATAAAACTTTCCCAATTAAGCTCCACAATCTTTCTTTGAGAATCCTCAACTTGAGAGTAGAATGACTAATTTTAAGAAAAATATGGAAAGGTATATGAAGAACCAAGATTCTCTCATGCAAACAATACAGAGGCTAGAGGTTCAAATGAGCCAATTAGCCAATCCACAGAATGAGAGGCTAAAGGGTCCCTTACCCAGTCAACCAGTAATGAATCCTAAGAATTCTCAACAAACCATTTGGCTGAGGATCAATCGTTGAATCAATGTAATGTTGTTCATACATTGAGGTCGGGAAAGAAAGTTGATAATCAAGTATCAATACCATCTAATTCTATTCAGTACAATCACATACAAGCATCCACCTCATCAGTCCCAATCCTTCCAAATCAGACGAATCTGAAACGGATAAGTCAACCAGTCAGGTGCATAAGCCTATTATTCCATTTCCTAATAGGCTGAAAAACAACAAGTAGAATCCACACATGGATAAGGTAATTGAGATCTTCAATCATGTGAAGATAAATGTGTGACTTCTTGATGCCATCCAACAAGTTCCATCTTATGCAAAATTTCTTAAGGACATGTGCACCAAGAAGAGAAAGATTAATGTACCCAAGAAAGTCTTCTTAGCCACTAACATTAGTGAGCTGCTGTCGGGTCCGATCCCTGTCAAGTATAAGGATCCCGGTTGTTCCACCATTGCCTGCACTATAGGACAAGCCGAGATTAGTCATGCACTTTTTGACTTGGGGGCAAGTTTCAACTTGCTCCCTTTCTCAGTTTATCAACAACTCGGGTTGGCCGATCTTAGTCCAACTCGAGTCACTATTTAACTACTTGATCGTTCAATGAAAGTTCCCAAGGAGAAAATTAAAGACGTCCTTATCCGAGTCGGGGAGTTTATCTACCCAGTAGATTTTATTGTTCTTGAGATCAAACCTGTATCCAATCCTAGGTCTCAAACTCCCGTTATCTTAGGGCGTCTGTTCCTTGTGACTGCAAATGCGATCATTAATTGTAGGAACGGATCCATAAGGTTGACCTTTGGAAACATGACTAAAGAGATCAATGTCTTCAGCCTAGAAAAACAACCTCGTAAGAAAAGAGACCAAACGTTTGAGGTAAACTTTGTTGAGAATAATTGTAATAAAGAAAGTGAAGGTATAGAGAATGAGTCTCTTTTTCTTGATGAATTATTTAAGAATGAATGCGATTATATTAATGAGAAGACATATGTTGGAGATTCTAATTTTAGAGTCCTTTTTTTAAAAAAAATTTAATTTGAATATCTTCACTTTCGATGAGCCAATCAATGATATATCACATGAGAATATAATTCAAGATCCTTCGATTGACCTAATATTTGAAAACCTCTTCGAAACTTATGTGTTTGGATGAATTGACTAGGGATATTTGGTTAATTAAACACCTCCAGGAGAAAGTGTTGATCTAAGTTTTGAGGAGATGTATAGAACTGAGTTAGAATTCCTAGGCATTCATAGTAAGAAAGTTCCAACTAAGAAGTGTGATGGTGATCAATTTTTGAATAATAGATATAGACATATGAGGAAAAGCTTAAGAAAAGTGAGACTGGGGAGGAAGAGAGCTAAAATGACAAAAAGATTGGCCTTCCCATTATGCCCTATAAAGAGAACCCATTGGAATGATGGGAAGAGAGCTAGAGGGATGAGGCCTAAAAAGATCTAGGTGTGGGAGAAACATGATGTTGTACATTTTTTGTGTACTATATATATATATATATATATATATATATATGCACCTCTTTTTTTAACTTTATTTCATGCATTCATGCATGACAACCATACATTAAGGACAATGCATGAGATAGGTGTGGGGGAGGGTTCTAACATGATTAACATTGCTTAAAAAGGAAAAAATTAGTTAAAAAAATAAAAAACTTTTTTAAAAAAAGAATAGTATTTTGACGTATTTTTATAAGAAATTAAGTCAATTTTAAGGAATAGGAGAATCATAATTAGGATTTCTTATACTTGGTTAAAATAAGATGACTTTTTTGATTTCTAGGATTAAGAAGAAAATTTAGAAAAGTAATTTAGTCTTGATCTTTACCTTAATGAAATATGCACACTTTATGCATTTACACACTTAGGATTTAAACAAAAATTCTTATGCCTTATATATATAAAAAAAGGAAAAAAAATATATATTCTCTGATTAAGCTGGGTATTTGTACCTCATAAAGTATAAATATTCACGCATAAAAGGGGTATATTTTATAAATAGCAATTCTTATTTTTGTGGCCTTATTTGCTCGAGTGCTTAAGTCCTTGGGGGTGTTTTCTCACCTGGTGCTCTTAAACTGTCCGGTTTGGGTGTCACCGACTAAAGGTTCATTACATGGGCAAATTAGAAAGCCTAATAGAATTAAAAAATAATACTACCAAAAATAAAAATAAATAAGGCATAAGAGTTAAAGTTAATGAACCCTTAGTCAAAATTTCACGATCATGAGGGTGCATATGACTCAGGGTAAAGTAATGACTAGATGAAAAATACAATTTGACTCTTTTGATTAATGACATGTTTTTGAATAGAGACTAAATTTAGGAATGAAAAGTTTGATTTTCTTATAAGTTATAGCTTACTTGAACTCTTGCAATAATACTTCGAATATTTTCTTTCTTTTCAAAATACTTTCGAAATACTAACACTTTTTCTCTTTCTTCGTGGATTTTGTAGGTGCAATCTACTGAAAGCCTTCACGAGACAAAACTCATCCTATAAGGGTAACCTAGAGATTTAATGGCTTGTTGCATATGCTCAGTGCAATCGAGTAACCTGCGAAAGTGGTCCAATACTTGATTAGGATTAGTTTTGATGTTTTGCTCGATGGCGAGCAAAATATAAGTGCGGGGGTGTGACCGGTCACATATATTGCATATATATTGTCACATTACTATGTTTATTATCTAATAAATCCTATTGATAAGTCTTATTTTTATTTAATAATGTGCAGTCCCGTTACTAATGGAGGTGAAAGAAAATTGAGCCCAAAAGCCCACTTTAATTCTGATTTAATTAAATTTAAATCTTAAATAAAGATGGGAACAAATATTCAGGAGGATAGGGATAATTTCAGCTGAAGATCAACGCAAATCAGAAAGATAACACCAAATAAAAACCAGTAAATTTGAATTTCTATAAATCCATTTTGGTTAACTAAAGATTAACCGAGGATAACGTCAAAGACAGAGTTCAAATTCAAAATTCAAAGGCATAAATGGATAGAGAGAAGATCAACGGATGAGATGAAGCAATTTTTGACTCAGATTCAGACTGAATATATTTTAGTATTTAAATCATAATTTTCGCTACCGAAACTCAAATCTGATGATTCAAAATGATCCAGAAAGAAAACTTAAAAGGGTACAACTCTTACGTTGATTACTGTTTCTAATTCTATCATTAGTTAAGTTATATTCAGCAATCAACATGCCAACAAGCTGCAGATCAGGATTGAATATCCACATCAAATCAAGTTTGGAGATAAGGGGAGGATTCAAATTCAGAAATAGTTAGCTCCCCTTATCTCCTCACTCATTTCCCCTCTGGGTTTTTGCCTATAAAAGGCAGGGAGTTTACTAAAAGAGGGACGGAAGACTAGTTTAAGTTTTTCTCTTTATTTTTAGGGTTTAGGTTCATTGTTAAATAGTTTATGAGAAGTTGTATCTCAGTTCTTAATCTGTAGTTCAGTTTAGAAACAAAGTGAGAGAGAGAAATAGTGATTGTAATCTAAAGTTGAACTGACATCAATAAAGATTCGACAGATTTCTTTTCTTCTCCAACTCACAGGTATGTTGAATTTCAATGAGTAGCTAAATCTTTTCTTTCTGAGCTCACTAATCTCTCCTCTCTAGTATTGATTCTTGATCGGTATTAATGAAAAGACCCAACTGAATTATATGAATATCTTAAACTAAGCCTTGCTTATTGCAAGTGTTCTTGAAGGCACATGAGGATGAGATTGAATTTTGAACTTAATCTTGAAATTTATCATTAAAAGATTTTTTTATTCCATGCTTGCTTTATTGCTTTGATGGTTTAACATTCAATTCAAAGAAAGATTTCAAAAACTAAAGTTCGATTTCTAAAATAAACCATATTATGTGTTTTACTTGATCTCTTTTAAATACAAGGCTAAACTTTTTGCCTATGATCTCATTGAGGCACTCGAACTTTTAAGAAAAGAATCTGCTTAGGTAAAGATTAGTGAGCCCGGATTTCTCTTTATTAAAAACAAACAAACACTATCACTATCAAAGCCTTTTAAAGATCATTTTCTCCAAAATCTTTCCCAAGCTTCAAGTTTTCTTTAAATCATCTCTCTACTCTCCATTCTCTTTTCACATAAAAAAATATCAATACCATTCTTTGCTTTTAAAATAATACATTGAAAAGCTTTCATCGCATTTCTCCTCGTGGATCATGACCCATTAGCTCAAAGCTACATGGTAATTCTCTTTGCATTTAGTTGCAATCAATCAGTCACAGTGAAAATCCTTGATAGTGTTGAAGGCGGGGACATAGAGCAATGGTTCGAACCTTGAAACATATCATTGTGTTTGCGATTGCTTGCTCTTTCTCTCTTAACTCTACCCTCTCTTTTCTTACTTGCACACTTATATTGTTTACTCATTTACAGGTATTCTTTGTGTTGTGACTGGTATTTGCTAGGTTGCTAGCAAGTAAATTTTAATTCCACATTATTTGCCATTTAGTATAGCCATCACCTATTCACCCCTCTCTAGGTGATTTACAATTTGGATATTCAGATTCAGCTTTCGCTGGTTGTGTGGACACCAGGAAAATCACATTTGGCTATGTTTTACATTAGCTGGAGGAGCAGTTTCGTGGAAGAGTGCGAAGCAGTCTGTCATTGTTGCTTCCACTATGGAGGCTGAGTTTGTAGAATGCTTTGAGGCTACAGTTTAGGGATTATGGCTGCAAAACTTTATTTTTGGACTTGGGATTGTCGATAGTATTGCAAAGCCACTGAAATTTATTGTGATAATGCCGCAGCAGTATTCTTCTCTAAAAATGACAAATATTCAAAATGTGTTAAACATATGGAATTGAAATATTTTGCCGTTAAAGAAGAAGTTCAGAAACAAAGAGTGATTATCGAGTATATTAGCACCAATTTTATAATAGCGGATCCGCTTACTAAAGGGCTATCACCTAAGACCTTTAAAGAGCACGTTGAAAGGATGGATTTTATTGCCCGTCATGATTGATTTATAATGTATTGTATATGTTCTTTGACATTATGTTGTTAACATTATGTTGTTTTTATGTACATAAAGCTCTTTATGTTTAGTCATTTTGAGCTCTTGATGTATTGTTTTTGATTGATATAAATTATTCTGTTACATGTTTCTTCACATTATGTTGTTTTGTATACATGAATGATAAAGATAACAGAATTTGTCCTTGATAAGGGCATTACTGTTGGACCATTAAGAATTATTAAAGCTTGTTCTTATTATAGAATTTGTAACGTGATACATGGAAGGGATTGTGTTGATATGACATACGACTACCATGATCCTTATGGGTTCTTGCTCAATAATGTTTATATTCTGACCATTTTAAGGTATCACCTTTGGCTAATTATTATTGTGTATGTTAATCTCACATTAAGTGGCCCACTAACCTTTGGGTTTTTAATTGGATTCCATAATTATAGCCTAACTGATATTGTGTATGCCCAAATATAAAGGTTACATTGTATAAGGTTAATAATAATTATATGGGATAAAAAGGGCCATGATGGGTGGTTTTATCACATATAGTTACTTGCAATTGTAGACCCTCATCTCTCCTCCATATAGGAAAACAAACTCTTCCCTTTTTTGTGGTGCCATCAATTATTCAGTTTTTTTGGGGTTTGTGAAAAGAGAAGGAGACAGAGAGAAGAAGGAGTTCTACAGATTAGGGTTTGCAAGGATCAAGAAAGGGACTGAGATTTTCATCAATCCTTCACATGGTTTCAGGTATGGATATGCATTTGTATATTTCTTCTTGAGATGTATATTGATTCTAGATCCATGATAGATGATTTAATTATCATGAAGTTTATTTAAGTTTTTAATCTAACATTTGGTATCAGAGCTTCGTTTTAGAATCAATACATCTCAGAATTAAAATTATGGACAATTCCTGTTGAGACCTAAAATTCATAAATTAGGGTTTTTGATTAATTGTTTCAAAATGAAATTTTGATCTTTTAACTGTAGAATTTTTAAAAGAGGTTTTGTCTAATTGTTTCAAAATAAAATTCTATTCATATTCCTCTGATTATGCAAATCAGGGATCAAAATTAGTATTAGAAACCCTAATTTTTCCTTAAAATTTGGCTTCAGTCGATTAAACAGAAATCGCATGTCGATAACTGTTTCATCGACTGTTAGTCGACTTGCCCATAATACTAGTCGACTAGGTCTATTTCCAGAATGTTAATAACTCTCTGTTTCACTTCAGGAGTCGACTTGATCTTTTAGGTAGTCGACTAATAATAAGTATAGTCGACTTATTCCCTTGCTATAGTCGACTAACAGGTTGACCCTAGAGATGTGTGGTTCTCTGTTTCTCTGTTAGTCGACTATCCCTTCATTTATAGTCGACTTACTTTGCCCTAGTCGACTAGACCTAAATTATATAGTCGACTTGACTTGACCCTAGTCGACTGGGATTTCCTTTATAGTCGACTTGACTTGCCACAAGTCGACTAGTACTACCTTGACCAGTCGACTAATGTTTGTTTAATTCAATCATAAATATATGTTACATATTTAATGTTATTGTGTTAATATTGATTGAATTGGTCAAGTGATAATATTGGAGTATTATAGAATAACTCAAATAAAAGGTTAGAGAATATTATTGGTTAGTTTTATATTCATACGGTTTATTGATTTAGTAGTTGCCAAAGTGACCTACATTAGTAAGCCTTATGAATATACAACTACATAAAAGATTTGTCACCAAAGGTGACATTAAAGTCAATAATATTCTCGGTGGCGGTTCTAGTTAGGAGATTGGGACTGGCCCAAAGGAAAGTCTCTTTCAAATAATTATGAACCGGGTAGGGTAATGTGATTTATGCAACTTAGTGGTGTAGAATTGGATACCCAAAGGAAACATGAATTACTGTCTAAGTGGCATAAATTATATTAGACCACATAGGTGATAAAAGGTCTCACCTGTAGAGTGAACACTGGATATGCTTAGGTTTCGCCCAAAGGAGAAATCAAAGTGATATCAATAGTTCATCTTCATTAAATTTAATGTTTTTGTATTGATTCGAGGCCTTAATGTGAGCATTGTCCTATTTTGTTTCAGTGAACGTTCCCACTTCCCTTCACTCTCATGCATCTAGCATTCCAGCCTTGAATGGTACAAACTTTTCTGAATGGTTTGAACATGTCCAATTCACACTGGGTGTACTGGATCTTGACATGGCTCTACTAGTTGAGAAACCTGAGGAAATCACTGCTGAAAGTATAGCAGATCAGGTTAGTCATGCTAAAGCCTGGGAAAGGTCGAACAGACTCAGTCTTATGTTCATTAAAATGACCATTGCCAATAACATCAAAACTTCACTCCCTCAGACTGCTAACGCTTCAGAACTTTTAACTGCTGTAAAAGACCGGTTTAAATCTGCTGATAAGTCATTAGCTGGCTGAGTTAACTACCATGAAATATGATGGTAGTAGAGGAGTCCAACAACATATCCTCAATATGACTGATAAAGCTGTAAAGTTAGGAACACTGGGAATGAAAGTAGATGAATCCTTCTTGGTACAGTTCATCCTCAACTCACTTCCTCCTCAATTCGGACCATTCAAGATTCACTATAATACTCATAAGGATAAGTGGAATTTGAATGAGCTGACTAATATGGTATTCAAGAGGAAGTGAGACTGAGGCAAGAAGGACATCACTCGGTGTTAGCAGTAACTCAAGGAGCTATACACAAGAAGGGAAAGTATGGAAGAGGTAAGAGGTTTCCACCAAAGAAAGGGAATGAACCTGGGGAAAGTAGCCAGGGTCATGGAAAGATTTTCACTATCAAATGCTACTTTTGTGGCAGAAAAGGACATGTGAAGAAGGATTGCAACAAGAGAAAGGCATGGTTCGAAAAGAAAGGTATGAATCTTTCTTTTGTATGTTATGAATCAAATCTTGCTGAAGTTCCTTCTAATACTTGGTGGATTGACTCTGGAGCCACAACTCATATAACTAATTCAATGCAGGGATTCCTTACAACCAGGAAACCGAAGGAAAGTGAAAGATTTGTCTTTATAGGGAACCGTCTCAAAGTGGAGGTCGAGACTGTTGGAACTTATCGACTACTCTTAGAGACGGGTCATCAGATGGATCTTGTAGACACTTTTTATGTACCTTCGATTTCTAAGAATTTAATGTCTTTATCCAAATTAGATGTTGTTGGATATTCAGTTTTATTTAGTTGTGGAAAACTCAATTTGATGTTTAATTCAATTTCAGTTGGACATGGAATTTTATGTGATGGTTTGTATAAAATTTCCTTGAATTATGAGTTTGCACAATCTCTTTTAACCCTGCATTCAAATGTTAGTTCTAAACGTGGCTTAATTGATGAAAAATCTTCTATCTTGTGGCATAGACGACTGGGGCATATCTCCAGGGATAGAATTGAAAGATTAGTGAAGAATGGGATTTTGGATAACCTAGACTTCACTGATTTTGGTGTGTGTGTGGATTGCATAAAAGGAAAGCAAACCAAACACACCAAGAAAGGTGCCACAAGAAGCAAAGAGCTTCTTGAGATTATTCATACAGACATTTGCGAACCACTCTCCATTCCATGTTTTACAGGAGAGAGATACTTTATCACCTTTATAGACGATCTGTCTCGTTATGGTTATGTATATCTAATTCATGAAAAGTCTCAGGCTGTTGACATCCTTGAGGTGTTCATTACAGAAGTCGAGAGACAATTAGATAGAAAAGTTAAAATCATGAGATCAGACCGAGGTGGTGAGTATTATGGAAGATATGATGAGTCAGGACAGAATCCTGGCCCATTTGCTAAATTTCTAGAAAAGCATGGCATTTGTGCTCACTCAATACACAATGCCAGGTACGCCTCAGCAGAATGGAGTTGCTGAAAGGCGAACCGGACACTTATGGATATGGTTAGGAGTATGATGAGCTTCTCTAATGTACCTAATTCATTGTGGAATGGAGCCTTAAAGACTGCTATGTATATCTTGAACAGGGTTCCTAGTAAGGCAGTCTCAACAACTCCTTTCGAGTTGTGGACTGGTAGGAAACCTAGTTTAAGACATTTACATGTTTGGGGTTGTCCAGCAGAGGCTAGAATATATAATCCACAAGAAAAGAAATTAGACTCCAGGACCATATCTGGATATTTCATTGATTATCCAGATAAGTCTAAAGGGTACAAATTCTATTGTCCTAACCATAGTACCAGAATTGTTGAAACTGGTAATGCCAGATTCCTTGAGAATGGTGAAATTAGTGGGAGTGATGAACCTAGAAAGGTAGATCTTGAAGTGATAAGGGTAAATATCCCAATACCCTTTTCTTCAAGAGAAATTATTGTCCCTCAGCTTGATCATCAAGCTGAGTCACCAGAACAACATAATGATAATGGTTCACCACTTCATGAGGATATCGCCATTGAAAATGTTGTAGAACCACCACAACCGGCAGCTTTGAGGAGATCTCAAAGGGAAAGAAGCTCTGCCATTTCAGATGATTATGTGGTGTATCTACAGGAATCTGATTTCGATATTGGGATTAATAAAGATCCAGTTTCATTTTCACAAGCCATTGAAAGTAATGATTCTAGTAAATGGATTGATGCTATGAATGAAGAGTTAAAATCTATGGACCAAAACAAAGTCTGGGATCTCGTCGAATTGCCTAGTAGATTTAAGAAAGTCGGGTGTAAATGGGTCTTTAAGACCAAGCGCGACGCCAAAGGCAATATCGAACGATATAAGGCCAGACTTGTGGCTAAAGGTTTCACTCAGAAAGAAGGCATTGATTATAGAGAAACCTTCTCTCCAGTATCAAAGAAGGACTCTTTTAGAATCATTATGGCCCTTATAGCTCATTATGACTTAGAGTTACATCAAATGGATGTGAAAACAGCTTTTCTGAATGGAAATTTGGATGAGGAAATTTACATGGAGCAACCTGAAGGGTTCGCAAAGAAAGGAAAAGAACACTTGGCTTGCAAATTAAAGAAATCCATATACGGATTGAAACAAGCTTCCAGGCAATGGTATATAACGTTTAATGATACCATTACCTCATTCGGATTTACAGAAAACACTGTTGATCAGTGTATATATCTGAAGATCAGTGGGAGCAAGTTTATCTTTTTGGTTCTGTATGTGGATGATATTTTGTTAGCCAGTAGTGATATTGGTTTGCTGTATGAAACTAAAGACTATCTTACCAAGAACTTTAAGATGGTTGATATGAGTGAGGCAGCTTATGTCATTGGCATAGAGATCTTCAGGGATAGATCTCGAGGATTGCTAGGACTGTCTCAGAAAGGTTATATCAATCGAGTCTTGAAAAGATTTCATATGGAACTTTGCTCAGCCAGTTGTGCACCCATCATGAAGGGTGACAAATTAAGTAAGTTCTGATTTTTCTGGAAGTTCTGATTTTTCAGAACTGACAGAAACCGGTCGACCGCCCGGGTCGACCGACGGACACGCTGTGCATGTGTGTACGTCGGCCGACCGCTCGGGTCGACCGGAGCACTTACAGTGCTCTCTGTTTGTTCCGGTCGACCGGGACGGTCGACCGTAGTCCCCCAACGGTCAAAATATGACCGTTGGCGGTCGACCGGCCCGGTCGACCAGCTGCTGTCAGAACTTCTGACAGACTCCAACAGCTCTATTTTCTGACAGTTTTTCTTTTGGGATTTGATCCCAACGAATCTCTGGAGCTGTTTTTGACCCCTATAATAGGAGGTCACTTCAACATGATAATTCATCTATTAAGAACATTTTTACAAGAGATTTTCAAAAGATTTACAAGTTTTCAAAAGGCTTTCATTTAGAAAAGATTTTCTCTCCAAAAGCCCTAAATTTCTAGACACCCATTTGAAGTCTTTACCTCTACTTCTCTCTAGCTATTGCACTACACAATCCCATAATTCCTCATCTACATATTGGTTCTAGGATTGTGCAAGTGAGCGAATTTTTGATCAAGTGTGATCATTTTCTTCTTGAGTGAAGTTGTAGAGGCATCGGCCTCAAGGCGAGCTAGTGTGCTCCGGTGGTGTTGCGGCATCACGAGAGATAGGACAAGTGTGTCCTTGTATTGGTGATCCAGTGGGATCTTCAATAGTGGAAATCCTTCAAGTGTGAAGGCGGGGACGTAGAGCGTGGCTCGAACCTCGGAAACATATCTGCGTGTTTGCGTTTGCTCAAATCTCTCTAAACTCTAAACTCTTTAATTCTTGCACTATTGATTGCTCATTTATTGCAAGTCTTTTATTTGAGCCAATTTGTTAGTAGAATTTTTAATTCCGCATTTGTGCCATTTACATATAGCCATCACCTATTCACCCCCCCTCTAGGTGATTTCAATTGGTATCAGAGCCTAACCCTACTATTTGGTTTAACCACCTTAGGGAGATCCATTTATTTGGCTATATATTTGTTGCATTTATATTTGATTGTGCATTCACTTTGTATTCATGGCATCCCTTGACTTTTCTAGCATCAAGTCCCCACCTAAGTTTGATGGCTTGAACTTCCCTATTTGGAAGGTCAAGATGAACCTATTTCTAAAGTCCTTAGGTGTTAGAGTAGCTAGGGCCATCACTAGAGAATTTGTTGAACCCCTCACCGATGAGAGTTCATGGTCCGAGGATACACCAAGGACTATGAGGCAAATGCTAGAGCCCAATATGCCTTGACCCAAGCTCTAAATGAGGATGACCCAGCACGCATCATTAATTGCAAATCCGCATTTGAAGTTGGAATATTTTAATTGTGACTCATGAAGGAACGCCACAAGTCAAAAGATCCAAGATTGACTTGTTACGTTCTCAATATGAGAATTTTTACATGTTTGATAATGAGAGCATTGATGACATGCTCACGCGTTTCACAAGATCACTAATGCTTTATCTTCTCTAGGTGACGCAATTGATAATGACCAAAAGATTCGCAAGGTCATTCGGGCTCTTCCAAATCTTGGGAAGTAAAGGCAACTACCCTCAAGGAGCTCAACGATCGGGAGGAGATGGACTTCTCCGGCTTCATCGGTAATCTCAAAACCCATGAGATGGAGATGAAGGTAAGAGAAGAAAGGGAGGCACCCAAGAAGAAAACAATCGCCTTCAAAGCCACTCCAACCACTATTGAAGAGGACGACTCATCGGAGGATTGCGATGAGGACTTTGCCATGCTTATCCAGAAGGTAGGCAAAATGTTTTACAGGAAAGGGAGGCAAAGCAACTTCCGAAGAGGGAAAACTCAAGGAAGGTTTGAAAAGAAGAAAGAAGAACCCGGTCCTTACTTCCATTGCAAGAAGATCGGACATCTCATAGCGGATTGCCCCGCTCTCCAAGCTACTACCTCCAAGCATGTACCAAGGAAGAAGAAGGCTATGGTAGCCACATGGGATGATACGGAGTCGGAATCCGAAGAGGAGCACGACGCCGCTCACATGTACTTCATGGCACAAGGAGACAATTCTTCTAAGGTAACCCTTGATAACACTTTAGAAGATGATGATCTTACCATGGATGAACTTGCTCATTTTTTCGAAGAGTTACAACATAGATATGAGATCTCTCAATCTCATAATAAAAAATTGAAAAAGGAAAATGTTGTTTTAAAGAATAAACTTGATACTTGTCTTAGTGAGAAAAATGTTTATCTAGTGCTTTTGAAAATTAAAAGGTGACTTTGATAAATATAAGTGGCTAATAAAGGAAAACCCCCATGGTTTCTTGTAATAAAAATGAATTTGTAGAGATTCAAAAACGGGTTGAAGAGTTAGACTCTACTCTTAAAATTTATGCTTTTGATTTAAAGAAAATTGCATCTAGGTTTCCTAAGGGAGTAACCCAAGGGAAACACACTCACCATGCACATGCACGGAAACATGCACACACATAAACATGCATACATGTATGGTAGTGGTAGAATTTACATTTGCACGCACTGTGGCCGCAAAGGCCATTTAGAAAAATTTTGTTTTGCTAAACATAATGTAAACAATAAATATGTTTGGGTTCGTCCCGATACTAATCTTAAAGGACCCAAAAAGATATGGGTACCAAAAGACCCACCAAATTTAGATGATGCAGGTGGATCGTCTTCCTCCAAGACTTAAGGGAAACGGTGCCCGGGTGGTGGATGCAACTAAGCTCAAGGAACACATTGCATTTGCATCGCTATCTTGGAGGCACCTATTTTGGAGATTGCCCATGCTTGGTAACTTCTCCATTTAAAAGTTCTGAAAAACACCTAGAGGGGGGTGAATAGGTGTAAGTGCTAATCTAATAAACTAAATGCAAACTAAGTGCGCTAAATGCGGAAGCTAATGCAAAACTTGCAACACTCTTAATACAATCCAACAAGTGTAGCCGAATTCCCCTTGCGAGGCTCTGGACTAACTCCTCTTGATTCCCCTAGATATGGGTTGAGGCGCTATGTGAAGCTCTTGTTGGATGAGTATAAGTGATGCACAAACACACAAGCAATTCAAGCAATGTGCACACACAATCAAGCCAAGCAATCAAGGATATAGCAATAAGAGATGCAAGGCACAACACAAGCAATATATGATATGGCAATATGAATTATGATGCTTTGCACAATATAAAGAGAGAGAGTTAGAGAGACAATGGATCACAACGCAAACACCAAGATTTGTTTCGAGGTTCGAGCACCTTACTCTACATCCCCGCCTACACCACCGTGTAGGATTTCCACTATCTCAACTCCCACCGAGGGAACCTCTACCGAAGAGGATTTCTTACAACTCTAGGAGTACCAAACTCCTCTCTCAAACAACTACCTCCTCACAACCGAGGGGTTAGGCCCGTAGCCAATACAACAACCAATCCACACACCTCTACCGAAGAGGCTCACAACCAAACACTATCACCTCTACCTAAGAGGGATCCAAACCAACAACCCAATACAACAATCTCCACCTCTACCAAAGAGGGAGCAACTCAAGAAATCAAGGGTTTACAACAAGTGGTATATCTCAACCACAAACCTCTTTCCTTTTTCTTTCTTTTTCAACAAAACAAAAATCCTAATAGTTTAGGATAGAAGATAGCTCAAGTGTGGAAACAAAGTGTTTTTGGAAACAAGCAACAAAGAAAAACTACTTGGGAAATCTCTTGTATAAGATAGAAAATGAAATACCAAATCAAAATCCCAAAACCTAGTTTTTTTTGATTTTCCAAAAACCCAAAACAAATAAAGATTGAAGAGTTAAAGCCCCAAACACTTTTGAAAACTTGTTTTAAAACCTCTAGAAACCAGAAATTTTTCTCCTTAAAAAACTTGGCAAAATCCCCAAAGAGATGGGGTTTATATAGCCCCTATACAAAACTAGCCGTTAGGCTGAGCTGGCAGTCTGACAGACTGCCGGTCGACCGGCCCGGTCGACCGCCACGGTCAAAAATGTGACCGTTGGGCAATAGCGGTCGACCGGCCCGGTCGACCGAAACATCCTGAGAGCAGAACTCTCATCTCGGTCGACCGGCCCGGTCGACCGTCCCAGAGACTCCAAAACGTGCACAGACTTGTGCACGTCGGTCGACCGTCCCGGTCGACCGGCCTATGGTGCGGTCGACGGTCCGGTCGACCGACTTGGCCTGTCAGCCAGTCCTCAGTTCTGCACAGATACGGGATTTGAAAATAGGTCTTTTCACTCAATAAAAATCCCATAAATTCACAGTAAATCTAAAAAATAGTTTTAATCACAATAAAAACTGTTTTTCTAAAAAATATGTTTTTTCTAAAACTTGTTTTATCATTTTACTTGATAACCAAACTTGTGATAAAAATTTCAAGACATATATCAATCATATCAATTCATTTTTGTGTCTTGCCAATTTTATCAAAAACAAAACTTGTATTTTATCAAACTAGAATTTTTCAAAACATGAATAGGATAGTCAAAATAAGTTTGTTTAAAAATTAAGCATGCATGTATAGAATGAAGCAACTATACATATATCAATTTAAACTTGTTTTGATAAACTATTCATGAAAACCAAAACTCAATCATAAAACGTGTGTGATTTGTGCACTTGAGCATATCAACTAAACTAAGCTTTACAAATGGATCTAAAACTCTATCTAAACTAGGATACCTAAGTCTTCTTGACGATCTTCATCTTCAAGTAGACTTGCTCCAAAACTCCGTGATTCTCCAAGTGCAAAGGTATGATCTTTAAGCTTTGGCACCGGAATCATCATGAATAGCTTCTAATCATCTTGTTGAAGCTAATCACCAACTAATATCCTGTTAATGATCTGAAACTTAGAAACACAAGAATATTAGTAAACATAACTACATGAGTTGATCATCATCAAAACTAGAGTGGAAGGCCATTGGGCCAACAATCTCCCCTTTTTGATGATGACAAAACTCATGGAGTTATATATGCATGGATTAAAGATAAGCTTCAAGGAAGCTCCCCCTTAACTCATGCATAACAAATGAATAAATAAATATGCAATGAAAGCTTATGATTCTAAACAAGAGACATACATATTTTTCATATCTTATTGTTTATTTGCTTATGCATGAACTCAATATATGCAAAAACATAAAGAAGCATATATAAACTCTAGATACCAATTACAACAATTACAAAGCAAGCTTTGGATATCAATTAAACTTAATATTCTTGATATTAAAACATAATATATGCATAATATATGCATATAAAACATAAGCATGCATATAAAACTCAAATACTTCTCCCCCTTTTTGTCAATCATCAACAAAGGGGTAAACAATCAAAACCATAGATAAAATGAGGGGTAAAAATCTTTCTCCCCCTTTTTGTTAATCAAAACAATGCAAACAATGTTCTCCCCCTTTTTGTCTAAAAAACAAAGTCAATAAGGGGTGACTACAAACATGATATCAATTAAAAAGTATGTCAATGAAGCATCTTGATACCAATAAACAAGGATCAATATATGTTATATGCTATATACATTCATGAAGAGGAAGACGCTAAGTTAGCTTCCCTACACATATGCATTACATGAAGAAGGGATGACAAGCCCCAATTCACATAACACATATTATGTAATGCATAAGAGGAGATGTGAAGCTCCCCCTACACACGTATATCATATAAAGAAGAGTTGTCAAGCTCCTCAATTTATAATATACTCAACATGAATCTATATGTAAGAGAGATGTTAAGCTCTCCTTGCATATAGGAAATACAAATCAAGGCTTTGAATATTTTCTTTAAACAAAATTTTGTAAATACCAATTGTAATTAAACATAACAAATTTTGAATGTTTAAACACAAATTTTGATACCAATTGTAAGAATATATTTCATTTTGAAAATATATAAACAAATTTGATGTTGATATCATATGTTCAAAATAACAACTTTTAATCATAAAGAGTGGGAGTACAAATACCAATTGAAATACAAAATCAAATTTTCTTCCCCTTTATGAAATACAAACTAAAGTCATGCATAGTCTTGATAACAATTTAAAAGTAATCAATTTAAACAAAATTGAAACTCAAGCACTAGCATAAACACAAACATATATGTATGAAAGATAGATACCAATAGAAATTGATATACTTGGAATTTAAAGCATACATACATACAGAACATATATGAGTATACAAGAAGATCAAAATGATACCAATTGAAAGAGTTCAATGATACCAATTGACATAACAATAAGTTCAAGTGTATACATCATATTATCTACCACCCAATCATAATTCAAGTTTTAAAGATTTTCAATGTAAAGCATACATGAACATGATCTCCCATCCTACCGCCCTTGGATGGTAGGGGTTTTCAAAGATAGATTTGAAAATGTAGTTTTGTTTGAAAATCACTACCAAAATGAAGAACACCGCAACTACTTAAATGGAAAACTTGTTAACTAGCACGAAATCCTTCAAGTAAGGAATAAAATAAAAATGAAATTCACATGATAATCATCACTCTAACCAATAAAGCATACCTCATGAGAAACAAAACATGAGCAATAGATATGAGTGTACAAATAATATGTGAAGATCATAATCATGAAAAATATTTCATTAAGCTCAATTATTCCTTAAAACATAATTCCATCAAAAACATGAAAAATCATTTAAAACTACTTATTTAATCTTCAAGGCATATGTATGTCTAATACAAGCTAAAATATACATACATATCCAAAACTCAACGAGTCCACTAAATGTATATTCATGAAGGCACGTGGCTCAAAAAGATGTATATGTATAAGATTAGTTTGAACTAGATGGACATATACATGAAGTTAAATATAAATACATGAAACATGAAAGACTAAATTTTCATCACAACAAATTTCATTTCAAGGTATATGTATGAATTGTCAATCATGAAGTATACATACATATCCCTAAACACAATTGAGTCCAAATATAGATTTGCATGAAAGGCAAATGACTCAAGGGGTATACATGTATATCTTAAAGTTTGGCAATACAAATATATACATGAAGTGAAATACACAATCATAAAACACATTCAAAAATGAGAATACAAGTATAAGATGTATGAATCATCAAAACTAGACTATACTAGCACATCTAATGGGTTCAAATTAGCATTCAATTTCAACTATATATAGATTTATTTGTAGCCCACTCTATGTACAAGTATATAACTAGTCTTAATGAAAACTAACACTTAAACATATATTCAAAATATGAAGCATCAAAAACACATATAAAAATCATCATGATAAAAGTCATCATGGAAAACTAAAACATGATTATTATGTGAATTCACATGTATTAGATTCATGATGTACATTATAGCTTAAACATAAGTGAGAACACTAAGTATGGGATCATATAAGCATGTGTGTCTCAAATACTATACATGTATGTCAAGGATCTAATAAACATGGAATGAACATACTAATCCAATGACAATAAAAACATGCTATAATCAAAGATGAAATATAAAGCGTGTAAACAAATAATAAGGAGTTAGGAATTGTTACCAAAACCTAGAAGGCAACCTCCATGTCTCCAAAACTTGGTGGTCCTCTCCACCATCTCTTCCCTTGAAAGTGATGCATCCAATTTGATTTCCATGAAGTCCGGAACGCATCCACTCCAAGGTGCTATCACTCTCACGTCATGTGAGAGCCCACACCTACATCAAAAACAATAGGAGGGGTGGTCTTTGGTACCCACATCTTATTGGGTCCATGGGGGTTAGTCCCTTCTCTAACCCAAACAAATTTCTTTGCTAAATTTGAAACATTTAATCTATCATAACAAAATTTAGCAAGATGGCCTTTTCGGCCACAATGTGTACATGAGTACACATGAGCATACATGTGTTGATGGTGTCCGTGAGGAGCATGTGTATGCCGTGGAGGGTGTGCATGCATATAGGATGGAACTTGTTTCTTTCGAACCAAGGTTTCCAACCGTGAGTGGTTCATGGCACAATGGCTCATAGTGGAGCCCAAACAATCTACCTTCTTCTTTAACATGCAAATATCATCATTAATCTTAGAAGAAGAGGTACATGCATTAGGTGTGCTAGAATGTGAAGCTACACTAGCATGGCAAACATGTGCATCCATTTTATTTTGCAAAACAATATTTTTCTTTAAGCAAACATTTAAATCATTGGAAATAGAAATAATTTTGTTTTTCAAATCAACATTTTCTTTTAAAACAAATCTACTTTTGAAGACAAGTTCTCATTTTTCTTCAAAAGAACATGGCAATCATTTTTATTTTTCAAAAACTCATTTTCTTTAAGTGCAAGATCAAGTTGAGATTTTAATGAATCCCTCTCATTAGCAATCTCCCTTTTTCTTGCAAAACAACATCAAGTCTAGCAATCAAATTTTTATTTTCATCATTAATGCCTAGACTCTTCTTTTTCAACAAATTATATTTTTCTATCATTTTTTCACAAACAATGGAAAGTTCTTCATTCAAAGCATGGGCATCAATATGATCATTTGAAGAACTAGCATCATCATCACTATCTAATGGAGTTTCCGAGTGTACCTCAAGGGAGTCATTCCTTGGACCATGTAGCATATAGAGTTGGATTCTCCACTAGATTCCTCTTCTTGGATTTGGACTTGAAGCTTGGAGGTGTTGGTGGTTGTCAATTTGTTCCACACTACAAAAGCGGAATCAAAGTTAGAAACACATAAAAAATAATCTTTAGATAAAGTGCTTCTAATGGCCTCTAGGGCTTGTGCATTGGCCCCTATATGATTGCAATCACCAAGATAACATCTCTTGGTGGCGGCAAGAAAGACATGCAAACCTAGGGTTTTTAGGTACATGGACATCCTATACTTCCAAATATCAATGTTGGAAGGATCATAGCTAGGTGGGGTCATGAAGTCCATGGTATAAACTAGATGTGTGCAAACAAGCAAATGCAAATGAGATTAGCAAGCAAATGGATCACTCCTAGGATGTTAAGCCTAAGTATCAGGAGCACTAGCTCTGATACCAATTGAAAAACACCTAGAGGAGGGGGTGAATAGGTGTAAGTGCTAATCTAATAAACTAAATGCAAACTAAGTGCGCTAAATGCGGAAGCTAATGCAAAACTTGCAACACTCTTAATACAATCCAACAAGTGTAGCCGAATTCCCCTTGCGAGGCTCTGGACTAACTCCTCTTGATTCCCCTAGATATGGGTTGAGGCGCTATGTGAAGCTCTTGTTGGATGAGTATAAGTGATGCACAAACACACAAGCAATTCAAGCAATGTGCACACACAATCAAGCCAAGCAATCAAGGATATAGCAATAAGAGATGCAAGGCACAACACAAGCAATATATGATATGGCAATATGAATTATGATGCTTTGCACAATAATAAAGAGAGAGAGTTAGAGAGACAATGGATCACAACGCAAACACCAAGATTTGTTTCGAGGTTCGAGCACCTTGCTCTACATCCCCGCCTACACCACCGTGTAGGATTTCCACTATCTCAACTCCCACCGAGGGAACCTCTACCGAAGAGGATTTCTTACAACTCTAGGAGTACCAAACTCCTCTCTCAAACAACTACCTCCTCACAACCGAGGGTTAGGCCCGTAGCCAATACAACAACCAATCCACACACCTCTACCGAAGAGGCTCACAACCAAACACTATCATCTCTACCTAAGAGGATCCAAACCAACAACCCAATACAACAATCTCCACCTCTACCAAAGAGGGAGCAACTCAAGAAATCAAGGGTTTACAACAAGTGGTATATCTCAACCACAAACCTCTTTCCTTTTTCTTTCTTTTTCGACAAAACAAAAATCCTAATAGTTTAGGATAGAAGATAGCTCAAGTGTGGAAACAAAGTGTTTTTGGAAACAAGCAACAAAGAAAAACTACTTGGGAAATCTCTTGTATAAGATAGAAAATGAAATACCAAATCAAAATCTCAAAACCTAGTTTTCTTTGATTTTTCAAAAACCCAAAACAAATAAAGATTGAAGAGTTAAAGCCCCAGACACTTTGAAAACTTGTTTTAAAACCTCTAGAAACCAGAAATTTTTCTCCTTAAAAAACTTGGCCAAAATCCCCAAAGAGATGGGGTTTATATAGCCCCTATACAAAACTAGCCGTTAGGCTGAGCTGACAGTCTGACAGACTGCCGGTCGACCGGCCCGGTCGACCGCCAACGGTCAAAAATGTGACCGTTGGGCAATAGCGGTCGACCGGCCCGGTCGACCGAAACATCCTGAGAGCAGAACTCTCATCTCGGTCGACCGGCCCGGTCGACCGTCCCAGAGACTCCAAAACGTGCACAGACTTGTGCACGTCGGTCGACCGTCCCGGTCGACCGGCCTATGGTGCGGTCGACCGGTCCGGTCGACCGACTTGGCCTGTCAGCCAGTCCTCAGTTCTGCACAGATACGGGATTTGAAAATAGGTCTTTTCACTCAATAAAAATCCCATAAATTCACAGTAAATCTAAAAAATAGTTTTAATCACAATAAAAACTGTTTTTCTAAAAAATATATTTTTCTAAAACTTGTTTTATCATTTTACTTTGATAACCAAACTTGTGATAAAATTTCAAGACATATATCAATCATATCAATTCATTTTTGTGTCTTGCCAATTTTATCAAAAACAAAACTTGTATTTTATCAAACTAGAATTTTTCAAAACATGAATAGGATAGTCAAAATAAGTTTGTTTAAAAAATTAAGCATGCATGTATAGAATGAAGCAACTATACATATATCAATTTAAACTTGTTTTGATAAACTATTCATGAAAACCAAAACTCAATCATAAAACGTGTGTGATTTGTGCACTTGAGCATATCAACTAAACTAAGCTTTACAAATGGATCTAAAACTCTATCTAAACTAGGATACCTAAGTCTTCTTGACGATCTTCATCTTCAAGTAGACTTGCTCCAAAACTCCGTGATTCTCCAAGTGCAAAGGTATGATTTTTAAGCTTTGGCACCGGAATCATCATGAATAGCTTCTAATCATCTTGTTGAAGCTAATCACCAACTAATATCCTGTTAATGATCTGAAACTTAGAAACACAAGAATATTAGTAAACATAACTACATGAGTTGATCATCATCAAAACTAGAGTGGAAGGCCATTGGGCCAACAATCTCCCCCTTTTTGATGATGACAAAACTCATGGAGTTATATATGCATGGATTAAAGATAAGCTTCAAGGAAGCTCCCCCTTAACTCATGCATAACAAATGAATAAATAAATATGCAATGAAAGCTTATGATTCTAAACAAGAGACATACATATTTTTCATATCTTATTGTTTATTTGCTTATGCATGAACTCAATATATGCAAAAACATAAAGAAGCATATATAAACTCTAGATACCAATTACAACAATTACAAAGCAAGCTTTGGATATCAATTAAACTTAATATTCTTGATATTAAAACATAATATATGCATAATATATGCATATAAAACATAAGCATGCATATAAAACTCAAATACTTCTCCCCCTTTTTGTCAATCATCAACAAAGGGGTAAACAATCAAAACCATAGATAAAATGAGGGGTAAAAATCTTTCTCCCCCTTTTGTTAATCAAAACAATGCAAACAATGTTCTCCCCCTTTTTGTCTAAAAAACAAAGTCAATAAGGGGTGACTACAAACATGATATCAATTAAAAAGTATGTCAATGAAGCATCTTGATACCAATAAACAAGGATCAATATATGTTATATGCTATATACATTCATGAAGAGGAAGACGCTAAGTTAGCTTCCCTACACATATGCATTACATGAAGAAGGGATGACAAGCCCCAATTCACATAACACATATTATGTAATGCATAAGAGGAGATGTGAAGCTCCCCCTACACACGTATATCATATAAAGAAGAGTTGTCAAGCTCCTCAATTTATAATATACTCAACATGAATCTATATGTAAGAGAGATGTTAAGCTCTCCTTGCATATAGGAAATACAAATCAAGGCTTTGAATATTTTCTTTAAACAAAATTTTGTAAATACCAATTGTAATTAAACATAACAAATTTTGAATGTTTAAACACAAATTTTGATACCAATTGTAAGAATATATTTCATTTTGAAAATATATAAACAAATTTGATGTTGATATCATATGTTCAAAATAACAACTTTTAATCATAAAGAGTGGGAGTACAAATACCAATTGAAATACAAAATCAAATTTTCTTCCCCTTTATGAAATACAAACTAAAGTCATGCATAGTCTTGATAACAATTTAAAAGTAATCAATTTAAACAAAATTGAAACTCAAGCACTAGCATAAACACAAACATATATATGTATGAAAGATAGATACCAATAGAAATTGATATACTTGGAATTTAAAGCATACATACATACAGAACATATATGAGTATACAAGAAGATCAAAATGATACCAATTGAAAGAGTTCAATGATACCAATTGACATAACAATAAGTTCAAGTGTATACATCATATTATCTACCACCCAATCATAATTCAAGTTTTAAAGATTTTCAATGTAAAGCATACATGAACATGATCTCCCATCCTACCGCCCTTGGATGGTAGGGGTTTTCAAAGATAGATTTGAAAATGTAGTTTTGTTTGAAAATCACTACCAAAATGAAGAACACCGCAACTAGTTAAATGGAAAACTTGTTAACTAGCACGAAATCCTTCAAGTAAGGAATAAAACAAAAATGAAATTCACATGATAATCATCACTCTAACCAATAAAGCATACCTCATGAGAAACAAAACATGAGCAATAGATATGAGTGTACAAATAATATGTGAAGATCATAATCATGAAAAATATTTCATTAAGCTCAATTATTCCTTAAAACATAATTCCATCAAAAACATGAAAAATCATTTAAAACTACTTATTTAATCTTCAAGGCATATGTATGTCTAATACAAGCTAAAATATACATACATATCCAAAACTCAACGAGTCCACTAAATGTATATTCATGAAGGCACGTGGCTCAAAAAGATGTATATGTATAAGATTAGTTTGAACTAGATGGACATATACATGAAGTTAAATATAAATACATGAAACATGAAAGACTAAATTTTCATCACAACAAATTTCATTTCAAGGTATATGTATGAATTGTCAATCATGAAGTATACATACATATCCCTAAACACAATTGAGTCCAAATATAGATTTACATGAAAGGCAAATGACTCAAGGGGTATACATGTATATCTTAAAGTTTGGCAATACAAATATATACATGAAGTGAAATACACAATCATAAAACACATTCAAAAATGAGAATACAAGTATAAGATGTATGAATCATCAAAACTAGACTATACTAGCACATCTAATGGGTTCAAATTAGCATTCAATTTCAACTATATATAGATTTATTTGTAGCCCACTCTATGTACAAGTATATAACTAGTCTTAATGAAAACTAACACTTAAACATATATTCAAAATATGAAGCATCAAAAACACATATAAAAATCATCATGATAAAAGTCATCATGGAAAACTAAAACATGATTATTATGTGAATTCACATGTATTAGATTCATGATGTACATTATAGCTTAAACATAAGTGAGAACACTAAGTATGGGATCATATAAGCATGTGTGTCTCAAATACTATACATGTATGTCAAGGATCTAATAAACATGGAATGAACATACTAATCCAATGACAATAAAAACATGCTATAATCAAAGATGAAATATAAAGCGTGTAAACAAATAATAAGGAGTTAGGAATTGTTACCAAAACCTAGAAGGCAACCTCCATGTCTCCAAAACTTGGTGGTCCTCTCCACCATCTCTTCCCTTGAAAGTGATGCATCCAATTTGATTTCCATGAAGTCCGGAACGCATCCACTCCAAGGTGCTATCACTCTCACGTCATGTGAGAGCCCACACCTACATCAAAAACAATAGGAGGGGTGGTCTTTGGTACCCACATCTTATTGGGTCCATGGGGGTTAGTCCCTTCTCTAACCCAAACAAATTTCTTTGCTAAATTTGAAACATTTAATCTATCATAACAAAATTTAGCAAGATGGCCTTTTCGGCCACAATGTGTACATGAGTACACATGAGCATACATGTGTTGATGGTGTCCGTGAGGAGCATGTGTATGCCGTGGAGGGTGTGCATGCATATAGGATGGAACTTGTTTCTTTCGAACCAAGGTTTCCAACCGTGAGTGGTTCATGGCACAATGGCTCATAGTGGAGCCCAAACAATCTACCTTCTTCTTTAACATGCAAATATCATCATTAATCTTAGAAGAAGAGGTACATGCATTAGGTGTGCTAGAATGTGAAGCTACACTAGCATGGCAACATGTGCATCCATTTTATTTTGCAAAACAATATTTTTCTTTAAGCAAACATTTAAATCATTGGAAATAGAAATAATTTTGTTTTTCAAATCAACATTTTCTTTTAAAACAAAATCTACTTTTGAAGACAAGTTCTCATTTTTCTTCAAAAGAACATGGCAATCATTTTTATTTTTCAAAAACTCATTTTCTTTAAGTGCAAGATCAAGTTGAGATTTTAATGAATCCCTCTCATTAGCAATCTCCCCTTTTTCTTGCAAAACAACATCAAGTCTAGCAATCAAATTTTTATTTTCATCATTAATGCCTAGACTCTTCTTTTTCAACAAATTATATTTTTCTATCAATTTTTCACAAACAATGGAAAGTTCTTCATTCAAAGCATGGGCATCAATATGATCATTTGAAGAACTAGCATCATCATCACTATCTAATGGAGTTTCCGAGTGTACCTCAAGGGAGTCATTCCCTTGGACCATGTAGCATATAGAGTTGGATTCTCCACTAGATTCCTCTTCTTGGATTTGGACTTGAAGCTTGGAGGTGTTGGTGGTTGTCAATTTGTTCCACACTACAAAAGCGGAATCAAAGTTAGAAACACATAAAAGATAATCTTTAGATAAAGTGCTTCTAATGGCCTCTAGGGCTTGTGCATTGGCCCCTATATGATTGCAATCACCAAGATAACATCTCTTGGTGGCGGCAAGAAAGACATGCAAACCTAGGGTTTTAGGTACATGGACATCCTATACTTCCAAATATCAATGTTGGAAGGATCATAGCTAGGTGGGGTCATGAAGTCCATGGTATAAACTAGATGTGTGCAAACAAGCAAATGCAAATGAGATTAGCAAGCAAATGGATCACTCCTAGGATGTTAAGCCTAAGTATCAGGAGCACTAGCTCTGATACCAATTGAAAAACACCTAGAGGGGGGGGGTGAATAGGTGTAAGTGCTAATCTAATAAACTAAATGCAAACTAAGTGCGCTAAATGCGGAAGCTAATGCAAAACTTGCAACACTCTTAATACAATCCAACAAGTGTAGCCGAATTCCCCTTGCGAGGCTCTGGACTAACTCCTCTTGATTCCCCTAGATATGGGTTGAGGCGCTATGTGAAGCTCTTGTTGGATGAGTATAAGTGATGCACAAACACACAAGCAATTCAAGCAATGTGCACACACAATCAAGCCAAGCAATCAAGGATATAGCAATAAGAGATGCAAGGCACAACACAAGCAATATATGATATGGCAATATGAATTATGATGCTTTGCACAATAATAAAGAGAGAGAGTTAGAGAGACAATGGATCACAACGCAAACACCAAGATTTGTTTCGAGGTTCGAGCACCTTGCTCTACATCCCCGCCTACACCACCGTGTAGGATTTCCACTATCTCAACTCCCACCGAGGGAACCTCTACCGAAGAGGATTTCTTACAACTCTAGGAGTACCAAACTCCTCTCTCAAACAACTACCTCCTCACAACCGAGGGGTTAGGCCCGTAGCCAATACAACAACCAATCCACACACCTCTACCGAAGAGGCTCACAACCAAACACTATCACCTCTACCTAAGAGGGATCCAAACCAACAACCCAATACAACAATCTCCACCTCTACCAAAGAGGGAGCAACTCAAGAAATCAAGGGTTTACAACAAGTGGTATATCTCAACCACAAACCTCTTTCCTTTTCTTTCTTTTTCCACAAAACAAAAATCCTAATAGTTTAGGATAGAAGATAGCTCAAGTGTGGAAACAAAGTGTTTTTGGAAACAAGCAACAAAGAAAAACTACTTGGGAAATCTCTTGTATAAGATAGAAAATGAAATACCAAATCAAAATCCCAAAACCTAGTTTTCTTTGATTTTCCAAAAACCCAAACAAATAAAGATTGAAGAGTTAAAGCCCCAAACACTTTTAAAAACTTGTTTTAAAACCTCTAGAAACCAGAAATTTTTCTCCTTAAAAAACTTGGCCAAAATCCCCAAGAGATGGGGTTTATATAGCCCCTATACAAAACTAGCCGTTAGGCTGAGCTGGCAGTCTGACAGACTGCCGGTCGACCGGCCCGGTCGACCGCCAACGGTCAAAATGTGACCGTTGGGCAATAGCGGTCGACCGGCCCGGTCGACCGAAACATCCTGAGAGCAGAACTCTCATCTCGGTCGACCGGCCCGGTCGACCGTCCCAGAGACTCCAAAACGTGCACAGACTTGTGCACGTCGGTCGACCGTCCCGGTCGACCGGCCTATGGTGCGGTCGACCGGTCCGGTCGACCGACTTGGCCTGTCAGCCAGTCCTCAGTTCTGCACAGATACGGGATTTGAAAATAGGTCTTTTCACTCAATAAAAATCCCATAAATTCACAGTAAATCTAAAAAATAGTTTTAATCACAATAAAAACTGTTTTTCTAAAAAATATGTTTTTCTAAAACTTGTTTTATCATTTTACTTTGATAACCAAACTTGTGATAAAAATTTCAAGACATATATCAATCATATCAATTCATTTTTGTGTCTTGCCAATTTTATCAAAAACAAAACTTGTATTTTATCAAACTAGAATTTTTCAAAACATGAATAGGATAGTCAAAATAAGTTTGTTTAAAAAATTAAGCATGCATGTATAGAATGAAGCAACTATACATATATCAATTTAAACTTGTTTTGATAAACTATTCATGAAAACCAAAACTCAATCATAAAACGTGTGTGATTTGTGCACTTGAGCATATCAACTAAACTAAGCTTTACAAATGGATCTAAAACTCTATCTAAACTAGGATACCTAAGTCTTCTTGACGATCTTCATCTTCAAGTAGACTTGCTCCAAAACTCCGTGATTCTCCAAGTGCAAAGATATGATCTTTAAGCTTTGGCACCGGAATCATCATGAATAGCTTCTAATCATCTTGTTGAAGCTAATCACCAACTAATATCCTGTTAATGATCTGAAACTTAGAAACACAAGAATATTAGTAAACATAACTACATGAGTTGATCATCATCAAAACTAGAGTGGAAGGCCATTGGGCCAACAATCTCCCCCTTTTTGATGATGACAAAACTCATGGAGTTATATATGCATGGATTAAAGATAAGCTTCAAGGAAGCTCCCCCTTAACTCATGCATAACAAATGAATAAATAAATATGCAATGAAAGCTTATGATTCTAAACAAGAGACATACATATTTTTCATATCTTATTGTTTATTTGCTTATGCATGAACTCAATATATGCAAAAACATAAAGAAGCATATATAAACTCTAGATACCAATTACAACAATTACAAAGCAAGCTTTGGATATCAATTAAACTTAATATTCTTGATATTAAAACATAATATATGCATAATATATGCATATAAAACATAAGCATGCATATAAAACTCAAATACTTCTCCCCCTTTTTGTCAATCATCAACAAAGGGGTAAACAATCAAAACCATAGATAAAATGAGGGGTAAAAATCTTTCTCCCCCTTTTTGTTAATCAAAACAATGCAAACAATGTTCTCCCCCTTTTTGTCTAAAAAACAAAGTCAATAAGGGGTGACTACAAACATGATATCAATTAAAAAGTATGTCAATGAAGCATCTTGATACCAATAAACAAGGATCAATATATGTTATATGCTATATACATTCATGAAGAGGAAGACGCTAAGTTAGCTTCCCTACACATATGCATTACATGAAGAAGGGATGACAAGCCCCAATTCACATAACACATATTATGTAATGCATAAGAGGAGATGTGAAGCTCCCCCTACACACGTATATCATATAAAGAAGAGTTGTCAAGCTCCTCAATTTATAATATACTCAACATGAATCTATATGTAAGAGAGATGTTAAGCTCTCCTTGCATATAGGAAATACAAATCAAGGCTTTGAATATTTTCTTTAAACAAAATTTTGTAAATACCAATTGTAATTAAACATAACAAATTTTGAATGTTTAAACACAAATTTTGATACCAATTGTAAGAATATATTTCATTTTGAAAATATATAAACAAATTTGATGTTGATATCATATGTTCAAAATAACAACTTTTAATCATAAAGAGTGGGAGTACAAATACCAATTGAAATACAAAATCAAATTTTCTTCCCCTTTATGAAATACAAACTAAAGTCATGCATAGTCTTGATAACAATTTAAAAGTAATCAATTTAAACAAAATTGAAACTCAAGCACTAGCATAAACACAAACATATATATGTATGAAAGATAGATACCAATAGAAATTGATATACTTGGAATTTAAAGCATACATACATACAGAACATATATGAGTATACAAGAAGATCAAAATGATACCAATTGAAAGAGTTCAATGATACCAATTGACATAACAATAAGTTCAAGTGTATACATCATATTATCTACCACCCAATCATAATTCAAGTTTTAAAGATTTTCAATGTAAAGCATACATGAACATGATCTCCCATCCTACCGCCCTTGGATGGTAGGGGTTTTCAAAGATAGATTTGAAAATGTAGTTTTGTTTGAAAATCACTACCAAAATGAAGAACACCGCAACTAGTTAAATGGAAAACTTGTTAACTAGCACGAAATCCTTCAAGTAAGGAATAAAACAAAAATGAAATTCACATGATAATCATCACTCTAACCAATAAAGCATACCTCATGAGAAACAAAACATGAGCAATAGATATGAGTGTACAAATAATATGTGAAGATCATAATCATGAAAAATATTTCATTAAGCTCAATTATTCCTTAAAACATAATTCCATCAAAAACATGAAAAATCATTTAAAACTACTTATTTAATCTTCAAGGCATATGTATGTCTAATACAAGCTAAAATATACATACATATCCAAAACTCAACGAGTCCACTAAATGTATATTCATGAAGGCACGTGGCTCAAAAAGATGTATATGTATAAGATTAGTTTGAACTAGATGGACATATACATGAAGTTAAACATAAATACATGAAACATGAAAGACTAAATTTTCATCACAACAAATTTCATTTCAAGGTATATGTATGAATTGTCAATCATGAAGTATACATACATATCCCTAAACACAATTGAGTCCAATATAGATTTGCATGAAAGGCAAATGACTCAAGGGGTATACATGTATATCTTAAAGTTTGGCAATACAAATATATACATGAAGTGAAATACACAATCATAAAACACATTCAAAAATGAGAATACAAGTATAAGATGTATGAATCATCAAAACTAGACTATACTAGCACATCTAATGGGTTCAAATTAGCATTCAATTTCAACTATATATAGATTTATTTGTAGCCCACTCTATGTACAAGTATATAACTAGTCTTAATGAAAACTAACACTTAAACATATATTCAAAATATGAAGCATCAAAAACACATATAAAAATCATCATGATAAAAGTCATCATGGAAAACTAAAACATGATTATTATGTGAATTCACATGTATTAGATTCATGATGTACATTATAGCTTAAACATAAGTGAGAAACACTAAGTATGGGATCATATAAGCATGTGTGTCTCAAATACTATACATGTATGTCAAGGATCTAATAAACATGGAATGAACATACTAATCCAATGACAATAAAAACATGCTATAATCAAAGATGAAATATAAAGCGTGTAAACAAATAATAAGGAGTTAGGAATTGTTACCAAAACCTAGAAGGCAACCTCCATGTCTCCAAAACTTGGTGGTCCTCTCCACCATCTCTTCCCTTGAAAGTGATGCATCCAATTTGATTTCCATGAAGTCCGGAACGCATCCACTCCAAGGTGCTATCACTCTCACGTCATGTGAGAGCCCACACCTACATCAAAAACAATAGGAGGGGTGGTCTTTGGTACCCACATCTTATTGGGTCCATGGGGGTTAGTCCCTTCTCTAACCCAAACAAATTTCTTTGCTAAATTTGAAACATTTAATCTATCATAACAAAATTTAGCAAGATGGCCTTTTCGGCCACAATGTGTACATGAGTACACATGAGCATACATGTGTTGATGGTGTCCGTGAGGAGCATGTGTATGCCGTGGAGGGTGTGCATGCATATAGGATGGAACTTGTTTCTTTCGAACCAAGGTTTCCAACCGTGAGTGGTTCATGGCACAATGGCTCATAGTGGAGCCCAAACAATCTACCTTCTTCTTTAACATGCAAATATCATCATTAATCTTAGAAGAAGAGGTACATGCATTAGGTGTGCTAGAATGTGAAGCTACACTAGCATGGCAAACATGTGCATCCATTTTATTTTGCAAAACAATATTTTTCTTTAAGCAAACATTTAAATCATTGGAAATAGAAATAATTTTGTTTTTCAAATCAACATTTTCTTTTAAACAAAATCTACTTTTGAAGACAAGTTCTCATTTTTCTTCAAAAGAACATGGCAATCATTTTTATTTTTCAAAAACTCATTTTCTTTAAGTGCAAGATCAAGTTGAGATTTTAATGAATCCCTCTCATTAGCAATCTCCCCTTTTTCTTGCAAAACAACATCAAGTCTAGCAATCAAATTTTTATTTTCATCATTAATGCCTAGACTCTTCTTTTTCAACAAATTATATTTTTCTATCAATTTTTCACAAACAATGGAAAGTTCTTCATTCAAAGCATGGGCATCAATATGATCATTTGAAGAACTAGCATCATCATCACTATCTAATGGAGTTTCCGAGTGTACCTCAAGGGAGTCATTCCCTTGGACCATGTAGCATATAGAGTTGGATTCTCCACTAGATTCCTCTTCTTGGATTTGGACTTGAAGCTTGGAGGTGTTGGTGGTTGTCAATTTGTTCCACACTACAAAAGCGGAATCAAAGTTAGAAACACATAAAAGATAATCTTTAGATAAAGTGCTTCTAATGGCCTCTAGGGCTTGTGCATTGGCCCCTATATGATTGCAATCACCAAGATAACATCTCTTGGTGGCGGCAAGAAAGACATGCAAACCTAGGGTTTTTAGGTACATGGACATCCTATACTTCCAAATATCAATGTTGGAAGGATCATAGCTAGGTGGGGTCATGAAGTCCATGGTATAAACTAGATGTGTGCAAACAAGCAAATGCAAATGAGATTAGCAAGCAAATGGATCACTCCTAGGATGTTAAGCCTAAGTATCAGGAGCACTAGCTCTGATACCATTGAAAAACACCTAGAGGGGGGGGGGGTGAATAGGTGTAAGTGCTAATCTAATAAACTAAATGCAAACTAAGTGCGCTAAATGCGGAAGCTAATGCAAAACTTGCAACACTCTTAATACAATCCAACAAGTGTAGCCGAATTCCCCTTGCGAGGCTCTGGACTAACTCCTCTTGATTCCCCTAGATATGGGTTGAGGCGCTATGTGAAGCTCTTGTTGGATGAGTATAAGTGATGCACAAACACACAAGCAATTCAAGCAATGTGCACACACAATCAAGCCAAGCAATCAAGGATATAGCAATAAGAGATGCAAGGCACAACACAAGCAATATATGATATGGCAATATGAATTATGATGCTTTGCACAATAATAAAGAGAGAGAGTTAGAGAGACAATGGATCACAACGCAAACACCAAGATTTGTTTCGAGGTTCGAGCACCTTGCTCTACATCCCCGCCTACACCACCGTGTAGGATTTCCACTATCTCAACTCCCACCGAGGGAACCTCTACCGAAGAGGATTTCTTACAACTCTAGGAGTACCAAACTCCTCTCTCAAACAACTACCTCCTCACAACCGAGGGGTTAGGCCCGTAGCCAATACAACAACCAATCCACACACCTCTACCGAAGAGGCTCACAACCAAACACTATCACCTCTACCTAAGAGGGATCCAAACCAACAACCCAATACAACAATCTCCACCTCTACCAAAGAGGGAGCAACTCAAGAAATCAAGGGTTTACAACAAGTGGTATATCTCAACCACAACCTCTTTCCTTTTTCTTTCTTTTTCCACAAACAAAAATCCTAATAGTTTAGGATAGAAGATAGCTCAAGTGTGGAAACAAAGTGTTTTTGGAAACAAGCAACAAAGAAAAACTACTTGGGAAATCTCTTGTATAAGATAGAAAATGAAATACCAAATCAAAATCCCAAAACCTAGTTTTCTTTGATTTTCCAAAAACCCAAAACAAATAAAGATTGAAGAGTTAAAGCCCCAAACACTTTTGAAAACTTGTTTTAAAACCTCTAGAAACCAGAAATTTTTCTCCTTAAAAAACTTGGCCAAAATCCCCAAAGAGATGGGGTTTATATAGCCCCTATACAAAACTAGCCGTTAGGCTGAGCTGGCAGTCTGACAGACTGCCGGTCGACCGGCCGGTCGACCGCCAACGGTCAAAAATGTGACCGTTGGGCAATAGCGGTCGACCGGCCCGGTCGACCGAAACATCCTGAGAGCAGAACTCTCATCTCGGTCGACCGGCCCGGTCGACCGTCCCAGAGACTCCAAAACGTGCACAGACTTGTGCACGTCGGTCGACCGTCCCGGTCGACCGGCCTATGGTGCGGTCGACCGGTCCGGTCGACCGACTTGGCCTGTCAGCCAGTCCTCAGTTCTGCACAGATACGGGATTTGAAAATAGGTCTTTTCACTCAATAAAAATCCCATAAATTCACAGTAAATCTAAAAAATAGTTTTAATCACAATAAAAACTGTTTTTCTAAAAAATATGTTTTTCTAAAACTTGTTTTATCATTTTACTTTGATAACCAAACTTGTGATAAAAATTTCAAGACATATATCAATCATATCAATTCATTTTTGTGTCTTGCCAATTTTATCAAAAACAAAACTTGTATTTTATCAAACTAGAATTTTTCAAAACATGAATAGGATAGTCAAAATAAGTTTGTTTAAAAAATTAAGCATGCATGTATAGAATGAAGCAACTATACATATATCAATTTAAACTTGTTTTGATAAACTATTCATGAAACCAAAACTCAATCATAAAACGTGTGTGATTTGTGCACTTGAGCATATCAACTAAACTAAGCTTTACAAATGGATCTAAAACTCTATCTAAACTAGGATACCTAAGTCTTCTTGACGATCTTCATCTTCAAGTAGACTTGCTCCAAAACTCCGTGATTCTCCAAGTGCAAAGGTATGATCTTTAAGCTTTGGCACCGGAATCATCATGAATAGCTTCTAATCATCTTGTTGAAGCTAATCACCAACTAATATCCTGTTAATGATCTGAAACTTAGAAACACAAGAATATTAGTAAACATAACTACATGAGTTGATCATCATCAAAACTAGAGTGGAAGGCCATTGGGCCAACAATCTCCCCCTTTTTGATGATGACAAAACTCATGGAGTTATATATGCATGGATTAAAGATAAGCTTCAAGGAAGCTCCCCCTTAACTCATGCATAACAAATGAATAAATAAATATGCAATGAAAGCTTATGATTCTAAACAAGAGACATACATATTTTTCATATCTTATTGTTTATTTGCTTATGCATGAACTCAATATATGCAAAAACATAAAGAAGCATATATAAACTCTAGATACCAATTACAACAATTACAAAGCAAGCTTTGGATATCAATTAAACTTAATATTCTTGATATTAAAACATAATATATGCATAATATATGCATATAAAACATAAGCATGCATATAAAACTCAAATACTTCTCCCCCTTTTTGTCAATCATCAACAAAGGGGTAAACAATCAAAACCATAGATAAAATGAGGGGTAAAAATCTTTCTCCCCCTTTTTGTTAATCAAAACAATGCAAACAATGTTCTCCCCCTTTTTGTCTAAAAAACAAAGTCAATAAGGGGTGACTACAAACATGATATCAATTAAAAAGTATGTCAATGAAGCATCTTGATACCAATAAACAAGGATCAATATATGTTATATGCTATATACATTCATGAAGAGGAAGACGCTAAGTTAGCTTCCCTACACATATGCATTACATGAAGAAGGGATGACAAGCCCCAATTCACATAACACTATTATGTAATGCATAAGAGGAGATGTGAAGCTCCCCCTACACACGTATATCATATAAAGAAGAGTTGTCAAGCTCCTCAATTTATAATATACTCAACATGAATCTATATGTAAGAGAGATGTTAAGCTCTCCTTGCATATAGGAAATACAAATCAAGGCTTTGAATATTTTCTTTAAACAAAATTTTGTAAATACCAATTGTAATTAAACATAACAAATTTTGAATGTTTAAACACAAATTTTGATACCATTGTAAGAATATATTTCATTTTGAAAATATATAAACAATTTGATGTTGATATCATATGTTCAAAATAACAACTTTTAATCATAAAGAGTGGGAGTACAAATACCATTGAAATACAAAATCAAATTTTCTCCCCTTTATGAAATACAAACTAAAGTCATGCATAGTCTTGATAACAATTTAAAAGTAATCAATTTAAACAAAATTGAAACTCAAGCACTAGCATAAACACAAACATATATATGTATGAAAGATAGATACCAATAGAAATTGATATACTTGGAATTTAAAGCATACATACATACAGAACATATATGAGTATACAAGAAGATCAAAATGATACCAATTGAAAGAGTTCAATGATACCAATTGACATAACAATAAGTTCAAGTGTATACATCATATTATCTACCACCCAATCATAATTCAAGTTTTAAAGATTTTCAATGTAAAGCATACATGAACATGATCTCCCATCCTACCGCCCTTGGATGGTAGGGGTTTTCAAAGATAGATTTGAAAATGTAGTTTTGTTTGAAAATCACTACCAAAATGAAGAACACCGCAACTAGTTAAATGGAAAACTTGTTAACTAGCACGAAATCCTTCAAGTAAGGAATAAAACAAAAATGAAATTCACATGATAATCATCACTCTAACCAATAAAGCATACCTCATGAGAAACAAAACATGAGCAATAGATATGAGTGTACAAATAATATGTGAAGATCATAATCATGAAAAATATTTCATTAAGCTCAATTATTCCTTAAAACATAATTCCATCAAAAACATGAAAAATCATTAAAACTACTTATTTAATCTTCAAGGCATATGTATGTCTAATACAAGCTAAAATATACATACATATCCAAAACTCAACGAGTCCACTAAATGTATATTCATGAAGGCACGTGGCTCAAAAAGATGTATATGTATAAGATTAGTTTGAACTAGATGGACATATACATGAAGTTAAACATAAATACATGAAACATGAAAGACTAAATTTTCATCACAACAATTTCATTTCAAGGTATATGTATGAATTGTCAATCATGAAGTATACATACATATCCCTAAACACAATTGAGTCCAAATATAGATTTGCATGAAAGGCAAATGACTCAAGGGGTATACATGTATATCTTAAAGTTTGGCAATACAAATATATACATGAAGTGAAATACACAATCATAAAACACATTCAAAAATGAGAATACAAGTATAAGATGTATGAATCATCAAAACTAGACTATACTAGCACATCTAATGGGTTCAAATTAGCATTCAATTTCAACTATATATAGATTTATTTGTAGCCCACTCTATGTACAAGTATATAACTAGTCTTAATGAAAACTAACACTTAAACATATATTCAAAATATGAAGCATCAAAAACACATATAAAAATCATCATGATAAAAGTCATCATGGAAAACTAAAACATGATTATTATGTGAATTCACATGTATTAGATTCATGATGTACATTATAGCTTAAACATAAGTGAGAACACTAAGTATGGGATCATATAAGCATGTGTGTCTCAAATACTATACATGTATGTCAAGGATCTAATAAACATGGAATGAACATACTAATCCAATGACAATAAAAACATGCTATAATCAAAGATGAAATATAAAGCGTGTAAACAAATAATAAGGAGTTAGGAATTGTTACCAAAACCTAGAAGGCAACCTCCATGTCTCCAAAACTTGGTGGTCCTCTCCACCATCTCTTCCCTTGAAAGTGATGCATCCAATTTGATTTCCATGAAGTCCGGAACGCATCCACTCCAAGGTGCTATCACTCTCACGTCATGTGAGAGCCCACACCTACATCAAAAACAATAGGAGGGGTGGTCTTTGGTACCCACATCTTATTGGGTCCATGGGGGTTAGTCCCTTCTCTAACCCAAACAAATTTCTTTGCTAAATTTGAAACATTTAATCTATCATAACAAAATTTAGCAAGATGGCCTTTTCGGCCACAATGTGTACATGAGTACACATGAGCATACATGTGTTGATGGTGTCCGTGAGGAGCATGTGTATGCCGTGGAGGGTGTGCATGCATATAGGATGGAACTTGTTTCTTTCGAACCAAGGTTTCCAACCGTGAGTGGTTCATGGCACAATGGCTCATAGTGGAGCCCAAACAATCTACCTTCTTCTTTAACATGCAAATATCATCATTAATCTTAGAAGAAGAGGTACATGCATTAGGTGTGCTAGAATGTGAAGCTACACTAGCATGGCAAACATGTGCATCCATTTTATTTTGCAAAACAATATTTTTCTTTAAGCAAACATTTAAATCATTGGAAATAGAAATAATTTTGTTTTTCAAATCAACATTTTCTTTTAAAACAAAATCTACTTTTGAAGACAAGTTCTCATTTTTCTTCAAAAGAACATGGCAATCATTTTTATTTTTCAAAAACTCATTTTCTTTAAGTGCAAGATCAAGTTGAGATTTTAATGAATCCCTCTCATTAGCAATCTCCCCTTTTTCTTGCAAAACAACATCAAGTCTAGCAATCAAATTTTTATTTTCATCATTAATGCCTAGACTCTTCTTTTTCAACAAATTATATTTTTCTATCAATTTTTCACAAACAATGGAAAGTTCTTCATTCAAAGCATGGGCATCAATATGATCATTTGAAGAACTAGCATCATCATCACTATCTAATGGAGTTTCCGAGTGTACCTCAAGGGAGTCATTCCCTTGGACCATGTAGCATATAGAGTTGGATTCTCCACTAGATTCCTCTTCTTGGATTTGGACTTGAAGCTTGGAGGTGTTGGTGGTTGTCAATTTGTTCCACACTACAAAAGCGGAATCAAAGTTAGAAACACATAAAAGATAATCTTTAGATAAAGTGCTTCTAATGGCCTCTAGGGCTTGTGCATTGGCCCCTATATGATTGCAATCACCAAGATAACATCTCTTGGTGGCGGCAAGAAAGACATGCAAACCTAGGGTTTTTAGGTACATGGACATCCTATACTTCCAAATATCAATGTTGGAAGGATCATAGCTAGGTGGGGTCCATGAAGTCCACGGTATAAACTAGATGTGTGCAAACAAGCAAATGCAAATGAGATTAGCAAGCAAATGGATCACTCCTAGGATGTTAAGCCTAAGTATCAGGAGCACTAGCTCTGATACCAATTGAAAAACACCTAGAGGGGGGTGAATAGGTGTAAGTGCTAATCTAATAAACTAAATGCAAACTAAGTGCGCTAAATGCGGAAGCTAATGCAAACCTTGCAACACTCTTAATACAATCCAACAAGTGTAGCCGAATTCCCCTTGCGAGGCTCTGGACTAACTCCTCTTGATTCCCCTAGATATGGGTTGAGGCGCTATGTGAAGCTCTTGTTGGATGAGTATAGTGATGCACAAACACACAAGCAATTCAAGCAATGTGCACACACAATCAAGCCAAGCAATCAAGGATATAGCAATAAGAGATGCAAGGCACAACACAAGCAATATATGATATGGCAATATGAATTATGATGCTTTGCACAATAATAAGAGAGAGAGTTAGAGAGACAATGGATCACAACGCAAACACCAAGATTTGTTTCGAGGTTCGAGCACCTTGCTCTACATCCCCGCCTACACCACCGTGTAGGATTTCCACTATCTCAACTCCCACCGAGGGAACCTCTACCGAAGAGGATTTCTTACAACTCTAGGAGTACCAACTCCTCTCTCAAACAACTACCTCCTCACAACCGAGGGGTTAGGCCCGTAGCCAATACAACAACCAATCCACACACCTCTACCGAAGAGGCTCACAACCAAACACTATCACCTCTACCTAAGAGGGATCCAAACCAACAACCCAATACAACAATCTCCACCTCTACCAAGAGGGAGCAACTCAAGAAATCAAGGGTTTACAACAGTGGTATATCTCAACCACAAACCTCTTTCCTTTTTCTTTCTTTTTCCACAAAACAAAAATCCTAATAGTTTAGGATAGAAGATAGCTCAAGTGTGGAAACAAGTGTTTTTGGAAACAAGCAACAAAGAAAAACTACTTGGGAAATCTCTTGTATAAGATAGAAAATGAAATACCAAATCAAAATCCCAAAACCTAGTTTTCTTTGATTTTCCAAAAACCCAAACAAATAAAGATTGAAGAGTTAAAGCCCCAAACACTTTTGAAAACTTGTTTTAAAACCTCTAGAAACCAGAAATTTTTCTCCTTAAAAAACTTGGCCAAAATCCCCAAAGAGATGGGGTTTATATAGCCCCTATACAAAACTAGCCGTTAGGCTGAGCTGGCAGTCTGACAGACTGCCGGTCGACCGCCCGGTCGACCGCCAACGGTCAAAAATGTGACCGTTGGGCATAGCGGTCGACCGGCCCGGTCGACCGAAACATCCTGAGAGCAGAACTCTCATCTCGGTCGACCGGCCTGGTCGACCGTCCCAGAGACTCCAAAACGTGCACAGACTTGTGCACGTCGGTCGACCGTCCCGGTCGACCGGCCTATGGTGCGGTCGACCGGTCCGGTCGACCGACTTGGCCTGTCAGCCAGTCCTCAGTTCTGCACAGATACGGGATTTAAAAATAGGTCTTTTCACTCAATAAAAATCTCATAAATTCACAGTAAATCTAAAAATAGTTTAATCACAATAAAACTGTTTTTCTAAAAATATGTTTTTCTAAAACTTGTTTTAATCATTTTACTTTGATAACCAAACTTGTGATAAAAATTTCAAGACATATATCAATCATATCAATTCATTTTTGTGTCTTGCCAATTTTATCAAAAACAAAACTTGTATTTTATCAAACTAGAATTTTCCAAAACATGAATAGGATAGTCAAAATAAGTTTGTTTAAAAAATTAAGCATGCATGTATAGAATGAAGCAACTATACATATATCAATTTAAACTTGTTTTGATAAACTATTCATGAAACCAAACTCAATCATAAAACGTGTGTGATTTGTGCACTTGAGCATATCAACTAAACTAAGCTTTACAAATGGATCTAAAACTCCATCTAAACTAGGATACCTAAGTCTTCTTGACGATCTTCATCTTCAAGTAGACTTGCTCCAAAACTCCGTGATTCTCCAAGTGCAAAGGTATGATCTTTAAGCTTTGGCACCGGAATCATCATGAATAGCTTCTAATCATCTTGTTGAAGCTAATCACCAACTAATATCCTGTTAATGATCTGAAACTTAGAAACACAAGAATATTAGTAAACATAACTACATGAGTTGATCATCATCAAAACTAGAGTGGAAGGCCATTGGGCCAACAAGTTCTTGTTTGTTATTTATATACACATGTATAGGATTGTTAGTTTATTTTTATGATACATTGATATATGCTTGTGTAAACTTACATCTCTATCATGTTTGTGTATATGCCAGTTTTTTATCTTGTCTTTTATACCATGTCCATTGTATGTCCACATGCCATGCCTAGACTAGCTTATTTATATATACACATTGTATTTTCAAAACTAGAAATATAATTTTATAAAAATTTCATATTCAAACAAATACCTTAGAGATGACAATTGCGCACCTCAACTCATTCAAGAGGAATCAAGAGGATGAAGTTCAGAACCCGTCACCGGGTATTCGGCTTCACATCTCTAAAAACTTTGTTTTTGTATGAAAAATAAATAAATGTCTTGTGTGAATATTTTTGTTTGATAACCTAATGAAGATTTAAAAACATTGATTGTATTCCTACATGTTATATATATTCTACTTTATTTGATAAAATTTTTCTTTTAAATTTTTTTTTCTGTTCTCAGTTTTTTGGGCATAGCCGGTCGACCGACCCGGTCGACCGCTGTTGCTTGCCTGTGGTCTCGGGTTCTCTGGGTCGACCGACCCGGTCGACCGCTGTAGCTCTCAGAGCTCTCGGGATTTCTGGGTCGACCGACCCAGTCGACCGCTCTGAGATGCAGAGCTCTCGGGTTTTCTGGGTCGACTGACCGGTCGACCGTTCATCTTATTCAGCCCTAAAACTGCTATTTATTTGACTTTTTCTCTCTCTCTCTCTCACACTCACAGCCGACGAACCCGTCTTCTCCCCTCCTCAAAAATTTCTCCAAATCTCAAATCCCTCAATCTTTTTCAAATTCCTTCCAAACCCACTTCAGATTCCATCTTTAGGTGCTGGATCTTCGTTTTCAGGACTTCCTCTCCGCAGAATTCGAAGAATTTCAGGTTTTCTCTGATTAGGGTTTTGTTCTTCATCTTTCAGGTAAAATTTGATTTTTCCTACTGTTCTTAATATCTAGCTTTAGGATCATCTTCTTTTTGTCAAAGATTTTAGGTTTCTAAGTTCTTTAGATCAAGCCCTAACTTATTTGACCTAAAAATCATCTTTTTCCTCAAAAAATGTCTAAAAGAACTAGGTCTGAAAAGGGTAAATCTGTTGCTCAACCCTCTTCATATGTCCCCAAGCCCAAACGACCTTTCATTAATGAAGTTGCTGAAAATCGGTTCATTAATCTTTCCAAGAGGAACATCAATTCGGGGAGATATGTCGTTATACAAGATTTTGAACACTTGGACTTCCCCAAATCCTGCAGAACAACTCCTTAAATGATTTCTTGATCATCAAAGAACAAGTCTATACATCTTTTGTTCCCTATTTCTATACTAATTTCTCCTTTAATGGAAACCGTATCTTTTCTAGAGTCTTAGGTAGGAACATTGACCTTAGCATTGGTCAGTTTGCTGACATTCTACATCTCTCCCCTGCTGGAGCTGATGTCTACACCCATGACCTTCATGATTTTGAGTTTCCGGAGGGTGAGTCTGCGCTCACCGCATCCACTTTGATCCACGGGGATAACAACCCTGGTTTGGTGAGGAATGAAGTTGTGAGTAGATTCACCCTCACATCTCAGGTCCTTGCCAAAATCATTTTCTATAACATTGTCCCTAAATCTGGTGAGTACAGCCATGCTAGGGGTCCTGTTCCATTGATCATCTATTGCCTTCTGCGAGGCATTAAGATAAATGTTCCCCGTATCATAGCTTCTCATATGGCATCCGACCAGATTCGCATGTCGGGTAGGAGCTTGCCCTATGGCATGTTGATTACACATCTTCTTAAAACTCTAAATTTTGATCTCTCATCTGAGTCTCCTGATGATCCTCTTATAAACATTGACGGAGTTCTCTTGAAGAGGATGGAAGCCTAGTCGCGTCGACACGTTCCTGAGCAACCTCCTGTTCCTTCTGCTGCTCCAGGATCATCTTCTGCCCCAGGGTCTTCTTCGGCCCCAGGGACATTATCTACTTCTGCCCCTGTTTTACCTCCAGACCTTCAGGCTCTTATCTCCTCAGAGGTACGCTTTCAGTTCGAGGCACACTAGGCTTGGATTGAGCAGCGTGATGCAGCGCTTCGTGCAGAGATGGACGCACGTTTCCAGCGCGAGGCAGATTCTCGTGCGGTGATGGACTCACGTATCCAAGAAATTCGTAATGATATATCCTATTTTGCTGACTCCATGAGATTCATGGATACGCAATTTGAGGCACTCTTTACGAAATTCGACATGCTTGTTCCTGATCCCACTTCCATTGCTCGTCCACTTCCCTCCACTGGCCCTCCATTTCCCCCCAGAGCTCGTTCATCTGTTCCTCCACCTCGGACTAGAGTTGACGGCATTGATCCAGAGAAGGTGGCAGCTTCTTCTTCTTCTTCTTCTTCTTCTTCGGAGGAAGACGATGATGGTGACAAGAAGATGGATGCTGCAGAGAGTTCGTCTGAGGACGAGGAAGATGAGGACGACGATGCTGCTGCTGGTGCTGAGTGACCTACCCTTTTGATGATGTCAAAAAGGGGGAGAGTTATTTGTTGAGAGACATATTTTGTGTTTTGCTTTTGTTTGGACATGTATCTCTGTTATGTTTTGTGGACATGTATCTTTCTGTTATGTTTTGTGGACATGTATCTTTTCCTTATATGTATCGTTTCTTTATGTCATATATGAAATCATGTTTTCATCCTTATTTATGACATGAAAATTGTTGGCATGGACATGTGTATTATCACTTGATGTTTATCATTTATCATTTGCCATATTTATCCATGCCTGAGTATGATTTTTATTATATGCATGTGTTGAGGGGGAGCTTCATTTGAAGTCTCTACCCAAAATATTTGTGATAACTAAATATGTTTTGTCATCATCAAAAGGGGGAGATTGTTGGCCCAAGGCCATTAGCCCTATATCTTGATGAATATTTTGATGATAACAAACCATATCTAGTTATATATTTAACAAGTTTTGTTCAAAAGAATTTCAGGTTAAACAGGTTGATTTGACGGCTCTACAATCAAGACTCATAAGTTTGGATGCCGCCAAAAGATTTGCATTCCCAAGCCAAGCACAATAGGAAGCTTCGGAATCAAGATCTTAAAGAGAAGACCAAGTCAAGATCAAGACTATGAAGAAATTCCAAGATTTGTATTTTGATTTTTATTTTAGATATTTTGTCAAAACCTAGATGTTAGAAGTAGAGTTATGGGATTACCACTTACACACACACTTTACTTTGGTTCATGACTTCAAAAAGAGTTTCATATTCTATTTCCAATCTAGATTTAAAGTTAACATGTTTTTGGAAATAAGTTTTAGAAACTTTAAGTTTTAGACAAAACAAGCTTTTATCAAAAGGGTATTTATCAAAATGTTTTAACATGATAGAGTTATGACATATGCTCATACTCTATGATTTACAAGGTCCAAAACATTCAAACCCAAGACCAAAATCCAAAACCCAGGTTTCAGGTTTCTGGAAGTTCTGATTTTTCAGAACTGACAGAAACCGGTCGATCGCCCGGGTCGACCGACGGACACGCTGTGCATGTGTGTACGTCGGCCGACCGCTCGGGTCGACCGGAGCACTTACAGTGCTCTCTGTTTGTTCCGGTCGACCGGGACGGTCGACCGTAGTCCCCCAACGGTCAAAAATATGACCGTTGGCGGTCGACCGGCCCGGTCGACCGGCTGCTGTCAGAACTTCTGACAGACTCCAACAGCTTTATTTTCTGACAGTTTTTCTTTTGGGATTTGATCCCAACGAATCTCTGGAGCTGTTTTTGACCCCTATAAATAGGAGGTCACTTCAACATGATAATTCATCTATTAAGAACATTTTTACAAGAGATTTTCAAAAGATTTACAAGTTTTCAAAAGGCTTTCATTTAGAAAAGATTTTCTCTCCAAAAGCCCTAAATTTCTAGACACCCATTTGAAGTCTTTACCTCTACTTCTCTCTAGCTATTGCACTACACAATCCCATAATTCCTCATCTACATATTGGTTCTAGGATTGTGCAAGTGAGCGAATTTTTGATCAAGTGTGATCATTTTCTTCTTGAATGAAGTTGTAGAGGCATCGGCCTCAAGGCGAGCTAGTGTGCTCCGGGTGGTGTTGCGGCATCACGAGAGATAGGACAAGTGTGTCCTTGTATTGGTGATCCAGTGGGATCTTCAATAGTGGAAATCCTTCAAGTGTGAAGGCGGGGACGTAGAGCGTAGCTCGAACCTCGGAAACATATCTGCGTGTTTGCGTTTGCTCAAATCTCTCTAAACTCTAAACTCTTTAATTCTTGCACTATTGATTGCTTCATTTATTGCAAATCTTTTATTTGAGCCAATTTGTTAGTAGAATTTTTAAATTCCGCATTTGTGCCATTTACATATAGCCATCACCTATTCACCCCCCTTCTAGGTGATTTCAATTGGTATCAGAGCCTAACCCTACTATTTGGTTTAACCACCTTAGGGAGATCCATTCATTTTGCTATATATTTGTTGCATTTATATTTGATTGTGCATTCACTTTGTATTCATGGCATCCCTTGACTTTTCTAGCATCAAGTCCCCACCTAAGTTTGATGGCTTGAACTTCCCTATTGGAAGGTCAAGATGAACCTATTTCTAAAGTCCCTAGGTGTTAGAGTAGCTAGGGCCATCACTAGAGAATTTGTTGAACCCCTCACCGATGAGAGTTCATGGTCCGAGGATACCACCAAGGACTATGAGGCAAATGCTAGAGCCCAATATGCCTTGACCCAAGCTCTAAATGAGGATGACCTAGCACGCATCATTAATTGCAAATCCGCATTTGAAGTTTGGAATATTTTAATTGTGACTCATGAAGGAACGTCACAAGTCAAAAGATCCAAGATTGACTTGTTACGTTCTCAAAAGAAAATGACAATATCCAATTTATAATCTCATGTTTCCTGTTATACATGTTATACATGTACCTGTTCCTATTTACATGTTCCTGACTACCTTGCGGTAGGTCCTGGTTCAGCGCCAGGAGTCTGGGCCGTGGTCCCGGGTATGCACGGGACCCACCTAAAGCATGGACAATGTCTCCAACCGATCAGTTTCAATAACTTGAGGGCATCGATTGGCATGTGTGGTAGGCGTAGTATGGGATGCGTCTATCACATGTGACAATTGGTGTTCGCTGACATAATTAATAATAAACTGTTGATGCTTTGTGACTGACCGTAATCACCTGATTGTATATCTATTTATATCATTATGTTAGACCCATGACTGTAACCAGGACCAGATTTATGACCAGACTTGGATACCAACCTAGTGACATGTGATAGGTTACACATCTAGACATCTGTTGTTTGCTACAATTGCTTTATTTGTCTTGTACATGTACTCTTATTCTTGCTATCTTTATTCGTGTTGCTTTCATGTATATTATTGTTCAGTTATTCATCTTGTTATTTAGTCTCTTATATTTGCAGTTGTTCTTCTTATTATTTATGCACATTGTTACTTCTGCACGAGCTCTTTCCCTTTACACACACACTCACCATGGTCGCGTTCTGACGACCCTGGATTTGCACGTCCAGATATTGGACGATTGTTCTAATATGCAGGTGTTCGACGAGACTGTACGTCTTGCGAGAAACTGGACGCTCATTCTTCCGTTTCTGGTATCCTCATCTCTTTTATATTTCTGCCATCTTTGATTCTACCTTTATCGCTTTCAGCTGCCATCTTCTTGTCATTATTCATCTGCTATCATTGTGTAGTCTTAAATGTATTATTGCAGTGACCATTGATTATTTATAACTTGATCAGGTTACATTTAGGCTTAGCGTGTATACGTGGGGTATTTTCCTTATGTATATACGTCGCCGACTCTCGTCGCGCCTCCTTTTCCGCGTATTTTGGGAAGCGGGGCGTGACAGGGTTTCTTGGTATCAGAGCCTAGGTTTTCGACTTGCGATCTTGAATTTTGACTCTTGTTTCGCAAGAGAGACCTAGTTCTTACCGGTAGCTTGAATAAGTTATACTTGCACTGCAATATACATACACTATTCACATGATAATATTGACACCCTTTGGAATTGATCGTCCTCCCTTTGGAATTCCATTCTTGATCTGTTGATATCCATGATTCCAACACTTCATTTAGAGTGATTTGGATGTCCATCTTGATTTCATCCTTCTTTCCTATTTGTTTCTCCTAATTCCATCTCTTGAGATTGGTTACTCCTTATTGAAGTCGGTAGCAGAGATCAGAGTGGCGCAGCGGAAGCATAGCGGAACCATGATGTATTCAGAAGCGACGTGGAAGCTTGTTTGTTTTCCCCCTTGATTCTGTATTTTTATCATTCCCTACTTTATTGAAATTTCAAGGACGAAATTTTTATTAAGGTGGGTAGAATGTAATATCCCTAATCTAATAATACTGTATTTTTATTTTTCTACAAGTATTTATTTTATTTTACTAGTTATTTTAGTATTATTTGCTAACTTAATTTATTATCAGTATTAGTATTAGTATTATGTATGACTTGTAGACTCTTATTGCTTATATTTAATTATTTTAAATTATTATTAATGGGTAGTATTATTATTTTCATTCCAAGCCCAATAAGCCTAGCCCATTCTCCCTTTCATTTAATTTTATTTTCTTTTTATTCTAAGCCCACATGAGCTAAGCCCACATGCCCAATATCTATTTTCTTATTTCTCCATATTTCTTATTTCTTTAATTAAAGCCCAATAATCTATAACCCATTACCATGAGACCCTTACCCATTAACCCAAACCCAATTCTAATTCTAATCCTAATCCTAATCCAAATTCAAATCTATATTCTAATCTAAATATTTAATCATAATTCAAATTCTAATCCAAATTTCCATCATAATCCTATCTTACTAAATTAAGCCATTTAAATCTAATTAGAATTCATATTTCTAAAATATCTTATATCCTATATAAACACCCAAACCCCTTTTTCTCTTCTTCCTCAAGAGAAACCCTAATCCAACTCTCCCCACTTTCATCTTTCTCTTCTCCTCCAAACTCTTTTTCTCTTCTACCTCCAAAAGAAAATCCTGGCCCAACTCTACTCATCTCTTTCCTTCTTTTCTCCTCATGAATAAAAGATCTTGAAGTACAAATTGAGGAGCATGTCAGGGGATCACAAATCAAGTAGTAATTTATTTTATCAAAATTTATTTTATCAAAATTTATTTGATATAAATTGTTTATTAAAATCATGTCTCACTATAATCTCCATGAATATGTTTATACATCAAAACTCAACATTAAAATCCAATCTAAAATCCCATTAAAAATTTGATGAAGATCAAATAATTTATATTTACATACTTTTTAAAGTTTTATAAAGGATTAAAAGAAAATTAAATAAAGAAAAAAAAGAATTTCAAAAAAAAAAAAACTAATATTAACAGCCGCTGCTCTCGGCCAGCCGAGAGCAGCGCAGTGTCCTTGGGTACACAACAGTGGGCCCGGCCGGCCCACTGTACACACACCTTAAAAAAAAAAAAAAAGAAAAGAAAAAGAAATCTGGACCAGACCCAGGTCCGGCCTGGTCCACCTGGGCTCGGCCTGGGCCACTGCCAGGGCCCAAAGGCCCTGCTATTTAAAAAAAAAGGATTTAAAAAAAAAAGAAAAATCTGAACTGGCCCTGGGCCTGAGGGCCTGGCCTGAGGGTAAAATAAAAGGAAAAGAAAAGAAGAAAGAAAGAGAAAGAATTTGTATATTTAATTAATTGATTAAAAATATCAAAATAAAATAGAGAAAAATATAAATAATATTTTACAACACTTTTACTTTCTATGATAAAGTTTTAGACATATAGCAACATGAAATTAAATTCAAATCCCCCACTTTAAAATCATTTCTCCTTAATGATAAATCTAGAACCGTTAAGTACTTTAATAATTTAAAGCCTATTAAAAATCAAACAAAAATTAGAAATTGGTTTAAATTAAACCTACTAAATTCTCTAAACCTAAAGAATCATATTTCTAACCCCTAAACTAATTAATCAAGATTAAATCCCTTATAACTCCCAAGTAAAATATCTTTTTTAAAAATCTAACAATTCCTATTGAATAATTCATGTAGATTTATCAAGGCCTTGTAATCTCAGTGCTTCGGACTTGGGATGGATCTCAGGTGAGTGTTTCTCTCTCCTTCTCTCTTTATTCATTAAGTGATTATAGATATGTTGTGCTTGTGATATGATTTGATGTGTTACATGTTTAAGTGTGGAGATCACCGAGCATGAAGGTGGACGACCATCTCCCGTTTATTTTACATGTTGAATACGTATAGGGATTTGTTATGCACACATATCTTTGATGATTAGAACCCATGTTTATCATGTGAGTGCTTAGATTATCAGTGTAGATATGTATGTTGGAGAGTATATGTGTATTGGAGAGAATATGGGAAGAAGAGTGGATGTATCTCAAGTTTTTGGTGCCCAGACAGAACCTGATTAGTCGACTAATACCTGTTATTAGTCGACTAATCCATGTATTAGTCGACTACCCCCAGCCCTCTAGTCGACTAACCCACCTCCCAGGAAATGGATCTGCTCTCTGTTTGTCCTCTGTATCACCTGTTAGTCGACTTGCCATTTTTTTATTAGTCGACTAATAACTTGATTAGTCGACTACACCCTAGGTCAAGTCGACTAACTTGGTTTCCTGGGACTGTGTAGTTCTCTGTATCTCTGTTAGTCGACTTGCCCTACCTATGTAGTCAACTTGGCCTTGGTATAGTCGACTTGGTCCCCTTTATAGTCGACTAACTCCTTCTCTAGTCGACTACTTACCTTCCTAGTCGACTAGTATGGGTTTGTTAACTAGGTATAGTTCCTTTATTGGATGTAGACCTTACCCATGAGTTATGTAATGGATATAGATGGATGTATATTATTTCAAGAGATGGATGTTGGTGGTAATGACTTGACCTAATAGATCTTATATGCATGGATTGGATATGTTGCCAAGTGTTGGGATCTGATGTTCGACCTTAATAGAAATGTGAACTCTTGAGGATTTGGGATTCACAGTTGTATGTTAGAGTGAGGGGACTAGTGCTGATATTGATATATGTTGGAATGACGATTATTATATCAGATTACTTGATTTGTATTGATACTTGTTGATCATGTAACTATTGACATATGAGTTGGTTGTAATGACTTTGGATTGATCGGACTTATGTTATTTGCATTGAATGATGATCAGTAATTAGACATGACTTTATTAGTTTGAGTATTTGAGGGCATATTAGATATGACTGAATTCGTTGAGTTGTGACTTAGATTGATCTTGAGATAGTAGTTATCCAGAATCTATATTCTTTATGTTGGAGTCTGACTTGTATTGAGATGAGATTGACGTAGTCAGTTTATTGTTGTGACCAATTGGGATTTGTTTAGATGATATGTTGTTGATGTTGAGTACCAAGAATAGATATTCTAGACCACATGTTGTTGGAGGATATTTCATCTGTAGTTATGATTATGGAGTATGTTGACTTGTTGATATTGAGGACATACCGTGTGCTTCATGTATAGTGACTGATCAATTTAGTTAGGGAGATAGAGTTGTTATGAGAGTGATCTCATCGATATTGGTGATTATAATATATGTTCAGAGTTTCATGATAGCTATTGATCGACTTTACTTATTGGTGACTTTAAGAGTGATGTATGGATGGTCTTGAGAATCTGAGTTATAGTATAATTTGACTGGATTGTTCTATTCTTGACAGTAGGTCATTACTCAGCCTGGATATCTTGTCTTACCTGTGAAACCTGACTGGTTATTCTTTATATATATACCTGACAACTATCATGTTCATGTTACTGAAATTTGCTGGGAAAATATTATTACACGGTAACAACACCCGCATGTTCACTTGTTATATATATTCCTGTTATGCCGGTATCATGTTCCTTGATATTATATACTCCTGTTATACCGGTACCCTGACTTTCACATGTTGATATTGTTACCGTGACCACCACTGAGTCATCCCAGAGATTTAAGTAACATGTATACTAAATAATCTTGATAAACTAAAACATGATAACAAACAACTTACACTGGGATTGGGGAGATTGATGGAGGAGACAGCGTCCGTATTTTGGGTGGACCTAAGATTTAGGTTGCGCAGCCGAAGAGGGTTCCACTGCAGGGTTCCCGTGGGGTGACTGGCACCCCATCATGTTTCCTGTTATACATGTTATACATGTACCTGTTCCTGTTTACATGTTCCTGACTACCTTGCGGTAGGTCCTGGTTCAGCGCCAGGAGTCTGGGCCGTGGTCCCGGGTATACACGGGACCCACCTAAAGCATGGACAATTTCTCCAACCGATCAGTTTCAATAACTTGAGGGCATCGATTGGCATGTGTGGTAGGCGTAGTATGGGATGCGTCTATCACATGTGACAATTGGTGTTCGCTGACATAATTAATAATAAACTGTTGATGGTTTGTGACTGACCATAATCACCTGATTGTGTATCTTTTTATATCATTATGTTAGATCCATGACTGTAACCATGACCAGATTTATGACCAGACTTGGATACCAACCTAGTGACATGTGATAGGTTACACATCTAGACATCTGTTGTTTGCTACAATTGCTTTACTTGTCTTGTACATGTACTCTTATTCTTGCTATCTTTATTCGTGTTTCTTTCATGTATATTATTGTTCAGTTATTCATCTTGTTATTTAGTCTCTTATATTTGCAGTTGTTCTTATTATTATATATGCACATTGTTTCTTCTGCACGAGCTCTTTCCCTTTACACACACACTCACCATGGTCGCGTTCTGACGACCCTGGATTTGCACGTCCAGATATTGGACGATTGTTCTAATATGCAGGTGTTCGACGAGACTGTACGTCTTGCGAGGAACTGGACGCTCATTCTTCCGTTTCTGGTATCCTCATCTCTTTTATATTTCTGCCATCTTTGATTCTACCTTTATCGCTTTCAGCTGCCATCTTCTTGTCATTATTCATCTGCTATCATTGTGTAGTCTTAAATGTATTATTGCAGTGACCATTGATTATTTATAGCTTGATCAGGTTACATTTAGGCTTAGCGTGTATATGTGGGGTATTTTCCTTACGTATATACGTCGCTGACTCTCGTCGCGCCTCCTTTTCCGCGTATTTTGGGAAGCGGGGCGTGACAGGGTTTCTTGGTATCAGAGCCTAGGTTTTCGACTTGCGATCTTGAATTTTGACTCTTGTTTCGCAAGAGAGACCTAGTTCTTACCGTAGCTTGAATAAGTTATACTTGCACTGCAATATACATACACTATTCACATGATAATATTGACTCCCTTTGGAATTGATCGTCCTCCCTTTGGAATTTCATTCTTGATCTGTTGATATCCATGATTCCAACACTTCATTTAGAGTGATTTGGATGTCCATCTTGATTTCATCCTTCTTTCCTATTTGTTTCTCCTAATTCCATCTCTTGAGATTGGTTACTCCTTATTGAAGCCGGTAGCAGAGATCAGAGTGGCGCAGCGGAAGCATAGCGGAACCATGATGTATTCAGAAGCGACGTGGAAGCTTGTTTGTTTTCTCCCTTGATTCTGTATTTTTATCATTCCCTACTTTATTGAAATTTCGAGGACGAAATTTTTATTGAGGTGGGTAGAATGTAATATCCCTAATCTAATAATACTGTATTTTTATTTTTCTACAAGTATTTATTTTATTTTACTAGTTATTTTAGTATTATCTGCTAACTTGATTTATTATCAGTATTAGTATTAGTATTATGTATGACTTGTAGACTCTTATTGCTTATATTTAATTATTTTAAATTATTATTAATGGTAGTATTATTATTTTCATTCCAAGCCCAATAAGCCTAGCCCATTCTCCCTTTCATTTAATTTTATTTTCTTTTTATTCTAAGCCCACATGAGCTAAGCCCACATGCCCAATATCTATTTTCTTATTTCTCCATATTTCTTATTTCTTTTAATTAAAGCCCAATAATCTATAACCCATTACCATGAGACCCTTACCCATTAACCCAAAACCCAATTCTAATTCTAATCCTAATCCTAATCCAAATTCAAATCTATATTCTAATCTAAATATTTAATCATAATTCAAATTCCAATCCAATTTCCATTATAATCCTATCTTACTAAATTAAGCCATTTAAATCTAATTAGAATTCATATTTCTAAAATATCTTATATCCTATATAAACACCCAAACCCCTTTTTCTCTTCTTCCTCAAGAGAAACCCTAATCCAACTCTCCCCACTTTCATCTTTCTCTTCTCCTCCAAACTCTTTTTCTCTTCTACCTCCAAAAGAAAATCCTGGCCCAACTCTACTCATCTCCTTCCTTCTTTTCTCCTCATGAATAAAAGATCTTGAAGTACAAATTGAGGAGCATGTCAGGGGATCACAATTCAAGTAAGTAATTTATTTTATCAAAATTTATTTTATCAAAATTTATTTGATATAAATTGTTTATTAAAATCATGTCTCACTATAATCTCCATGAATATGTTTATGTTGGCCCAAAGGCCTTCCACTCTAGTTTTGATGATGATTAACTCATGTAGTTATGTTTACTAATAATCTTGTGTTGTTTAAGTTTCAGATTATTAACCAAGATATTTGTTAGTGATTAGCTTCAACAAGGTGTTTAGAAGCTTTTCATGATGATTCCAGGGCCAAAGCTTCAAGATCACACATTGCCTAGCCCATGGATGGAGTTTTGGAGCAAGTCTTCTTGATGACACAAAGACTTAGGTATCCTAGTTTAGATAGTGTGTTTTAGATCCATTTGTAAAGTTTAGTATAGTTGATATGCTCAAGTGCACATACACACACGTTTTATGTTTTGAATTTGGTTTTCATGAATAGTTTGATCAAAATAAGTTTACTTTATTTCTATGTATATTAGATATGTTCTAAATATACATACATGCTTATATGACTTATACAAACTTAGTTTGACATACCTATTCATGTAGTTTTATGTTTTGATATAAAACATATTTTTGAAAATAAAGACAAAAACTATGATATATTTGTTGAATGTATATTAGACCTATGTCCATATGCATCATGCTTAATAATGTTCAAATATCATGTTTTTGTATTTCTATAAGTTTTAGGAAAATCAGATTTCCTATTGAAAAATCAAGTTTGATAAAAATACAAGTTTTGTTTTTGATAAAATTGGCAGACACAAAAATGAATTGATATGTTGATATATTGTCTTGGAATTTTTATCACTTGCTTGAGTTTCAATATAAAATGATAAAACAATTTTTATGGTGTTTTTAAAAGAGATAAAAGATTTTTTTAGAAATATTTTTCCCAAATTTTCTGTCTTTTTTGTGCTGACAGGCTGGTCAGTCGACCCGGACGGTCGACCGCACCAAGAGCCGGTCGGCCCGTAGGGTCGACCGACGTGCACAGATGTGCACGTCTGGACAGACACAAAAACGTCGACCGAGCCGGTCGACCGGGTCTGAGAGCACTGCTCTCGGGTTGTTTGGGTCGACCATGCCGGTTGACCGGGATGAGAGCTCTGCTCTCTGTTTGGTTGGGTCGACCGGGCCGGTCGACCGCAGTTGCCCAACGGTCATATTTCTGACCGTTGGCGGTCGACTGGGTCGGTCGACCGGCAGCCTGTCAGGCTGCCAGCTCAGCCTAACGGCTAGTTTTCTGATGGGCCTATATAAATCCCATCTCTTTGGGGATTTTGACCAAGTCTTTGAAGAGAAAAAATTCTGGTTTTCTGAAGTGTTTAAAAGAGTTTTAAAAAGAGTTTTTGGGCTTTAAAACTTCCAATCCTTTTTGTTTTAGGTTTTTGGAAAAATCAAAGAAAAGATATTTTGGGAGATTTGTCTAGGTTTTTATTCTATATCTTTTGCAAGAATTTTCCAAGTATTTTTCTTTGTTGCTTGTTTTCCAAACACCTAGTTTTCACACTTGAGCTATCTTCTATCCTAATCTATTAGGATCATTTGTTTTGTGGAAAAAGAAAGAAAAGAGAGAGTTTTGAGGTTGTTGTTGTAACCTCTAAGTTGTACACCCTTATTCTTGTTGTATCCCTCTTCGGTAGAGGTGATCGGGTGATTGGTTTGTATCCCTCAAGTGTGAGGTGATTGAGTTTGGTTGTAAACCCTCTTCGTAGAGGTGTTGGTTGTGGTTGTTGTATTGGCTACGGCCTTATCCCTCTTCGGTAGAGGTGGATTGTGCTTGTATAGCCTCGGTGGCTTTGTAAAGGTTGAGAGAGGAGTTTGGTACTCCTATAGTGGATTGGGAAATCCTACACGGTGGTGTAGGCGGGGATGTAGAGTTGGGTACTCGAACCTCGAAACAAATCTTTGTGTTAGCGTTTGATCCAATTTCTCTCAACTCTATTCTCTTTACATTTGTGCAAAGCATCATACTTCATTCATATCATATTTGCTTGTGTTGAGCATAATTCATCTTGTCATATCATATTTATTTGATTGTGTGTGCACATTGCTTGGATTGCTTGTGTGTGTGTGCCCAACTTATACTCATCCAACAAGAGCTTCACATAGCGCCTCAACCCATTTCAAGGGAAATCAAGGGGAGTTAGTCCAGAGCCTCGCAAGGGAATTCGGCTACACTTGTTGTATTGTATTAGTTTGTGCATAATTTGCATTAGCTTCCGCATTTAGCGCATTTAGTTTTGCATTTAGTCTTAGAATAGCACTAACACCTATTCACCCCCCCTCTAGGTGTTTTTTCAGTTTATACATCAAAACTCAACATTAAAATCCAATCTAAAATCCCATTAAAAATTTGATGAAGATCAAATAATTTATATTTACATACTTTTTAAAGTTTTATAAAGGATTAAAAGAAAATTAAATAAAGAAAAAAAAGAATTTCAAAAAAAAAACTAATATTAACAGCCGCTGCTCTCGGCCAGCCGAGAGCAGCGCTGTGTCCTTGGGTACACAACAGTGGGCCCGGCCGGCCCACTGTACACACACCTTAAAAAAAAAAGAAAAAGAAAATGAAATCTGGACCAGGCCCAGGTCCGGCCTGGTCCACCTGGGCTCGGCCTGGGCCACTGCCAGGGCCCAAAGGCCCTGCTATTTAAAAAAAAAAGGATTTAAAAAAAAAAGAAAAATCTGAACTGGGCCCTGGGCCTGAGGGCCTGGCCTGAGGGTAAAATAAAGGAAAAGAAAAGAAGAAAGAAAGAGAAAGAATTTGTATATTTAATTAATTGATTAAAAATATCAAAATAAAATAGAGAAAAATATAAATAATATTTTACAACACTTTTACTTTCTATGATAAAGTTTTAGACATATAGCAACATGAAATTAAATTCAAATCCCCCACTTTAAAATCATTTCTCCTTAATGATAAATCTAGAACCGTTAAGTACTTTAATAATTTAAAGCCTATTAAAAATCAAACAAAAATTAGAAATTGGTTTAAATTAAACCTACTAAATTCTCTAAACCTAAAGAATCATATTTCTAACCCCTAAACTAATTAATCAAGATTAAATCCCTTATAACTCCCAAGTAAAATATCTTTTTTAAAAATCTAACAATTCCTATTGAATAATTCATGTAGATTTATCAAGGCCTTGTAATCTCAGTGCTTCGGACTTGGGATGGATCTCAGGTGAGTGTTTCTCTCTCCTTCTCTCTTTATTCATTAAGTGATTATAGATATGTTGTGCTTGTGATATGATTTGATGTGTTACATGTTTATGTGTGGAGATCACCGAGCATGAAGGTGGACGACCATCTCCATTTATTTTACATGTTGAATACGTATAGGATTTGTTATGCACACATATCTTTGATGATTAGAACCCCATGTTTATCATGTGAGTGCTTAGATTATCAGTGTAGATATGTATGTTGGAGAGTATATGTGTATTGGAGAGAATATGGGAAGAAGAGTGGATGTATCTCAAGTTTTTAGTGCCCAGACAGAACCTGATTAGTCGACTAATACCTGTTATTAGTCGACTAATCCATGTATTAGTCGACTACCCCCAGCCCTCTAGTCGACTAACCCACCTCCCAGGAAATGGATCTGCTCTCTGTTTGTCCTCTGTATCACCTGTTAGTCGACTTGCCATTTTTTTATTAGTCGACTAATAACTTGATTAGTCGACTACACCCTAGGTCAAGTCGACTAACTTGGTTTCCTGGGACTGTGTAGCTCTCTGTATCTCTGTCAGTCGACTTGCCCTACCTATGTAGTCAACTTGGCCTTGGTATAGTCGACTTGGTCCCCTTTATAGTCGACTAACTCCTTCTCTAGTCGACTACTTACTTTCCCTAGTCGACTAGTATGGGTCTGTCAACTAAGTATAGTTCCTTTATTGGATGTTGACCTTACCCATGAGTTATGTAATGGATATAGATGGATGTATATTATTTCAAGAGATGGATGTTGGTGGTAATGACTTGACCTAATAGATCTTATATGCATGGATTGGATATATTGCTAAGTGTTGGGATCTGATGTTCGACCTTAATAGAAATGTGAACTCTTGAGGATTTGGGATTCACAGTTGTATGTTAGAGTGAGGGGACTAGTGCTGATATTGATATATGTTGGAATGACGATTATTATATCAGATTACTTGATTTGTATTGATACTTGTTGATCATGTAACTATTGACATATGAGTTGATTGTAATGACTTTGGATTGATCTGGACTTATGTTATTTGCATTGAATGATGATCAGTAATTAGACATGACTTTATTAGTTTGAGAATTTTAGGGCATATCAGATATGACTGAATTAGTTGAGTTGCGACTTAGATTGATCTTGAGATAGTAGTTATCCAGAATCTATATTCTTTATGTTGGAGTCTGACTTGTATTGAGATGAGATTGACGTAGTCAGTTTATTGTTGTGACCAATTGGGATTTGTTTAGATGATATGTTGTTGATGTTGAGTACCAAGAATAGATATTCTAGACCACATGTTGTTGGAGGATATTTCATCTGTAGTTATGATTATGGAGTATGTTGACTTGTTGATATTGAGGACATACCGTGTGCTTCATGTATAGTGACTGATCAATTTAGTTAGGGAGATAGAGTTGTTATGAGAGTGATCTCATCGATATTGGTGATTATAATATATGTTCAGAGTTTCATGATAGCTATTGATCGACTTTACTTATTGGTGACTTTAAGAGTGATGTATGGATGGTCTTGAGAATCTGAGTTATAGTATACTTTGACTGGATTGTTCTATTCTTGATAGTAGGTCATTACTCAGCCTGGATATCTTGTCTTACCTGTGAAACCTGACTGGTTATTCTTTATATATATACCTGACAACTATCATGTTCATGTTACTGAAATTTGCTGGAAAATATTATTACACGGTAACAACACCCGCATGTTCACTTGTTATATATATTCCTGTTATGCCGGTATCATGTTCCTTGATATTATATACTCCTGTTATACCGGTACCCTGACTTTCACATGTTGATATTGTTACCGTGACCACCACTGAGTCATCCCAGAGATTTAAGTAACATGTATACTAAATAATCTTGATAAACTAAAACATGATAACAAACAACTTACACTGGGATTGGGGAGATTGATGGAGGAGACAGCGTCCGTATTTTGGGTGGACCTAAGATTTAGGTTGCGCAGCCGAAAGAGGGTTCCACTGCAGGGTTCCCGTGGGGTGACTGGCACCCCGTCATGTTTCCTGTTATACATGTTATACATGTACCTGTTCCTGTTTACATGTTCCTGACTACCTTGCGGTAGGTCCTGGTTCAGCGCCAGGAGTCTGGGCCGTGGTCCCGGGTATGCACGGGACCCACCTAAAGCATGGACAATGTCTCCAACCGATCAGTTTCAATAACTTGAGGGCATCGATTGGCATGTGTGGTAGGCGTAGTATGGGATGCGTCTATCACATGTGACAATTGGTGTTCGCTGACATAATTAATAATAAACTGTTGATGCTTTGTGACTGACCGTAATCACCTGATTGTATATCTATTTATATCATTATGTTAGACCCATGACTGTAACCAGGACCAGATTTATGACCAGACTTGGATACCAACCTAGTGACATGTGATAGGTTACACATCTAGACATCTGTTGTTTGCTACAATTGCTTTACTTGTCTTGTACATGTACTCTTATTCTTGCTATCTTTATTCGTGTTGCTTTCATGTATATTATTGTTCAGTTATTCATCTTGTTATTTAGTCTCTTATATTTGCAGTTGTTCTTATTATTATTTATGCACATTGTTTCTTCTGCACGAGCTCTTTCCCTTTACACACACACTCACCATGGTCGCGTTCTGACGACCCTGGATTTGCACGTCCAGATATTGGACGATTGTTCTAATGTGCAGGTGTTCGACGAGACTGTACGTCTTGCGAGGAACTGGACGCTCATTCTTCCGTTTCTGGTATCCTCATCTCTTTTATATTTCTGCCATCTTTTATTCTACCTTTATCGCTTTCAGCTGCCATCTTCTTGTCATTATTCATCTGCTATCATTGTGTAGTCTTAAATGTATTATTGCAGTGACCATTGATTATTTATAGCTTGATCAGGTTACATTTAGGCTTAGCGTGTATACGTGGGGAATTTTCCTTACGTATATACGTCGCCGACTCTCGTCGCGCCTCCTTTTCTGTGTATTTTGAGAAGCGGGGCGTGACATATTGTGTAAGACTGTCCAATTGGCCAATATGTTGTAAGTCTATATAGAAACCCTAGAACAGGGTGAATATGTTTCAAAATAAATTCACAATATGGCTTCCTAATTTAAGAATGGATAAATGCAATTACACTAAATATAATTACAAAAAAATAATAAGCAAATACTACAAATTAAGCATCGTAAAGCACAAGTAAGAGTAAGAGAGGGAGATTTAAAGATGGAGGGATATGGAGATGGATACCATGATGTATTCTTTACTTAACAAGGGCCGCCTTCTTAAAATTTCATTGTCTTCCTATATTGGCTTTCTTTCTGGGTCAAAACTAGACCTCTTTTGAATCCACCAATTCTCTTTCCACCAAAGAGATTGAATTGTCTACAACCACCAAGCTCCCTCCTTCCAAAGTGATTGAATTTATCTCAAACAAGAAATAACAGTGGTTTATTCTCAAGTACCTAAGGAAACCAATAAAGCTTACAGGGAGCTCTAATGGCAAAAAGAATAAACATATAAATCTATTTGGAGGTTTATATCTATGAGTGAGTGAATGAGAAAGTGAATGTTTATAGATCTAAATGAGATCAAAAGTGTCCCAACATCTGATTGAGCAGAGAGATTTAGAGATTTAGGATTTCTCGATCAGAAAAGCTTGAGGACACAAAACTATCTTTTTGATTGTTCGCTTGTTTAAGCACTAGATTGCAATTAAGCTGAAAGTTATTTAAAAGAGTGAACCAAGTCCTATTTATGGACTTAAAAAGACGAGTTGCGGTCACATTATAGGCATAACAGAGAACTGGTTCAATCCAAAATTGGGTTAGGTTGATCCTATGTCACTAGGAAGCAAGTCAAATACTACAGGGTATTGGTGGGCGAAGGAGGCAGATGCATCAGCCCAAACTCAAATGTGCAATGGTCAAACCAAATCTGACTGTTAGTGTCGTCCCAAGTACAAGACATCTATAGCCCCATTTTGAAATTTTCAACCATTGTTGTAACGGTCCCAGTCTTAATATTTTTCATTATCACAATTGTCACTGTTAATCCTTAATATAATACTGAGATCCTCAATATTTTCGGCAGCATTTCCTCTAAACGTGCAGCCCGTCACAATACATTACTTTAATTTCGACTAGCATCAGCCTACTTATGGGTTCACAACATTCCATGCAACACACACACACACACATAACATCTCGGAATGATTTCATCCACGTCAAGTTTTCAATATTTATTTCAACCAAACCCAGTATGATAATCCATAAATCTACACGTTTCTACTCAATTATATCCATAACCTCCATCTCATGAACATGATTCAAAGTCAAGTACTCGTTATCACAAGCATTTCATACATTACTATGCATTATAAAAATTTATAGCATGCATTATCATAGAAAATTTTACATAGTGTTTCTTAACAATATACACACAAGAAGGAACATGTCAAAAGTAAAAATGATCTCCAGTTGCCACCTATCACGTATATTGGATTTAGGCGGGTCCTTTACCTTTATACATACATGAAGGTGATTAATATAATAGGGTGAGCTCAACAGCTCAGTGAGTAAAACAATATATATATATATATATATATATATATATATATATATATATATATATATATATATATATATATATATATATATATATAACAATTATTTATATGTTATAGCATTAACATGCATTTTTCCATATTAGCCATATAAAGAATAAAACAAGTTTCAGTTTTATTATTAAAACACTTGTTAAAACATGACATTTAAACTTCCCTTCGGTTGCCTCTGGTTACACCCGGTCCCTCCCTTCATTATCATTATTCCAACATAATATACTTCCCCTTCGGTCATCTCTGGTTCAACCTGATCCCTTCCTCCAATACATTATTCAACGTAATATTCTCCCCTTTGGTCATCTCCAGTTCAACCCGGTCCCTTCCTCCAATACGTAAGAAATATAACTTTCATGCAATAGTAACATGCAAGGATTCATAAGGAAATATCAACATAAATGATTATCATAATTTGCAACCTCACATTATACGAACATTATGAAAGTCGTTAACGTGTATAAGTAACAACTTGCTAAATTAACAACATGCAAGCCTTTTTAAAGTAACTTACACATTATATCACCTTAATTTGTGTGTTACCATATACATGCATAAAATTAGGTATTATGTTTATTCATAGAATTATTTCTTTTGAAAGGTAAGAGTTTGACTATCGTGTACACACACACAAAAGTTTATCAGTTATGCGTAACGATAAGCATACATGAGATTACCAATTACCTACATCATGTGAATGGATAAACATGTGTGGGATTTACTATAACATACACACATAGGTTAGCCTATTATATACAAGAATATGTATAAATGAGACTAGCTAATACTTACACCTATGAGATTATCTACTATGTATAAAGGTATGCATACATGAAAATAACTACAACAATTTACCATAGGATTGTCTATTATGTACACTTAAAGTCTAGAAACCATGTACATGTATTATCGTTCATACTCACATGCACTTATAACTTAACAAATTCCACTTTACTTCAAACTTGATAGCTACCTACTATCATTTTGGAGTTTGGATGTTCTACTCACCCTTGAAGAGATCACCCCCGATTAACAAACTTATTTTACTGGCTATATTAGAGTCTACAAGATCATAACAACATCATTAGTAGTCTATAAATGAAAAGAGTAAGAATGACGTAGTAGGCCTAATGATTGCTTATCTTAATCAACCAAAAATCACCCTCCTATCTTGCTAACCTTGGTCAACATTATCTTTAAGAAATTAATCCCTCTAATGTGATGTTAGATCACCACTTTTTCATGCTCTAGTAGGCTTTTAGAGAAGATAATATAGGTTTAGGGAAAGCTTTTATAGCAAATTGGAAGGAAAAGGGAAGAAGAGTGAGTGAATGAGTGAGAGAGTGAGTGATTGGAGAAGGGGAGAGGGGGCTGTTGGCTGCCTCCTTGGCCGGCAACAACAAGAGGAGGGGGAAGATTTAGGAGAAGGAGAAAATGAAGAGAGAGAGACAGTGTGTGTGGAGTTGCAAAATGAAGACTTTCTTCCATTTTAATCTTATATACATCAACTTCCTACAAGGAGATCATGCCAAGTGCCCCTTAAAATTATTACTCTACATCTCCACCTTACTCCTAAAGGTAAGGCTCGATACCCTTCATTTAGCATTTGTACCCTACAAGTATGGTAGGAAGAAAAGTCAAAAGTCACATGTGTATTTATACACCTATACAGATTTTATACTTATATGTATAGGTATAAGGTTTTAGTGTAGATACCATTCATCATGAATCCCCTAAGGTGGTATAGAGTCTCAAGTGTATTATCCGATAACCAAACATTATTGGTCATTAACACCGCTTTAAGATCAAAACTTACGTTTTAGATTTAATATTGATGAAAATAGTTATGCATCACATTGTCAATAAAATCACCTAATTTAACCTAATGTTAGCATATAAGATATTAACTGGTGATTAATTAAGGTAAGTGTTATAATTGCACTCGGTTTGATCCACCCGTTATTTGAATCCAAATGCTGCTAATCAGATTAAACTTTCTTTACAGAGTTTTAGTTTTCAAACCAAGCAGATGAATCCACTCCTATACTGAATTAAAACTTGGCACATTGTTTTGAACACACATAGCTGCCTATTGAACCAAAATAAGATGTAGCTACAATGTGAATAAGATAAAATCATAAACGAATCAAATGGAACTGGAGTCAATTTTAACTATAAGATAGAGGTGCATGAACTTTAACGGATATGAATAGATTGAATATAAATTCTAAGTGTCAAATAGGATAAATTCTCTCTCTTTACCTTACAATTTATGTCCTAAATGGAATTTGCAATTTGCAGTTCCAAGACTCTAGCTCCAAAAGCTTTTGTACGCTTGATTGGTGCTTGAGCTAGCTTTGGCACCTCGTATCTTGGTTTTGCTTTAGGGTCTGTTTGATTGTCGTAATTGACCGTAATTCATAAGTCGTAATTGATAAATTCTTTTACAGTTGTAAATGAGTTACATGTATGTAAGTTTTACGGTGTTTGGTTGGTAATATAAAGTTGTAAGTAGGAAAATGTATTATATTTTACGGTATTTGGTTGTCGTAATGTGTAAGTCGTAAGTGGAAAGTTGACCACAAAATTAACTATTTGGTAATTTAAAATTTTAATATTGCAAATAAATACTAAAAATGCTAAATATTAAAAAAATAATATTAACATAAAAAAGTAGTAGAATTTGTATGACCACAAAATTAACTATAAATGAGCTGTACGTGAGTGGCGATTGGGTTGCAATTGAGTGGTAGTTGAGTTGTGTAAGTCTTTTACGAATTACAGTCCAAATAAACACCGTAGGGGCTGTTTGGTTAGGGGTGAAAGTGAGGAAGTCAGGAAGTAGTTATAGTTTCCTTTGGAACTTGGGAATTGGTTAGTGAGTTTTTCGGTGTTTGGATGTTGTTGGGAAGTATGGTTTGAAAAATGCTATGTCTTTTCCGGTGTTTAGATGGTAATGTGAAAGTGAAAGTGGAAAAGTTGACCACAAAGTTGACCGCAAAATAAAATTAAAATAAAAATTAATTAAGAAAAATAAAAATTAAATTGTAATTAGAATACAAGTGAGATTTACATGATCACAAAATTAACTGTTTTGAGCTACAACTTATTATAAATCAGATTTACATGACTACAAAATTAACTGTAGCACCCTAGAAGTGAGGAAGTGATTGTGTAAAAGGGAAAAGAGAAAAGGAAAAGAGCTCATTTTTCTTTTCTGGTGTTTGGATAGATAGGGAAGTGAGCAATTATACTTCTCTATTTCCTTACTTTCGCCCATTTCCTTGCAACCAAACACGCTTGTAGTTGTAATTGAGTTGTAAGTCATTTACGAATTACGACCTTTTATGACTTTTACGTCCAAACAAACAGCCCGTTAAGCAATGTCCAACCAACCCCCATAAGAGTGTCTTGACCTAGATTAAAACACTTAAGCATTGAGAGGTTAGCATTAATGGCTTAATGGATTGGTCATCATAATCATCATAGGGCTAACAGATTCTAAAAATACACGTGTGTTCGACACAACTTGGCTTCATGATAGGGGTGGGCCCGCTACATTAGGCAGTGTCTCATTTGGTACTAGCACTAGTGTTTAATAGTTGTGGACCAATATCATATTATTCATGACCTTGCATTTAGATTTGATCAATACCGTTATTTTTCTACAAATCTTCTTAATAAATGTTTGCAATCTTATCTGTAAGCATTTGTTTTCTTCAGGTGACATTTAAATGCAAAACAGAAAGAATGGGCCAAGTTTTATATCAAAAGCCCTTCATGTTTCTCCTCATGTTTTATCTTGTTATGACTAATGCTTATTTTACTTTTTGTAGATAGTTTCATGTTTGCAAGGATCAATTGACTACCACAAGTTAGGAGCAAAGTTACCAAGAGGCATCTTGCTTGTGGGTCCTCCAGGAACTGAGAAGACATTACTAGCATGTGTAGTAGCTGGGGAAGCTGGAGTTCCATTCTTCTCAGTTTCTGTAAGTGAGTTTGTAGAATTGTTCGTTGGAAGAGGAGCAGCACGTATTAGAGATCTCCTCAATGTAGCAAAAAAATGTTCACCGTCAATTGTATTTATTGATGAGATTGATGCAGTGGGAGGGAAACGTGGTAGAAGATTTAATGATGAGCGGGATCAAACACTAAACCAGGCATTCATTTTAGCTTCCAGATTCCATTGTTCACTACTATTTTGTTCTGTTAGCTATTTCATTTATAGTTTTGTTTTTCTGAAGGCTGTTTGCTTTCTCTATATTTTCAGCTGTTGACTGAAATGGATGGATTTGAGTCCGACACGAAAGTTATTGTTATCGCAGCAACCAATAGGCCAGAAGCATTAGATCCAGCTCTCTGCAGAACTGGTCGTTTCTCAAGAAAAGTGCTTGTTGGAGAACCAGAATTTGATGGACGGAAAAAGATTTTGGCTGTGCATCTAAGAGAGGTTCCTTTAGAGGAGGAAGCCCAGATTATCTGCAATCTTGTTGCATCTCTCACCCCGGGCCTTGTTGGCGCTGATTTAGCCAACATTGTTAATGAGGCTGCTTTGCTAGCTGCTAGAAGAGGTGAGTTACAAGAGCTGTTAAGAATCATCATTGGATATCAATCAGTTTCCAATAAAAAAATTATAATAATGAATTTAAATGAATTATAATATTGAATATATATGTCTAATTTAAGCCTTATATTCCTGGCAATGAAAACATCACGTTATTGTCGTAAGCTGATCAGTTATATAGAAATTGATAAATGTTGAGTATGTTAAACTCTATATTATTTATGAACAGGTCATGCTTACTGAATCATGATCCTCAATTATTTACAAAAGAACAGCTCCTCACTTGTGCAGTCATCTTTCCGAGAAATAGTTAATATTTGGATTTTCAGACTTCAAATGCTCAATTCAAAGAACAAAATGTTTATGCTAAAGCTTAGTTCTTCTATCACGGTCATTAGCGTCCTGCACAGTGGAGTACCTTTGTTCCGTTTTGGGCCAGTTGCATACAATTCAATCTAATACTCTCATGGATAGATTTTTTGTAACTTGGTTTCTATCCGCTAGCTCATTGTATGTCCATGCCTTTTTACCTATTAAGAGTTTAAGTACTCCCTCATATTTAGGAATATTGTTCACTCCAATTAAATGGTTAATTAAAGCATGCTTAATAATAATTTGATCGGTGTCTATAAATCTACAAAAATAAATCCTAAGTAAATCTCCATTAATAACAATTCAAATCAATATGTATTACTGTACGAAATTAAATTCAAATTAAAGCATGCTTGAGAGGATTAGATATGGAGAAAGAGAAGAGGAGGAAGCGAGAGTGGTACTTGGAAGGAGACAAGAGAGGAAAAGAGAGGAAGAGAGTGGGACCAAGATAATGATAGATTGAGGGACATATTGACAGAGAACGAGAACGAGAAATTGCGTCATAGCGAGAGATCATATTTGACAGAGGGGGACATATTGAGAAGGAGATAGAGAGGAACAAACAGTGGTAGCGGGAGGGACATAGAAAAGATGAGTTAGGATGAGAATGGGAGGAAGACAATGATAGAAAGAGAGACAATTGTTAGAGAGAATGACAACGAGAGATTGAGAGGACAAATTGATGGGAATCACTAGTCTTTACCTATGTTTAAGCTCTTTTACTCTTTATTTTAGCTTAGGCTTATTTTTCTCTTTATTTTAGTCTTATATCGGTTATGACGAGAGACTTCTATTTGTATGGGCCTATAAAAGACCAAGTGTTATAGTTACTTTTCAGTTCTGTGAAATCAATTTAAACTTTATTCTGCTTTGCATGTTGATTTGCATTGTTCCTTGAATGTCTTGCATGTTGATTTGTGAGAGTGGGTGAGAGTTTACTTGGGTGCTGATTCCCGAATTAATCAAAATATATTTTTATTTTCATTCTAAATTAGTTCTGTATCACAGAACGTGAGAGATCATAAGAGATAGAGATACATATATAGAGAGAGATTACTTGAGGCCGCCAATGACGAACGATGATGGCAAACAATGACCATGGAAACAAAATAAAGTAAATATGACAAACGGTGATAATGATTTATTGAGGCATGCATGTCTCTTAGGGCACAATCAAAAATAAAATGAGTCTCTCAGAAGTGGGAGGGTGTGGTAAGAATACCAGTGGCGGACCCAGTGGTGGGCTGGGCCGGGCTATAGCCCGGCCCATTTTTCAAATATTGGCTTAAATTTATTTTTATTTTTGTTCTTTTATCAGATATTGTGTTAGACCCCTTCTATTTTAATTTTCTTTTAGCAAATTTATTACTAATTTCACTTCTGATTTAGTGGAGAATATTGTTTTATTCTTTTGAAAATGCATATAATTAATAAGTATATGTTAAAAATTGCATCCCACCCAAAATTTATACCTGATTCCACCCCTGAAGAATACTATGTAACACAATACATATGAGGGGGTCGGATGAATAAAGTAAGTCCTAATATGAACCTGGGTTTTGGAACTAGGGATGGAAATGGTTTGAATACGGATCAGATATTGGTGTTACCATATCCATATCAGTTTTCTTATAGAGGAAACAGATACGAATGTGTATAGTGTTCGGTTATTGATCTTAGTATCCATATTTATCTAAAACAATTTTAGATTCTAATTGGATTCGAATATTAGCCAGATGATCTTGAATATATCTAATAATTCATTATGAAAAGAGTTCAAAGTTTATTTTAAACTTTTTTGCATTAGAATATATATATATATATATATATATATATATATATATATATATATATATATATATAAATATATATATATAAATTCACATTGTTCGTGATACTAAATAAAACTTTAAACACATGCACTAAGACATCTTTTTGAATTTTCTAACATGTATTCGATTATTCAGATATCCATTCAGATATTTCGGATGGCGCATCGCTATCCATATTCATATCCATATTTTAAACAGAACGTATATGGATATCCATATTTCTCAAATTTTGGATACAAACTTGGGGTTCAAAGCGGGTTATTTGGATCTGTTCACATCCCTAATTGGGGTCTGGTTAAAATTTTAACTCTAGTATTATTTGAACTTTTACTTTGATCCTGGGTAAGCAACCTTGCGTCAGAATTGTGTTAATTTCAACTCTGGTTTGGCAACTCTCTGTCCAAGTTGTGTGTTAAACTTCAAATTGGTAACTATTTACCTCTTAACTAAAACCAGGGCTGCCAACCCCGATTTCAGTAAAGGCACTAAAAAAGAAGAAAAAGTCAACCAACTTTCATGCTCGTGTGGACCGAAGTTGAATATTATTAAAAAAAAGTTAGTCAACTTTTGAAAATATTTTTGAAAAATAGATTTCTTATCAAAAAAATAATTGTCTACTTAAATATGATTTAAGCATTATAAAATAGTAATATTATGAAGATCTTGGAGAAGAAAATAATAGATTGATTTTCTTGGATGAACATCAAGGAAAGTGCTTTCATCATTTTGCATATCCCTATCACAATTTTTATGACTTAGACTAGAAGATACAGATGATTTCATGGAGAGAAAAAAAGAGATGCAGAGGTTAATTTTCTTTCATGAACATTAAAGAAAAAGGCTTCATCCTTTTTCATATTATGGTTTACTCTTTTTGATCCAACAAATAATCTTGTTAAAATTTAGACTGTTAATCTCAATCTCACCAATTTGCAACTAACAACTTTTTCTTTTGAAGCGAATCAGGAGCCATTTGGTTTGCCTTATTTGTGCCAATGATTGCAGATTGAATACCTGTATCCATATATAGGACTTGGGAATGTTTTGACATTTTTTTATTACAGCATCTGGGTGTACATATGTAACCAAATACCTGATTTTGTGGAATACCTGTACCTGAAGATGCATGCATGATTTACAAATTTTGGTAACCAAATGACCCCAAGTGATCTTGCTATTTCAGTGCCCTTCAAGCTCTTAAACTTGCATATCTCACTGTTTTCTAATTCAGTTGTGAACCATTCATGCTCAACTTTAAGGTCATTAACTTTTTGTTGCATAGGTGGTAACATGGTGACTTGAGAAGACATCATGGAGGCAGTAGAGCGAGCAAAGTTTGGGATTAATGATGGGCAATTGGCTCCAAACTCCATAAGTAAGGGTCTGAGTAAACTTTTCCCTTGGATGCCTGCTTTGGCGAGAAAGGATGGACTGAGAGAAGATGGTTCACAAGGCTTCATGTGCTACCAAACTTTGAGCTGATTGGAATCACAACAAGGTATGCATGTATAAAATTTTATTTGACTATTTTATTCCACATCATATTGAATTCATTGAAGAAATGGAAAAACTTTTGCTTATCTTAACTGAAATTTTTACATTAGCTCCAGACTATAAATTTTCAAGGTTAATCCATAAACCTATTCTCTAATATAAAAGACCCCATGGGGTGGAGTCACGTTTTTGTTATGCATTCACATTCATTCATGAACCAATGACTTCAAGATCAATCAATTTATGTTCTAAGACTTATCATAACTAAATCTGAATCCGAAACGATTACACATGAAATGACATAGTCCCATGTCATAATACTAAGATCCAACCATATACATGTGATGCTCAATATTAATAAGGTAATATCAAGAACTATCAAGTACTCCAAGTATTACTAAAACATATAAGAAACTAATACCTGACAATCTAGCCCTCATCGACTCACCAATCAATCAACATGTAATTATTTTGCAAGTTTCAATTCATCAGATAATTGTCCGATAAATACTACACATGAGTGATCTTATCTGTCATCAAATATGAATTAGATTAGTCAATCTATAGACCAAAACAAGTTACAGTCCAAGGTTATATCACAACTAGTCCTGAGCCAATAACGTTGAACAACAAACACATGAAAAGATACTGAAATGACACTCAAGTAAGCTCTATAATCAAAGTGAACACTCACTGTTACCTCATAAAATAATGTGGGTAATCATACTAGTATAATAAGGCAGATAGTCACATGGAATAAAACAAGCAACATATATATATTTCTGACAATGGTGAATGAGGAAAATAATACTCACTAATATCATCTTAGAAAATTTCAGTAGCATAATTACATAATAAAATAAAATCATTTATCATAAATTTTTTTTGTTTAACTGAAAGATAAAAAGAATACTCACGACAAAATAAATAAAAAGAAAAAAAGAAAAAAACACTCACCTGAACTCGATCCTAAGTCCAAATCACTGAAAGCATAAGGCTCCGATAAATCTATATAGTTCATTCAATAGAAATTGTTAGATTTTTAAAAGGATGTTTTACTTGAGAGTTATTAGGGGTTTTAATCTTGATTAATTAGTTTGGGAGTTAGGAATATGATCCTCTGGGTCTAATGAATTTAGTATGTTTAATTTAAACCAAAATTTAATTTTTGTTAGATTTTTAATAGGTTTTAAACCATTAAAATACTTAACGGCTCTGAATTTACTATTAAGGAAAATGGCTTTAAAGTGGGTGATTTGATTTAATTTCATGTTACTATTTGCCTAAAATTTTTATCATAGAAAATAAAATTACTGTAGACTATTGTTTATATTTTTCTCTATTTTTTGATATTTTTAACTAATTATTTTAATATGCAATTCTTCTCTTTTTTCTGAAAATCCTTTGTTAAAAATTCTGAAAAAATTATGTAGATTAAAATTATGAGTTGGTATATCTTCACATGTATTTTTGTTAGATTTTAGATTGGGTTTTGATGTATATTTTTCATGGAGATCATGCTATAGACATGATTTTTAATAAACTATTTATATCAAATAAGTTTTTGAGAAAATAAATTACTTACTTGGATTTAATTTCCCCTATCACGTTCCTCAATTTCTGCACTTCAAGATCTCTTTTGTTCATTCTCTGCTTGAGGAGAAAGGAAAGAAGGAGGTGGAGAGTTGGGTCATGATTTTTCTTTGGAGGTAGAAAAAAAGTAGTTTAGACTTTTTATAGGTTATTAGGGATTTTAGAAATCAGGATTTCAGTTGGATTTAAACTGCTTGATTTAGTAGTTAGGATTAGGATGATTTTTGTTAGGATTTAGATTAGGATTAATTAGGATTAATTAGGATTTATGAAAAGATTTGATAAGATAGGATTTGAATTAGGATTGAGTTTTGAGTTAATGGGTAAGGATCTCATGGTAATGGGTTATGGGCTATGAAAGAAAAAGATGTGAATAATAATAATAATAAATACTAATAATTAAAAAGAGATAGTAGTAGTAATAATAATTAAATTATCAACATTATAAATATTATCTAATAATCTTGGTATAAATAATACCATTAATAATAATAACTAAAACAATACAATAAGAATAAGAATGATAACAATATCAATATTAACTATAATAATAACAGTAACATAGTAATGGAAAAATATTAGCTAGTAATTAAAATGATAATACTTAATAATGCTAAATATATAAGGCCAAAATACCATTTACTATCTTAAAATAATTTGTACTGTAGATCAAGTTAATAAATAATAATAAAATAATTAGTAAAATAAAATAAATACTTTTAAAAAAATACAGTATTTTAGATCAAGGATATTACAAATGATAGCCTCAGGCTGTAAGATGCTGCGGAGTTGCCGAAGTAAAATAGGTGAAACCTGGAGTTCTTGAAGAGCTTAAGCTATTCAGAGTGCACGCTAAAGTTTCTTGTCGATCGCGAGCATCATATACGTGGATTTGGTGATTCTGTGAAGAAAAATACCATGGTAATCTAATCCCTGACTGGCCTGGTATACCATCACATATATCAATGTACGAATATCCAATGTATTCACATTTTGCCTCAACTTCATAGCTCCCAAGTCTTTCCTATTTTGGTTTGTATAATCTGTTCAATTTGACATGTTTAGTTAAGGTATAATGATTAGTGTTGATGTTTCACTTTTTCGGTTCTGATATATAGTCAGCAACGTTAAACTTGATGGCAAGAGTAGCTGTATGCTCTATAGTTGAATGTCATTGAGCTAAATTCTATTATGATGTTCTTGAGTATGTCCCCAAAATTTCTTCCGGGCTTCTTTGTGACCGATGAACTTCATCATCCTGTTTGATATTTCAGTGTTCAAAATGTTTTCTTGACCCACCACCTGATGTTTCTCTTTATAGGAGCGTTGTAAAATTGGTTAGATTTTAAACGATGATGTAGTTCTTGTTCTTCTGATCTTTTTATGCTGTGTAATCTCAACGTTGTGTGATATTTGTTTTCTTTGTATAAGATACAGCATACCAAAACTTCTATTTGAAACAGTCATTAGGCTTCCATTGCTTGCAAAAGGTATCAGGCCCATTTGTATACATCCCTTGTGTTCATAGAGATTAGAGAAGGTTTCACATACCAAGACATAAAAGATCAAAAATCAGTTTATTATTCAAAATGCTAATTTTTCATTGTAATACTTGGCAATGTTGATTTCTTTGTCGTGGTGAGGCTGCGTATGCAGGATTATTCACAGGTTTGGCTGAATCAACTGGCAATGCTGATACTTGATCCAAAAGAGAGATTTTTTGGTAAGGTTTGATTGTATGATTCGTTCTGGTTAGCTCCTACTCGCGTTGAGGTCCAATGCTATTTGGCGCATCCATTACCTTTAATATAAACCAATTATTTTTACGTCCTTTTCCATCTAGATACAGTTGGACTTCAAGTCTTCTTCGATCAAATTGTAGAGCAGCAGTCTGAGCTAATTATAGCCACAGGAGTCACTTTCCAACCTCCATATCACCCAGATCAGCAAATACAGAAATTGAACTCCCCAACCTTTGATCCAATCCATATATTTTGTGGGTGGGCAGTGAAATAGAGTGATTTGAGGTTACATTTTTATCATTCAATACTATGTACTACTACTTTCTTCTAACATTGTATGGTTACTCAGGAATGAATGAAAAACTTTGTGGAATGAGACAGAGTTGATGGGATTTTAGGTATTACAAACAAACTTAAACTTTTAAGGGAGCATGCAACCTAAAACATGATCTGTATTTTCACAATTGAATCTATAACTATGAACATAAAGAGAATCCTAATAACCTAATAAATCATTAAGATTACTACAGAAGAAAATAGAATTACATACCTTTTAGTTGTTGTAGCAAACAACTAAAAATTATCCCTTCGGATCTCTTGTGAGCAAGCACCACGAATGTCGTGCCTCTTTTAGTTGTTATAGTAAACAACTAAAATTATCCCTTCGGATCTCTTGGAAGCAAGCACCACAAATGTCGTGCCTCTGATGGAATCGCACCCAACGATTCAAAAATTTAACTAAGTATGGATGAACTATCAAAGAGTTCTTCCAAGAGGAGAAAGAAGGAGGCTAATACTCAAGCCAAGAGGTTGTAAATTAGAATGAATCCCTAAGGCCCTATTTATAGCCTTGGATAACCTCCAGTTTTCTTATCCCACCAATGTGGGACTAATTTCCCAAAGGAAATTTTGTTCTCCTTTTAGTTATACTTATTTTTGAATCTCGAGGGCAACCCAAAAGGACTATGCCGCTATCAATTATAGTTATGACTTAGACACCTAATCCAACAGTCTCCCACTTGGATAAGTCTAATAACTTCCTAATTGATCAGCAAATTGTAGCTTCCAAAAGCCATTGTCGAACTCTGACCTAGTCAGTTTCGTGTCCTAAGATAAGAGATCATATAATCCTTCGTTCTACAAGATATCATTTGAACATGAGACATGGAACATAATCAATCTCTTTGTCCAGTATTTTGTTTCCCGATTTCTGATTTGTAATGACATAGAACTACTAAATGAACACATCAATTTAGTCCTGGTCGGGCCCGACACTATATGTCAACTTCAAATCACCGAGGGGCCCAAAGATATCGCTTTTCCCGTTAGGACAAAAGGAACGAATAAACTTTGACCTATATGCTTGCACCATTTACTCATCAAATCATGCACAACAATGCGTTTTATAACATCAAGTTACTGATGCGTTTACACATTATCAACGCACAACTGACTTGTAAACCACAACTCATATATCTCCATTTAAAGATTATAAGATATTATCGTCTCAGAATTACTCGTGATAAATTCCATGAAGTAATTCTCTGAGCGTGGGTTAATCCAATACTTAAATCTCCATTTCAAAGTACTCACGAACATTGCAGCAATACCATTGCTATGTCTAAAACTCTTTAGACAATCCACAACTCCATTCATGACAGTCTTTATTCACTACTTACTTCCAAAAGTATGATCGACTGTGGAATTCGAACAATCAAATTATTCGGGAAGTAAAAACATGCAAAAATGAAACACAATAATAAACAATTGACAAAAGGTAGTAAACAAACTCATAAATAATTCTCTATTATTTAATCACCAAAAGTCAATCACATTTACTTTGTTATAAGTTTCAAACTAACTATCTAACTGCTAAAACCAACATCATCTCTCAGACCAATGCTCCTAGCATGCTGATTGTGTTTAACCCTACTCAGACCCTTTGTGAGTGGATCTGCAGGATTATCTTCAGATGAAACCCTCCTCACTACAACGAGACCTTCTTCTATCTTGTGTCTGATAAAATGGTATTTTCTGTTAATATGTCTAGATCTGCCATGATCTCTTGGTTCTTTTGTTAATGCAACCGCTCCTTCATTATCACAGAAAATATCCATTGGCTCCTTGATGGTTGGCACAACTCCAAGATCTTCGATGAAGTTTTTCAACCAAATTGCCTCCTTTGATGCTTCGCTTACCGCTATGTACTCTGATTCACAAGTAGAATCAGCCACTGTGTCTTGCTTGGAACTTTTCCAAGTAACTGCTCCTCCATTTAAGGTAAAGACCCAGCCAGATTGGGAACGGAAGTTGTCTCTATCTGTTTGAAAGCTGGCGTCACTATACCCAGTTACTCTCAATGTATCACAGCCACCAAGTACTAGGACCCAGTCCTTAGTCCTTCGCAGATACTTGAGAATATTCTTAACCGCTACCCAATGAGCTTTACCTGGATTTCCCTGATAACGACTGACCATGCTCAAAGCAAAGGACACATCAGGACGAGTACATGTCATAGCATACATGATAGAACCAACAGCAGAAGCATACGGAATTCTACTCATTTCTGCTATCTCTTCATCTGTACTCGGACTTTGAGTCTTACTCATTTTGGTATTACTCTGGATGGGCAGTTCTCCTTTCTTAGAATTCTCCATACAGAAACGTTTCAGTACTTTATCCAAGTAGGTACTCTGATTAAGTCCAATTAGTCTTTTACTCCTGTCCCTTAAAATTCTTATTCCTAGAATGTAGGCAGCCTCTCCTAGATCCTTCATAGCGAAACACTTTCCAAGCCAAGACTTAACATCTTGCAAGGTTGGAATGTCATTTCCTATAAGAAGTATGTCATCAACATACAATACCAGGAAGGTGACTATGCTCCCACTAGCATTGACATATACACACGACTCATCCTCACTTCTAGAGAAACCAAACTCTTTGACTTTCTCATCGAAGCAAAGATTCCATCTGCGAGACGCTTGTTTTAATCCATAGATGGATTTCTCAAGCTTGCATACTCCATTGGGAAACTTTGCATCCACAAAACCTTCTGGCTGACTCATGTAAACATCCTCAGCCAACTTTCCGTTTAGGAAGGCAGTTTTGACATCCATCTGCCAAATTTCATAGTCATGAAATGCAGCTATGGCTAGCATTATCCTAATAGATTTTATCTTAGCCACTGGTGAGAAGGTCTCATCATAGTCAATCCCTGGGGTTTGAGTAAAGCCTTTCGCCACCAGTCGTGCTTTGAATGTGCTTACATTACCATCCATGTCGATCTTTTTCTTGAAGATCCATTTACAACCAACTGTCTTCCGACCAGGTTGTTGATCAACCAAGTTCCAAACTTGGTTGTCATACATAGACTTGATCTCGCTGTCCATTGCCTCTTTCCATTTGGCTGCCTCAGGGCCTGCCATGGCTTCCTTGTAGTTCGTCGGCTCATCCAAATTTACCAGTGTATTGTCACTGATAAACATGTCTCCATTTGCAGTTATATGGCAACCATAGAACTCAGTTGGCTTGCCAACTCTACTAGAACGCCTAAGAGGTAATGAAGTGTCAATGGGTTCAACTGGAATCTCTTCCTCTGGTTGAACCATAGCGGTTTGTAAGGTTCCTTCATCTGCTGACTCTTGAATTTCTTCAAGGTCAACGGTGCTCCCACTGTCCTCTTTGCATATGAGCTCTTTCTCTCGAAAGACTCCTCTCCGTGCTACAAAGACCACGTTCTCACTAGGTCTGTAGAACAAATATCCAAATGACTTTTTCTGTGGATAGCCGATGAAAACACATCGCTCACTACGAGGTTCATGCTTGTCGTGAGTTTCTCGTCTAACGAAAACTTCACAACCCCAAACCTTAATATGTGCTAACGAGGGAACTTTTCCTGTCCACATTTCGTGAGGTGTTTTGGCAACCTTCTTTGTTGGAACAAGATTAAGAATGTGGGCGGCAGTTTCTAAGGCATACCCCCAGAATGATATTGGAAGTGAAGCTCGACTCATCATGGAACGCACCATGTCTAACAAGGTTCGATTGCGTCTCTCAGCCACACCATTAAGTTGTGGTGTCCTAGGAGGTGTCAATTGTGAAACTATTCCACATTCCTTGAGATAGTCATGGAACTCGATACTAAGATACTCTCCGCCTCTATCTGATCGGAGCATCTTTATCTTCCTGCCTAATTGATTCTCGACTTCTTGTTTATATTCTTTGAACTTTTCAAAGGTTTCAGACTTATGCTTTATTAAGTAGATATAACCATATCTGCTATAATCATCAGTAAAAGTCACATAGAATCGATTAGCATCCCTTGTGGCTGATCTGAAGGGTCCACACACGTCTGTGTGTATGAGATCCAACAAACCTTCACCTCTTTCACAAAATCCAGTGAAAGGTGATTTTGTCATCTTACCCAAAAGACAAGATTCGCATGTATCATCTGACCTTAGGTCAAATGATTCCAACACCCCATCCTTTTGGAGTTGAGCCATGCGTTTTTTGTTAATGTGTCCAAGACGGCAATGCCACAAGCACGCTTTGTCTACACCATTAGACGAATCAATTTGAAATACACTATTACCTAAGTTGTCTACACACATCACAGTTTCATACGCACCATCACAAGGTAAAGCTTCAAAATAAAATTGCCATTTTTATAAGCAGAAATAGAACCATTCTCATCATTAAAAGAATATCTAAAACCTTGTTTGAACAATGCATGAAAAGAGATAATGTTTCGTGTCATTTCTGACGAGTAGCAACAATTCAATAAATCTAAATTAACACCATTATTAAGCACTAGACTATAAACTCCAATCTTGGTGACAGGTGAAGATCGCCTATTCCCCATGATCAAGTTCATTCTACCATGCTCCACATCCTCACTTTTTCTTAGTCCCTGCAATACAGAGCAAATGTGAAAACCACATCCTGTATCAAGGACCCAAGAATCAGAAGATGTTGCGTTAATAGACGAAATAGTGTATATACCTGCAGTAGATGGTTTGACTTTCCCATCTTTTAAATCTTGCAGATACTTTTGGCAGCTTCGTTTCCAATGTCCTTTGTCGTTGCAATAGAAGCAAGTGGCCTCTTTAGGATCAGAGACATGGGTAATATCAGAACTGGTTTTTACATGAGACTTTCCCTTCCAGTTTTGCTTGGGAGGACCTTTCCTCTTTTTCCCCTTTCCTTGCCCAATGGCCAGAACGGTAGTATTAGCAGGAGTGGGGGCATCACTCTTTCCCTTCATCCCAGTTTCAGCTGTCCTCAGGAGGTTGTGCAATTGAGCCAATGTGGTCTCATTGTTGTTCAAATGATAGGTCAAGATGAACTGATCATAACAACTTGGTAATGAGTTCAAGACTATGTCAATAGCCAACTCATCATCAATATGCACATTCAGCCTCACAAGGCGTTCCACGTATCGCTGCATCCTTTGCACGTGGCCGCTGACAGACTCTCCGTCCTTCATCTTGCTTGATATGAGGGACTTTACTATCTCGTACTTTTCCTGACGAGCTCGCTTATGGTACTTTTCCATAAGGTCTTTGTTCATCTCGTACGGCCAGTAATCCTCATAGAATTTTTGCAGTTCAGGAGTCATGGTAGCAACCATGATGCAAGCAACTTTTGTTGCATCCGTGTAGTGCTTCTTATAAGCAGCTAATTCTTCAGGAGTGGCCTTCTCTTCATCAATTTCAACAAGTTCTTTGTCAAGGACATACTCCTTGTCCTCGAAACGAAGAGCCATTTTGATGTTGCGCATCCAGTCATTGTAGTTGGTGCCATCTAATGTCACCTTTGAGCAGATGTTCAACAAAGAAAAGTTGTGATTGGAGGAGGAGGAACCAGAAGCATCGTTAGGGGCAGACATTTCTAAAAGAAAGGTAGTTTGAGTTAGAAAAAAATAACCCTTAATATAACAACTCAAAATTGAAATATCGAGGCTAGAATCCAACTATGGAATTCACAACTTAGAAAAGGGATGCCGTAATCTAATTGCAAATTTCATACAGGTAAGTCTTTTGAGACTCATTGAAACTATTCAATGGCATGTTTAATCTCAGATTATGCTCTTACATTTGTGACTGGGATACCGAGGATCACAAACAAGATGTGAATAACCATGCAAATGTGCTTGGTAACTTTCATGTCATTTATCATCTCAATTGATGTGCTGGTAAACCACACACGCTCCATCAACAATAACAATTTATAAGATACCCATTACTGCTCTTTATTAGTCCCTATTAGTGTGCTGGTTAACCACACACGCTCCACTAATGACTTATAAGGTGTAATGTGCAATTTCATGGGTTAACATACAATTTCACATTTTTTTCTTAAAGTAACTAAAATTTAGTTACCTTTTATTATCATTATACCTTTAATGAGAATCAATATATATATGGTAAATAAAATTTAGTTACCTTTTATTATCATTATACCTTTAATGAGAATCAATATATATATGGTAAATAAAATTTAGTTACCTTATCAATTCAACAATTATAGCAAATTCAATTGAAAACAAACCTGCTCTGATACCACTGATGGGATTTTAGGTATTACAAACAAACTTAAACTTTTAAGGGAGCATGCAACCTAAAATATGATCTGTGTTTTCACAATTGAATCTATAACTATGAACATAAAGAGAATCCTAATAACCTAATAAATCATTAAGATTACTACAGAAGAAAATAGAATTACATACCTTTTAGTTGTTGTAGCAAACAACTAAAAATTATCCCTTCGGATCTCTTGTGAGCAAGCACCACGAATGTCGTGCCTCTTTTAGTTGTTATAGTAAACAACTAAAATTATCCCTTCGGATCTCTTGGAAGCAAGCACCACAAATGTCGTGACTCTGATGGAATCGCACCCAACGATTCAAAAATTTAACTAAGTATGGATGAACTATCAAAGAGTTCTTCCAAGAGGAGAAAGAAGGAGGCTAATACTCAAGCCAAGAGGTTGTAAATTAGAATGAATCCCTAAGGCCCTATTTATAGCCTTGGATAACCTCCAGTTTTCTTATCCCACCAATGTGGGACTAATTTCCCAAAGGAAATTTTGTTCTCCTTTTAGTTATACTTATTTTTGAATCTCGAGGGCAACCCAAAAGGACTATGCCGCTATCAATTATAGTTATGACTTAGACACCTAATCCAACAAGAGTCTCCATATCAATGAAGTTTTTTTGAACACTAATTGACCAAGTATCAAGTACTCCACAAATATCTTCTTCCTTGACCAACAAATCTCTTGCAAGCTCCAAATTGACCAAGACCGAGCCAATGTTGAATTTTTCTTCAGTAGTCATCCATAGGTCTATATGTAGAGAAAGCTTCACCTCACCTGCATCTATAAAGAAACATACAACAAGAGATAATATATAGCCAGTTACTTGAATTAGTTCAAAAAAAATGTATGTGACAAGGCCTCTCTCCCTCTACTACAACACCCCCAATGCCGTTACCGAGCCGCCCCCTGAAGGGCCCAACTCCGGCATCCTGGTGATCCAAGATGAGGCGGCAGAGCAACAAGCAGCATGCTGCTGGGGTCTATGCGAGAACCCAAGGCTGTTCATCCTCCCCTTCCCACAGGACAGGATCATCGAGGTCCGGAACACCACCAGGCTCGGATTAGCTCACCAGACCTACACCGACGACGTCTTCTTTGTTCCGGTCATCGGCCAGCCCTTGTCATCCAACCGATATTATGTTCTCAGAGCAAATGGGAAGAACATAGGGTAACAATTCGCACATAGTCTAGTTCTATGCTACACGTTATGTTCGATATACAGTCTCTTACTATGTCTCAATAACATTTTCAGGAAAGCTTGCACATGTTCGAAAGAGGAGGATGCAAGCACATATTGTCTCTGCGCATTTGCAGATGACATCCAACCTCGTGTTTTTGACCACAAAGATGCATATCAGCAAGTGGAGATTGTCCGTACTCACATAAACAGATTCCACGCCAAGTCTGTTGCTTCTGATGGGATCCCTCCACAGTTCTTGAAGAGGAAAGGTTGGCGAGCCTATGCTTCAGAGCCATTCAACTACTCTTTAGGCGAAGCGCTAGGCGTAAACACCTCTGTTCGTGCACGAATGCCTGATCTAAACTTTCCGATACCGGCAAAACATTCTCCTCGTGTTGTTGTGGGGAAATGGTATTGCCCTTACATTTTTGTCAAGGAAGGTGACCAAGTGAAAGATCAAATGAGAAAGTCCATGTTCTATGAAATGACACTAGAGCAGTGTTGGGAAGAGATCTATACTCGTGAGAACTGTTATGGAGAAGGAAAGATTGTGGAGTTCGGTGTTGGTGTTGTGAGAGAGAGGACTTTGTTGAATGGGAGTGAAGATGTGAAGGATAATACTGAGATTAAAGATGGGATGGTTTGGTTCAAGTCTGCTGAGTCCTTGGGAAATGGATTGGGGTGTTGGGATTTAATTCATCTATAATGTGGAATAAAAGGCCATGGATCAAAGAATCATATACAACTCAAGATAATGAATCAAAACCCTAATTATGCAATACTTAAATCACCATACCTGAGGCCATTGATGACGATTGAATGAAGACCTTGATTCCTTTGATGAATTGAAGAAGAAGATCCTGCAAACCCTAAAGCAAATTGATCCTCTTTTCTCTTCTCCTTTTCTTTTCTCAAAACTTCTCTATTCTTTTCTGATGGAGCGATACGCCATAAAAATCAGCGTTCATTTTGATTTCTTTACAGGAGGAGAAAAGTGGGTCGCACATTTGCAAAAAGACCCCTTGAAAATAAACCTTTCCATCATGGTATCTTTTCTATTTCAAGTGACCAAATAACTATATAAATGTGACAATTATATGGGCATCCTTTATATCAGTTAAACTTAATAGGAATCCAATGCAAATACCAAGGTTATGTGGGCCACTTTAATATGAGATTAACATTCTCCCACTTGGACCACTAACCGATTAGGTTAAAAACTTTAGAAAACAAAAGTAGAGAAAAGACTCATTTTCAAAATCATTTTGACTCCATTGGATTCCATACAGAAAAACCTGACATGTGCACAAATTTAAAAACAACAACTGATAAGCCCAAATATGTAATACTGTAATACTGCAATTAGCTTAGACTATCAATGCGAGTCATAGCGGTTATACAACATCCACGTCATACTCCCTTCTATGTACCACAACATTGATAACCCTTACTAATTGAGTCCATAACCATAATGACCCTGTAATTGTCTTGTAAAGACATTTCCTGTTTAACATACATCCATACAAAATATGTGTACACACAATTGGATAACAGGAAATAGAGAAACAAACTGTTATTTGTACAACAATGTCAATTACACAAGTACCATATATACATTTACAGATTACCCAAAAGACCCATCCTTACAACATGTTCCTTAAATGTCTTTGGAGGCAATCCTTTAGTCAATGGATCAGCAACCATTAAGGTGGTACTTATACTTTCAATTGACACCTTCTGTTTCTCAACTCTTTCTCTAACCACCAAGTACTTCAGTTCTATGTGCCTAGAACCATTAGAGTACTTACCATTCTTAGAGAAAAATACGGCTGCTGTATTGTCACAATATATCTTCAGCGGCCTGGCAATAGAGTCAACTACACCAAGTGCTGAGATAAAATTCCTCAACCATAGTGCATGATCTGTGGCTTCAAAACAAGCTATGAACTCAGCCTCCATCGTGGAAGAAGCAATGAGAGACTGCTTCACACTCTTCCACGAGATTGCCCCACCTGCTAGCAAGAAAATAAATCCTGAGGTAGACTTCCTGCTATCTGGGCAACCACCAAAATCTGAGTCTGAATAGCCGACCACCTCCAACTGGTCTGATCTACTGTATGTGAGCATATAGTCCTTTGTCCCCTGAAGATACCGCATAACCTTCTTAGCCAACTTCCAGTGCTCCATTCCTGGATTGCTTTGGTATCTTCCCAACATCCCAACTGCATAACTGATATCTGGCCTGGTACAAGTGCTTGCATACATCAAGCTCCCAACAGCTGATGCATACGGAATTTTCTGCATTTGACCCTTTTCTAAGTCATTTCTGGGACACTGGCTACCACTTAATCTGTCACCCTTCTGAATGGGTGCAGGACTAACTGAACACATTTCCATATGGAATCTTTCCAAGACTCGATTGATATATCCTTTCTGAGACAATCCTAGCAATCCTCGAGATCTATCCCTGAAGATCTCTATGCCAATAACATAATTTGCCTCACCCATATCAACCATCTGAAAGTTCTTGGTTAGATAGCTTTTAGTCTCATATAGCAAACCAAGATCACTACTGGCTAATAAGATGTCATCTACATACAGAACCAGAAAAATAAACTTGCTCCCACTGATCTTTAGATATATACACTGATCAACAGTGTTTTCTGTAAATCCAAAAGAGGTAATGGTATCATTAAACTTTATATACCATTGCCTGGAAGCTTGTTTAAGTCCATATATAGATTTCTTTAATTTACAAGCCAAGTGTTCTTGTTCTTTAATTGCGAACCCTTCAGGTTGCTCCATGTAGATATCCTCATCCAAATCCCCATTCAGAAAGGCAGTTTTCACATCCATCTGATGTAACTCCAAATCATAATGAGCTACAAGTGCCATAATGATTCTAAGAGAATCCTTCTTAGATACTGGAGAGAAGGTCTCTGTATAGTCAATGCCTTCTTTCTGAGTAAAACCTTTGGCCACAAGTCTAGCCTTATATCGTTCGATATTGTTTTTAGAGTCGCGCTTGGTCTTAAAGACCCATTTACACCCGACTTTCTTACAGTTATAAGGCAATTCAACGAGATCCCAGACTTGATTTTGGTCCATAGATTTTAACTCATCTTTCATAGCATCAACCCATTTACTAGAATCATTGCATTCTATGGCTTGTGAAAACGAAACTGGATCTTTATTTACCCCAATATCATAATTAGATTCCTGTAGATATACCACATAATCATCTGAAATGGCAGATCTTCTTTCCCTTTGAGATCTTCTCAAAGCTGCCGGTTGTGGTGGTTCTACAACATTTTCAATGGGAATATCCTCATGGAGTGGTGAACCAACATTAATTTGTTGTTCTGGAATCTCAACTTGATGATCAAGCTGAGGTACAACAATTTCTCTTGAAGGAAAGGTAATTGGGATATTTACCCTTACAACTTCAAGATCTACTTTTCTTGGTTCATCACTCCCACTAAATTCACCATTCTCTAGGAATCTGGCATTACCAGTTTCAACTATTCTTGTACTATGGTTAGGGCAATAAAATTTGTATCCCTTAGACTTATCTGGATAACCAATGAAATACCCAGATATTGTTTTTAAGTCTAATTTCTTTTCTTGTGGGTTATATATTCTGGCCTCTGCTGGACAACCCCAGACATGTAAATGTCTTAAACTGGGTTTCCTACCAGTCCACAGCTCGAAGGGAGTTGTTGGGACTGCCTTACTAGGAACCCTGTTTAAGATATACATAGCAGTCTTTAAGGCCTCACTCCACAATGAATTGGGTACTTTAGAGAAGCTCATCATGCTCCTAACCATATCCATAAGAGTTCGGTTTCGCCTTTCAGCAACACCGTTCTGCTGAGGCGTACCAGGCATCGTGTATTGAGCACAAATGCCACGCTTTTCTAGGAATTTGGCAAATGGGCCAGGATGTTGTCCTGACTTATCATATCTACCATAATATTCACCACCTCTATCTGATCTTATGATTTTAACCTTTCTATCTAACTGTCTCTCGACTTCTGTAATGAACACCTCAAGGATGTCAACAGCCTGAGACTTTTCATTAATTAGATAAACATAACCATACCGTGATAGATCATCTATAAAGGTAATGAAATATCTCTCTCCAGTAAAACATGGAATGGAAAGAGGTCCACAAATATCTGTATGAATTATTTCAAGGAGGTCTTTACTTCTTGTGGCACCTTTCTTAGTGTGTTTAGTTTGTTTTCCTTTTATACAATCTACACACACATCAAAATCAGTGAAGTCCAGGTCATCCAAAATCCCAGTCTTCACTAATCTTATTATTCTATCCCTGGAGATATGCCCCAGTCTTCTATGCCACAAGATAGAGGATTTTTCATTTATTAAGCCACGTTTTATACCAACATTCGAATGCAGAGACAATAAAGATTGTGCAAACTCATCATTCAATGAAATTTTATATAATCCATCACATAAAATTCCATGCCCAACCGGCATTGAATTATACATTAAAGAGAGTTTTCCACAACTAAATAAAACAGAATATCCAAAAACATCTAATTTGGATACAGACATTAAGTTCCTGGAAATTGAAGGTACATAAAAAGTATCCTCAAGATTCATCTGATGACCTGTCTCCAAAAGTAGTCGATAAGTACCAACATATTCGACCTCCACTTTCAGACGGTTCCCCATAATGATGAATCTCTCACTTTCCTTCGGTTTCCGGGTTGTAAGGAATCCCTGCATTGAATTAGTTATGTGAGTTGTGGCTCCAGAATCAATCCACCAAGTGTTAGAAGGAACTTCAGCAAGATTTGATTCATAACATACAAAAGAAAGATTTGTACCTTTCTTTTCGAACCAAGCTTTCCTCTTGTTGCAGTCCTTCTTCACATGTCCCTTTCTGCCACAGAAGTAGCATTTGACAGTGAAAGCTTTTCTATGACCTTGGCTACTTTCCCCATGGTCATTTCCTTTCTTTGATGGAAATTTCTTACCTCTTCCATATTTACTTTTCTTATGGATACCCCCTTGAGTCACTGCCAACACTGAGTGCTGTCCTTCTTGCCTCAGTCTCACCTCCTCTTGAACACACATACTAATTAGCTCATTCAAGTTCCACTTATCCTTATGAGTATTGTAGTGGATCTTGAATGGCCCAAACTGTGAAGGAAGTGAGTTGAGGATGAATTGAACCAAGAAGGACTCATCAACCTTCATACCCAGTGATCCTAGCTTAGCAGCCTTGTCAGACATGTTCAGAATGTGTTGCTGAACTCCTCTATTACCATCATATTTCATGGTGGTAAGTTCAGCCATTAAGGTACCAGCTAATGACTTATCTGCTGACTTAAATCGGTCCTTTACTGCAGACAAAAGTTCCGATGCACTAGTAGTATGTGGGAGAGAAGTCTTGATGTTATTAGCTATGGTCATCTTTATGAACATTAGACTGAGCCTATTAGACCTCTCCCAAGCTTTGGCATGGCTGACCTGTTCTGCTGTACTCTCAGCAGTTACTTCATCAGGTTTGTCAACTATTAAGGCCATGTCTAGGTCTAGGACACCCAGTGTAAACTGAACATGTTCATACCACTCTGAGAAGTTTGTACCATCCAAGGCCGGAATGCTAGTGGCATGTGTGTGAAGAGAAGTGGGGACGTTCACTGAAACATAATAGGACATAGCTCACATTAGGCCACGAATCAATACAATAACTTTAAATTTAATTAAGATGAACTATTGATATCACTCAGATTTCTCCTTTGGGCGAAACCTAAGCATATCTAGTGTTCACTCTTTAGGTGAGAACTTTTATCACCTACGTAGGTCTAATATAATTTATGCCAACTTAGATAGTAAGTCATGTTACCTTTGGGTATTCACTTCTACACCACTAGGTTGCATAAATTACACTATCCTACCCCGGTTCATAATTATTCGAAAGGACTTTCCTTTGGGCCAGTCCCAATCTCCTAACTAGAACCGCCACCGAGAATATTATTGCCTTTAATGTCTACCTCATTAACATGTCTTTTATGTAGTTGTATATTCATAAGGTTTACTAACCTAGGTCACTTTGGCAACTACTAAATCAATAAGCCTTATGAATACAAACTAACCAATAATATTCTCTAATTCTATTATTTGTGTAATGCCATAATACTACAATACATTACTTGACCAAACATCAATCAATATTAACACAATAGCTTAAATGTGTTAACAATCATTAAGGATTGAATTAAGCAACAATTAGTCGACTACATAGTATTATTAGTCGACTTGGGTCAAGTCAAGTCGACTACAGGTTTAGGTCTAGTCGACTAGGGCAAACAAGGATTAGTCGACTATACCTACATGACTAGTCGACTACACATTTTATCAGTCGACTAGGCCAAAATTACAAGTCGACTAGAAACTTTATCAGTCGACTACAAATATTATTAGTCGACTCCTGTTAGAATCCAAACTCTCGGTTAAATATTAGTCGACTTGGCCAAAAGGTTAGTCGACTATACACTTTACTAGTCGACTAATCAAAAACCCAAGTCGACTCCTGTTAGAAACAGAGAGTCGGGTAACTTTCGGGATGGACTATTAGTCGACTAATCAATCCCTATAGTCGACTAATAGCCCACGATCCAGTTTCCGAACAGCAGTTCCAGATTATGCCCGAATCCCAAAAATTATGGAAAAATCGGGGAAAATTAGGGAAAATTAGGGTTTCTAAAATCCTAAATTTGATCCTTATTAATTGCATAATTAGAGGAATGTATATATGATTTTAGGGTTTCCAAGAATCCTCTTCAATTCTACAATTAAAGGTCAAAATCTGGATTTCATGAATTGTTAATCAAAACCCTAACTTTTCATAATTCCTAAATCCAAGATGTATCGATTCTTTAATCATGGCTCTGATACCAAATGTTGGGAATTTAATTCATCTATAATGCGGAATAAAAGGCCATGGATCAAAGAATCATATACAACTCAAGATAATGAATCAAAACCTAATTATGCAATACTTAAATCACCATACCTGAGGCCATTGATGATGATTGAATGAAGACCTTGATTCCTTTGATGAATTGAAGAAGAAGATCCTGCAAACCCTAAAGCAAATTGATCCTCTTTTCTCTTCTCCTTTTCTTTTCTCAAAACTTCTCTATTCTTTTCTGATGGAGCGATACGCCATAAAAATCAGCGTTCATTTTGATTTCTTTACAGGAGGAGAAAGTGGGTCGCACATTTGCAAAAAGACCCCTTGAAAATAAACCTTTCCATCATGGTATCTTTTCTATTTTCAAGTGACCAAATAACTATATAAATGTGACAATTATATGGGCATCCTTTATATCAGTTAAACTTAATAGGAATCCAATGCAAATACCAAGGTTATGTGGGCCACTTTAATATGAGATTAACATGGGGTTGAGCTTGCTCATATGGGAGAGGATGAGATGGGAGCAAGCAAGAGGAGGTGGGTGAGTGGAGAGAAGAAGGTGGAGAGAGTGGAGAGGGTAGAGGCTGGTGAAGGAGAGAGTGGGTGGAAGAAGTTTGGCTACTATGTGTTGGTTGAAAGATTTGTTCTCAAGAGAATGCATGGGAAAATTGCTTTAATTTGTGAGTTTAAACACACTGACAAAATAAGAATAAGATGGGAGTGTGTGTGTGTTTTTTTTTTCCTCCCATGTTTGTTTGCTACTTGAAATGTAATTAGGCGTGATTTGTGTGAGTATCTCAAGTTTGAGGATGGATTGTTACTCTTTTGATCAAGATTTCTTCTTGTGTTGCTAATGTGAGTATCGTTGAATTGTTTGCATGTACACAGATCTGCCCCTAAAATCTGAAGCCATGGAGATGAAGAAGAGCACCTCTTCCTCGTTCCCATGGCACCGCCTCCCCCTTTCCCTCCAAGAATCGATCCTCTCCCTCCTCCCGATCTCCGCCCTCCTCCGCTGCGCCGCCGCCTCCCGCTCCCTCCGCTCCCCTTCCGTCCTCAAACTCCCCGCAGCCCCTCTTCCTCATCTTCTCCGCCTCCTCCTCCTCCTTCACGTACGACCCCCTCCTCGACCGCTGGATCCCCCTCCTCCCCCTCCCTTTCCCTCTACCTCCGTCCTCGCCTCCAACGGGCCCCTCCTCCTCCTCACCCGTCCCTCTCGCGCCTTCGTCCTCTCCGATCCCTTCTCTAATCTCAATACAACCATTCCCCGGTCGCGGCCCCTTCACGGCATCACCGACTTCCACCCCACCTCCCTCATCTCCGAATATTTACAACGCTTCAAGATCGTGATTATCTGCGCCGCCGACCAGCTCTATTCGCAGGCCTACGACTCGAGGACCGGTGAGTGGACGATGAAGGGGGTGCTTGATCGCAGGTTTGCTCTCGTCACGAATGGCGTTTTCATCAATGGGCACTTGTATTGTTTGAGCCGCGGGGATCATCTGTTGACCTTTGATCCGGTCAGTGGCGGGTGGGAGCTTGCCGGATACTTGGTGCTTAGAGAACTTGTGGTTTGATGGGAGATTGTTGTTGGTTGGGGAATGGAGGAGGTTTGGGAGGGATTGGGATTTGGGAGATGAATTGGAGGAGGATGCAGTGGGGAGCTTGCTGTTTCATGCCGGAGGATGTTTTTCCTGAGTTTATTGAAGGGGTTCGGTTCATGTGTGTGAGCCACAAACACATATTATAAGAGGACCAATCTTGTATTGACACGTGGATAAGATGTCTGGTTTCAAAGGGACAAACCATTAAATTCTTTGGACGTCTTATAATATTATAAGATGGCTAATGTCACGTATCAATGCAGGATTGGTCCTCTTATAATATGTGTGTGTGGCTCACACACATGAACCGAACCCTTATTGAAGGGGGCATAATTACTTTTAAGACGTTTGCGGGGACAAGAGGCATGCGGGTGTTATTATTTTGATTGCGATTTGTGGGCGAAGAGGTGGTGGCGACCGAGAGCTCGCAGGAGGAGCATTGTGAGATGCATCATTTTGTGCATGGAGCTGAACCTTGTACTGATCTGGTGAAAGCGAACAGATAGTTTGGACATTGGAGGGAAAGAAATGGTAAAAATGAAGCAGATTTTATTTTCTACTATAGTTATAATTCTTATTGCTTGTTCATGCATAGTTTATTACTAATTTATAAACATCTCAGTTAACATTTCAAAGGAAAATCATATGGATGCTTCTCATTGTTTCAGAACATTTGCTTTGTTGTAGAGGAACCATTTCTTGAGCTTCAAACTTTTTATATTGCATTGTTATGTTTTGTCCCGATGTCGATCATTCTCTTTTACTGGAAGTCAGAATAGCATTTAGCTGGTATTGGAGAAACTTAACCTTCATACTTGTTCTAATTGAGATGACCAAAATCTAAAGAAAAGTTTGCTTTGCCATTTCTTCTTTCTTTCTACAAGTATGAATAAAGAATTCCGCTACCAAGTGAAATCAAGAGTATCTTGTGGGTACAGGTGATGTATGTTTGTTATAAGTTAGAGTGCGGCGCTATAAGTAGTGTACTATCTATCTGTAAGCAACCTATAACTTAATGTAATTTTTGCAGTTTGTATATTATGTATTCTTATTGGTTGTTAAATTTGTGCATATTATTGTTAATACACATTTTATTGTACTCCCTAAAATAAATAAATGTGTATGTGAGAGGCTAAATTTGCTAGAGAGGGGATGAGAGAGGCTTCGCTACTCAGGACCTACACTTTTAGAGTGTCTAAAAATCAATAGATCAAATGAAATAGATGACCAAAAATGCATGTTGCTTGGATCTATTGTTCGGTGCGTACAAAATGTTAATCCAAACCTCTGATCATGATTTCTATACTTTAAAACAAATGCACACCAATTTTTGTTTGGGTTTAAACATTCTAGACCATAAATCTAAACAACTTGCTATTTTCGACCTTCCATTTTGTCCCCACTTTGATGCATAAGGAAGAACAGTTATAGCTGATTGACTTTTATTTATAAACTTTCTACCTGATGTCCATAACTTGGATGTAGTGAATTTTCTATCAAATGAAATATGAATGGATTTAAATGGAAAGGATTTGGATTCAAATCCTTTCAGAAGTAGCCAAATCTAACTACGTTCAAATATATTGATATGTATGTATGTGTAGAGAAAATAGGATTAGCACTGCCTCATAGCATAGAATTTTTTCAAAAATGATTATGGACCACAAAGATGATCCACACCATTCAACATGATCTGCATGCTCCAAAATGCTTACTGATGAAAAATCATGGGTTGAAAAATTTTCCCCATGCAACATGTGGTTGTAAATTGAACATTTTCTTTTGAATAAAACAAATTTGAATCACTTGATGGGGAAAAGAGACATCTGAATTATATCATTTCATATATAAATTTTAGAGCACATAGGTCATGTTGAACAGTGTGGATAACCCATTTGGATGGTCCACTATGCAACTTGGGAAAGTCAAGTGGAGGAATTTTTTTTGGACAGTTGGGCCTCTCTCTCTCTCTCTCTCTCTCTCTCTCTCTCTCTCTCTCTCTCTCTCTCTCTGAGTGCGCACGCACATGTTTTACTTGTGTGGGCATGTGCAGGAGGGCATGCATTCATGTTCATGTTTTCAGCTATGTTATCTAGGGGTGCGAATCAGGCGGGTCAGCTATGTTATATCTAGGGGTGCGAATCAGACGGGTTAGCTATGTTATATCTAGGGGTGCGAACGGGGCGGGTCGGCCTAGCCGACCCGCCCGGAACTGGCCCGAGTTATCCCGGGCATGTCCCGTCCCAGGCTATCCGGGCCGCTGCCCGTCCCGGGCACACTCCCAAACCCAGGGCGTGCCCGGTTCGACCGCTGTGGCCCGCGACCCCGCTTGGCCGGGGACGCAGTTGGGCCACCCCTAGGACCGGGCCATCCCAGGCTACCCGGCCAACGGCTATTTTAATAGCCGTTGAGCCGGACCGGGGGTTTTTTGTAATTTTTTTTACAAACCCCCCAACAACTATATTGGCCCAAACTATAGCCATTTGGGGGTTTTTGTAAATGAAGATCTTTTGTATTTGTATAATTGTATTTGTATCAATTTCAATCTATATAATACATGTGTAATTTTATCAATTTATATCATTATACTTTAATTATTTATATTAATTTGTATTTGTATCAATTTATCTAATTTATTGGATTGTTAATAAAAAATTTACATTTACATTTTACAACTTGTATCAAATTTGTCCACATTTGAGTGTATTTTTAGTTTTTTTAGAACTTTTTTTTGAATTTTTACAATTTTTTGAAATTAGTTAAGAATTTTTTTAATAACCCGGACCGACCCGACCTGGCCCGGGTATGGTCCGGCCCATCCCGGCTGGGTGCCCGGGTCTCCCTTGTGGGGCCCGGGCCCGGGGCGGGCCGGGGCCGACCGAGAGAAGCGGGCGGGCCGGGGCCAGCCCGGGCTGGGCCATAGCCCGCCGGAAACAAGACGGGCCCGACCTGGCCTGTCCCATTTCGCACTCCTAGTTATATCTATTTCCATGCCACATCACTACTCATTATAAGCAAGATAGAGATGTACTTGAATTCATTTATTCATGCATACCATCTTTTCTTTCTTTTTAAAGGGAAACCATATATATATATATATATATATATATATATATATATATATATATATATATATATATATATATATATATGAGAAAAATGGATATCAGCCGGCAGGCTGAGAGAACTCTCTCAGCCTGCGCTGACGTGGCTCAAATTGTCACGTCACTGAGTTGCGGCACGCTTTTAGGCGACTGTTAAATTACCAAATACCCCTTATGAAAAGCAACTCTTAGAGCGTTCCCTTGATTATTGTTTATTATTATTTTTCCCCCCTTTTTTTTGCCGCTCTTTATAGGGTATTCTATATAAATTACTTTTCACCCTATTTTCCTGACCTCTTTTTGAAAGATCTAGTTTCATCTTTTCAGTCTGCGATAAACTTTTTTTCTAAAAATATAAAATCTTTTTAGATCAATTTTTTTTTCGAAAAGCTTTAATGTCGACGTCTGAGCAGTATACCGACGATCTTAATTTGGAAGATATTACATCTGGATCTACTTTCTCTCAGAATATTGAAAATCTTGAAGGGTTGACATCTCTGCATGCCGATCAACAGGTTTTAATTGTTTATATCTATTTTAAAAACAATTTCTTAAATATTTAATGTTTTCTCTTTAGACTATGAGGTACTGCGACCGTTTTAATATTCGGTCGCAATCTTATTTGAAAATAATCTCCGGCTGTGAATTCTTTTTTTCTAGGGTATGCGTTTTAGGTCGCAGTCTTTAATAAGGAGTAATATAGATTTCTTCACATACGGATAACTGCGACTTAGGTCATAGTCTTTAGTAAGGAGTAATATAGATTTCTTCACATGTGGATAACTGCGACTTAGATCGCAGTCTTTAATAAGGAATAATATAGATTTATTCACATACTGATAACTGCGACTTAGGTCGCAGTCTTTAATAATGAGTATTATAGATTTCATAACTGCGACTTTGGTGGCAGTCTTGAATAAGAAGTAATATAGATTTCTTCTCATACGGTTAACTGCGACCTTGGTCGCAGTAATTGATAAGAAGTAAATTATTTTTCATCTGTTATGCGACCTTGGTCGCATTTATATAACTTATATTTTATTCATTTAATTGGTGTAATTTTTTTTTTGGTAGGATATGAATGCACATGGAGAAATGTCTGGAAGCTCAGATAAGTTTTTAGGGAAACAGTTCTTGTCGCATATGGAAGCATACAATTTCTACAATTCTTTTGCAAGGAATAGAGGTTTTAGCGTGAGAAGAAAAAGTACAGATAAGTCACGGAAGCCTCCACATGAGATTATTTGCAGAAAATTTTGCTGCAACAAGGAAGGTCTGAAGAAATTATGTGACAAAAGACAAGATGGGCTTACAGTGCATCGTCGAGTTAACACTAGAGTAGGTTGTCCTGCTGAGATGCATATCCGTCTTCGTTTATTTTCGGACTCAAGTCGATATTGGGTTATCACAAAATTTGTTGATACTCATTCACATGAATTGTCTAGCCCTGATAAGGTACATCACCATTACTCTCACCAGTCTCATCGTTCAACAATTAGCAGAAGCATTATGAGCAATCTGGTTGATGTTAGAATGCGGCCTTCAAATATTTCCCGCGTTGTGAATGCAATGAGCCAGGGAGAAGGCTTTGAAGAAGTGCGCCCTCAACAAGTTATTGATTTCACTCGTCAATGTAGAAATAACTGCGGTGATGAGTTTATTGCTATTATCAAATATTTTCAAGAGAAAGCCGAGACCGATCCAGAATTCTTCTTTTCAAGTGAAGTCGATAACGCGGGCACACTGAGAAGCATTTTTTGGGCTGATGGAAGAGCTATTTCCTCGTATCTTACCTTCTGTGATGTGATCGTTTTTGACACCACATACAGAACTAATCACTTGAGCTTGCCATTTGCTCCATTCACTGGAGTAAATCATCACCGGCAGTCAATTTTGTTCGGCTGTGCTTTGCTTGCTGATGAGCAGAGGGATACTTTTGTTTGGTTATTCCAAAAATGGCTCAAGTGCATGCATGGAGTTGAACCCAAGCTGATTATTACTGATCAGGATGCGCAGATTGGTGACGCCATCAAGATTGTTTTCCCAACTTCTCGGCATCGTTACTGTTTCTGGCATGTGCGGAAACATATTGCCGAGCAACAAATCCCAATGGCAAACAAGTATGGAGAAGATATGGTCTCCGATTTTCATGCTTGGTACACCTCCCGCGATATAAGGACTTGTGAGGAAAGATGGCGTCTGATGAGTGAAAAATATCAGTTAGAAGAAGAAGATGACAGTTGGTTGATGAAGATGTACAGGCTTCGTGGACACTGGGTTAATGCATATCTCAAGGATGTTTTCTGTGCTGGAATGACAACCAGTCAGAGGTCCGAGAGTATTAATTCCTTTTTTGATGGTTTTGTTAACTCAAACACTAAACTAGTGGAATTTGTTCACCAATATGATAAAGCCGTTGCTTCCCGTCGTGCATCTGAATCTCTTCAAGATTTTAGGGGTTTGAATTCTGTGCCCAATTGTACATCCAATCCATATGAGATACAGGTTTTGAAGTTGTATACACCGAAGATTTTTCAGTTGTTCCAAAATGAATGGGCAGTTGTAATGACACTGTTTTCAGAAGAGGTGGAACATGACAAACCTGGATCAATATATTTGGTTGGTAATTTTTCAGAACCAAAAGACAGCTGGGAAAAGGTCAGTTATGATAAACGAGAGGAACTTCATGTTTCTTGCAGTTGCTCGTTATTTGAAACAGAGGGTATCCTATGTGGACATATTCTGTGTATTTTGTGGCGCAATCACGTTACACATATACCGGAATCATATATACTTCAGAGATGGAGGTTGGATGCTCGTTACAAAAACATTGCAATTGAAAATGGCATGAGGCTTTTTCCCAGTCAAGGCACTCCACGGACGGCTAGATTGTTGACAGTTCATTCAAAATTTAATGCAATTGTGAACATGGTCGCTGATTCTGATGAAAATATTTCAAAGTTGGAGGCAGTTTTGGAAAGTTTTGCCCAAGATACAACTAGAGAATACAGAGCAATGTCAGGAAATGATCGTTCATCACAGCCTAAAACTGCGGTTGGTTCCAGTGGATCCGTTGTCGTATTGCGAGATGGTGAAGAATTGAATATACGTGATCCAATTGGTCCTGTACCAACCAAGGGGAGGCCTAGAGCTGCATCCAGGCTTAAGTCTGGTTTTGAAGATTCTATTTCTCAGAAGGAAGTTAAGCATCGAAGATGTGGTAACTGCCAAGAGCTGGGCCATTACAGGACTGGTTGTCCGTTATTGGTATTACATTAAACCTGTTAATAATTTTTTTTTCTAACGATTAATCTTAAAAATTCTTACTATTTAATTTTTTTTGGCAGAAGAAGTAGCTTTGGGTTGCTTCCATCTCGAAGGAACAAAGACTTCAATTTTTTTTATGAAGTGCGACCAGGGTCGCACAGTGTAGAGAGATTAAGTTGATTTCTGACACTGGCGTGTAATTATAATCAGATTTATTATCATGCTTTGATTTCTACTGTATTATTTTTGTTTGTAGTTGTACTTTAAAGTTTTAATGCTACTTTATAGTTTAATTTTTTTTGTTTATAATGTAGTCAGAGACTTTGTCTCGTTGTACATGGTTAATTGCAACCAAGGTCGCAGTGTTGTTATTGATAAAGATGGCCAGCAACTTCAATCTAGGGTCGCATTACATGTACTGCGACCAAAGTCGCAGTACGTTAGGTAGGTTTTTCCTTTATATTAACACGCATAGCGACCAATGTTGCAGTGTTGTTGTTGATTAAAACATTGCCGCCATCAACTGCGACCAAAGTCGCATTGTATTTTACTAAGGCTGCGGCTATCAACTGCGACCAAAGTCGCAGTACGTTAGGTAGGTTTTTTCCTTTATATTAACACGCATAGCGACCAATGTCGCAGTGTTGTTGTTGATTAAAACATTGCCGCCATCAACTGCGACCAAAGTCGCATTGTATTTTACTAAGGCTGCGGCTATCAACTGCGACCAAAGTCGCAGTACGTTAGGTAGGTTTTTTCCTTTATATTAACACGCATAGCGACCAATGTCGCAGTGTTGTTGTTGATTAACACAATTACTGAAGGCATGTTTGTTTCTAATATCAGTACGCAATAGTAAAAACCAAGTTGTAACAAATGAAGACTGTAAATAATCAATGGAACTTATAATAAATAAATGTATAGAAATGTGTATAAATTAAATCAATACAACAAAAAAATTATGCAATGAATTGCACTTGAAATATTTTTTACATTTATAAAAAAATTGTGGTATATCAATAATTTGTCAACTATCAGTCTTCAAATGTCATATGTCGTACAATGTCTGTTTCTTCATCCCAACTCTTCTCTACATCTGCAAGCATCATGTATGCAAGCTCACTTCTTAGTTTCTGTACACTAGCAACCGTAACAGCATCAACAGCTGATAGATGATACCCAGACGCTATGCTTTCCATATACTTGCATACATATATAGCGCAATCAACACTGAAATTTCCATAGAGCAATCATTAAATGAAATTAGATTTTGTACCAAAAAAAAAGTAGAAAATATGTAATGAAATTAGATGTCAAAAATTTATATACCTGTTTGCTTGTTGGGGGCATTTTGCGTATTTTATTTTATTTTTTCTCATTTTTTTTTTAAAATGAATCTGAAAAATCTCTATTAATCTTTCTTTCTGCAATGTCAATAGGAACAAAAATTAGTATTAATCAAATTAATTGCAAGTTTCCAGTAATCAAAATATTAAATTTCAACTCACCATTATTCTTGCATCATTTTTGTAAAGGTTTGTTATACTACTTTTTTTGTCAGCTGGGACCAAAGAGTTGTAAAAAATCCACTCTTCTGTGCTGCAATCGAATACCAGCAAGGTCCAGTGAAATCCCTGCTCGTCGGCACTATGTTTGTGATTGATCGGGAAGAACATGTACTGCATGTCAGCTGTCCAGTTTTTCAACAGCTTCTGCTTGATGAAATGACCTTCCAGATCTTCAATTTTATTTACAACACCGTGCTGCGGACAAGAAGAAAAAAATTTTAAATCGAATACAAAATGAATTTAAAATATAATAAATATTTCTAAACTGCGACCTTAGTCGCACTATATTATTTAGTCGCAGTATATGAGTTAGTAGCAGTACATTTTAATTATGAACTGCGACCTTGGTCGCATCTCCGACCTTGGTCGCAGCTCCGACCTTGGTCGCAGGTCGTATCTGTTACTTTTTGTCGCAGTACCTGAGTTAGTAGCAATACATTTTAATTATAAACTGCGACCTTGGTCGCAGATCCGACCTTGGTCGCAGGTCGCAGCTGTTACATTTTGTGGCAGTACCTGAGTTAGTAGCAATACATTTTAATTATAAACTGCGACCTTTATCTCAGTACATGTGTTAGTAGGAGTACATTTTAATTATTCACTGCGACCTTAGTCGCAGTACATGATTTATGCCTACATAGAGAATATTAGTAATCTGTTCCAGAGTTGATATTACATTAAACCGTAAAGGAGAAAGTAGATTTTTACCTAAGCTTCGCTTCGGAAGAATATGCTTTTTAATCCTTCTCTTTTCTCAAGATGCTGCATGTAGAAATGAATTACATTTGAATCTAAGTCTTTACTGAACATCAGGTCCTCAATGTCATTCCTTGAAATGATGATTGAATTATTGGTATCCTGATACGCAGTAGAACTGCAAGATATTTAAAACAAAGTTAGTAATTTAATTGTTCTTATATAAAGGTATAACAGAAATTTTTTGGATATGAATTAACTTACTCAGAGTAGGACTTGTCGAAGAATTTTTTTATAAGATCTTGTTGATGGGGCTGCAGAATTCTGTATGATGTGGTTTCGGTCAATTCTCTCGATTTTGGCTCAGTGGAGGAAATCTCTTTGTCGCCGAAACCAGCGGTAGAACTCGCAGCCGCAGGCTGTGGAAGAGGATTTTCATTTTTTTTCTTCTTTTGTTTTGGATAAACAAAGTCGGAGTCATCACGATCTCTTTCAGCGCGCTTTCGTTCTTTGACTCCCCTTTCTATTGTTCCTTTAGAGGTTTCCAAAACAGCTTCTTTTGAGGGTTGCTTCTGAGGCGGAGTATGTTCTTGAATTTCTTCTTCAGAAGCTCTATCTCTTTGGATTTCTTGAGTCATTTGACTTAGATCCAGAGAAAAACTTGGAATATCTTCCCCAGCAATAATTAAAACAGACTCAGAACCCATGATTTTATCCTCTTCCAGTTTTTTCTTCTTCTCCTCTTCAGCCTGCTTCTCCATCTGCTCCTTCATTCTTTTGTTCTCCATCTGCGCCTTCCTCCTCTTCTTCTCATTCTCTTCCTCCTCCCTCCTCCTCCTCTCCTGCCCCTCCTCTTCCCTCCTCCTCTTCTCCTTCTCCTGCTCCTCCTTTTCCCTCCTCTTCTTCTTCTCCTCTTCTTCCCTCATTCTCCTTTCATTCTCCTCCTCTTCCCTTCTTCTATTCTCCTTCTCCTTCTCCTCCACTTCTCTCCTCCTGTTCTCCTTTTCCTTCTCTTCCCTCTTCTTCTCCTTCTCTTTCTCTTCCTCTTCCCTCTTCCTCCTTTCATTCTCCTCCTCTTCCCTTCTTTTATACTCCTGTTGCCTTCTTTGGTTTTTCTTCTCTTTTTTTTTCTCTTCTTTTTTTTAATTTTAATTCAGCCTCGATTTTTTTCTCTGTCTCCATATTTTCAATCTTTTTTTCAAGCTGAGAAACATAATCTCTCAAGAGCTGATTTGCAGACCTCAATCGTTTTATTTCTGCTGCTTGATCATCCGGTGTAGGTGGCAAATAACCTTCAAAAATTGGTTCTTGCTCACTCGTTTCAGCTTGATCTGGCTCCTTTTCCGCCGGGATGTCAGCCTCATTCAATGTATGGCCTCCTTCTTCTCCTTCACTTTCACCTTCTTCTTCTTCTTCTTTTTCTTCACCTTCATCTTCATCTTCATCTTCTGCTGCTTCTTCTTCCTCATCCTCTTCCCCTTCAACTGGAAGGCCAACCATAATTTTTTCATCATTAGAGATATTGGCCATTCGACTCAAAATCTGAAAAAAAAAGAAAAAGGTAAGCTAAAAATAAAACAATGAAATAATGATACTGCGACCATGGTCGCAGTTTATTTATGAAATATTTTAGATAAGATTGCGACCATGGTCGCAGTATGTTTGTCGTGCATAAATTTATCTGCCAAGACATGCAGCTCAACACTGCGACCATGGTCGCAGTATGTTTGTCGTGCATAAATTTATCTGCCAAGACATGCAGCTCAACACTGCGACCATGGTCGCATTTCTGTTGAAAAGGGTATTTTCAAGAGAATGCGACCATGGTCGCACATTATTTGTCAGGCAGAAAACGAACTGCGACCTTGGTACTCAATACTGCGACTATGGTCGCATTTTATTTGTACTACACATAAAAAGAAGTTTAACTTACAATATTGCTGTCAATCTTTTTTAGATCAACTTCAAGTAGAGATCTGCCAATATTTTGGAGGTCCCATCTTACTGCGCGTGAGGTTTTTTCCTCCAAACCAGATCTCTGCTCAAAAATAGGTGCCCTCTCACACAGCCAATACTGCCAAAAATTAAAAAATAAATTAGTTTCCACAAATTTTCTCAATTTATGGGTAAATTTCATACAATGTTAGCCAAATTTGAGATTTCTACTTATAATAATTTGCACGGAGCATCCTTGCAGCTCGTACGTGGCTTGCCTGAAGATGTTCATTGACTCAATCAGGAATTGCCAAACAGCTTTTGCCCAGCATATTGTCCTCATCAGTTGCATATTGACAATCTGTTCCACAATATACCACGGCACCGTGCATTTACTGCCAGAGAAGAAAAGAGTGGCCGACATGTATAGGATGACTAATGTGGTAAAGTCTTGAGCTGCAAGTCTATTTATGTCTCTTATAATTTTCTTCATAGACATTTGCTGCTCAAATTGTTCATCCTGTGTCACATCTAATATATCCCTCCTCCTCCTCTTGACAAGAAGATCATCCAAAGCATTTTCAATAGATACTTTTGTGATCTTCTTTATATTGGGGAAAAAATGTTTTATAACCCCTCTATCCTTCAGCGTACATGTCTTATTCATCACAAAATCTACCCCATTGACAGGTAGACCAAAAGTAAGGGCAACATCCTCCACTGTTAACTCAATCTCTTTGCCCCCAATTGTAAAGATCCTTGTATTACTGTCATACTGGTCTAAAATACGCAGTACGGCCAAGTTTGATTTAAGAGCCTTTTCAGCCGCAAATTCTTCATTGTAAAACGCCATGAAGATTGGGCCAAATGGGGTATTCTTCATCGCCTCTACGAAATTTGCCGGTATGTACTTCTTAAATTTCTTCATTAACTGGCACATTGGTTTTATGCTTGATCTCAGAGGACGAACCTGTATCTGTTGTTTACCTACGTAGGAAGAAAAATTAAACACTTTAGACCAATGATTATTGAAAAATCATAAGGGAATAAAAATCAGATTTGTTTTTTTAATAAACTGCGACCTCGGTCGCAGTCATGCTTAAAAAATAAAAAATTATTAGACCCAGGACTACATTGCGACCAAGGTCGCATAAGACTACAGTGCATTCAGAAATAACTGTGACCTGGGTCGACACGGCGACCAAAGTCAGAAAATACTACGGTGCAATCAATAACAACTGCGACCCTAGAACGTACTGCGACCAAGGTCGCATTGCGACCAGGGTCGCACTACGATCAAGGTCGCATAAGACTACAGTGCAATCAGAACAACTGCGACCCTAGTTAACAGTGCGACCAAGGTCGCATAAGACTACAGTTCAAACAGAAACAACTGCGACACAAGTTTGATAAAAACATATTATTTAAGATAAACTGCGACCTTGGTGAAGACTTGAGACTACAACTCTGATTTAAACAACTGCGACCCCCATGTCGTCAGTATGTGAGAAAAAAAAGTAAATTTCATATACTGCGACCAACGTCGCATTCGTTTACAAGGAAAGGTAAAAAAAAAAAATTTCCAAAGTCGCACAGATCTGAACTGCGACACAGTAAAAATAGAAGTAAATAATAAAAACTTTTCAAAAAATAGGACCTTTATCGTCTAAAGTTTGAAAATCTCTTTTCGTAATTGCGATCATGTTTCCAATATTTAAAAAAAATTTTAAAAAAAATGCGACTTCAGAAATAAATCTTGAAAAAATTTAAAACTATGAAAATACACAAAACCCTAAATTTTTTGAAAATATCAATTTTGTGGTACCTTTTTCGACGGATGATTTCTTAGGCGCCATCAGTTGCAAATAATTTTTTTTAAAAACGGATGAAATTTTTGAAGGAAAAGAACTAATTGGATCAGAACCGCCGGTTGAAGTTTTAGAGCTGTAAATTTTTTTGGAAGACTATTTTTTTTACAATAAGGTAAAAGGTTGTGATGGAGGGTATTTTCGGAAAATACAATGTTGAGGTGACTGGCATTAAATTGGGCGGGATTTTACAGTATTTTGTCCGCCAAATTTTTTAACAGATGTGGGGCGGTGATGTTGCCACGCCCGCAGGCTGAGAAAACTATCTCAGCCCGCAGGCTGAGGTACATTAACCCCTATATATATATATATATATATATATATATATATATATATATATATATATATATCATCTTAACATGCAATTAGTCCTATTAGCCTTTTTTTGCTTCTTCACTGTACTTAAACTGCTCCTCTTTTTCATCTACTTCTAAGCTTTTCTATTGCCTAATCACTTCATTCTTCTACATCGACTTCAACGTTTGACTACCTAAGTCACTAACATATTGCTTACCTTTAATATTACGCCTCATCTAGAGGATCCTCTAGGGGTGTTATATGCATAAGGAGTCCAAATGGATATGCTATTTGGGGTTGGTTAACACAAACTTTGGTAGCTTTAGTGAATCAGTGACATGTATTCAACACATTCTTAATATTAATCGCCCATCTGTATTCTTTCTTTGAGGAATTGTTTATATTGTGTATTGCAAGGTGAATCCCTCCTTGTTTCCTATAATGCACTAATAACAGGGATTCCAGAGTCTGTATCTCTTGAATTAGTTTTTAGCTGGAGATATTTCTCAAAGCTGAGGTAGTTTGTTGGAAAGCGATTTGTTAGATTTATCATTTTCATTTATCCAAAACTAGTCAAACAACGCATGGCCAATTTTAAGTTTGGGATTCATCAATAGGGACCTTCATCTAATCCCAAGATAATAGGAGGCTAGTTGGTAGCTAAAATACCTGACTATGATCAAATCTTGTGGCGTTTGACTTAGGTGTGGGAGTTTGTTCATCTTGTTAGTTAGCAGGGTATTATCAGGAATTTGAGATACATGAAGGTATCCAGACATTGGTTTACTATACCAAAAGTTGTACAGACATTTTAATTGAAGGTTCATTGGAATCACTTCGGCTAGATCTTCATTTTGCAGAATATGACTAGTTGGCTTTGTTTCTTATAGTATATTATCTAAGAGTAAGAAGTTAACAAATACAACTAGAAATCTTTTTGGTGCATCTAGGGGATTTCTCGGTGAAATCAAATAATGAAGCGCAAACCACTGAGTCACCAGCAAATTATCAAGTGTTTTGTCACACGGAGTTGGAGTTGGATAAAAGGATGTATAAGATGCAATGAAGTAGAATTTTGATCACAGGTCAATTAAATTGGTGTTCACTTTGTTTACTCTAGCTTCTACGATGAGTAATAAGTCCTCGTATTAAACTTTAGGCAAGGTGGTGACGAATATGCATTTTTATAGAAAGACAACATAACAAAAGGAAATAAAGCTTTGGGATAATAACTTCATTTGTTGTCTTGTACGTGGAGTTGTGGTTCAGATTCAAAGAGTTGTGATGGTTACAGTGAGTAGCCACAAAGCAGATGAGCAAGGGATAGGCTAACTCGGGCACTACTGAATGCAGTACAGGCTCGCAGTTTATTATAATAACACAGATTTTTGTTGGTGTAATAATGACTAACAATATCAATCTGTTCAAGATCAACTTTAGTCATCCCTCCTCACCATTTGTCCCACTGAGGTCTACTACAAACTGTCTTATGAACATGACAATGATGTTACAATAGTTACCTTCTTTTTGATGAGTTATTTCTTGTTGGATCGATAAATTGCATGGTTAGCGTTCTTTTGCATCTACTGTTTCAGCCAACAAGACTTGATATTTTGTGATGGTAAGTCCAGTTGAACCTTGTGGATGGCTGTAGATGTGAAGAACTAACCAGAGATCCGTGTAATAAAATTGGCTAAACTTCCTATGTTCATTTTTATGTGTGGGAAGAGGGATCTTTGTCTAATCCCAAGATATATAGGATGCCGGTTGGTAGTTGAAAAACCTGACTATTATCAAATCCCATAGCACTTGTCGGGTGTGTGAAGGCACTTTGTGAGTTATTATTAGGAAATTCTCAGGATTTTGAGATATTTAAGAGTATTTAGGGATGCAATGAGTAGAACTTTTATCATAGGCCATTGAATTTAGTATCATTTGCCATTAAATTTCGATACATTTGGCTCGCTCTAGGATTCACTAATGAGTACTACCCTTATTAACCTTAGGCGAGGTCTGATGAATCTGAATTTTTATACAAAGACATCATAATAAAAGAAAACTTGACATAGTAACTTATTTGTTGAATTGGATACAAGCTTGTGATTTTGACTTTGCTAGCTCTAGGATTCAGTAATGAGTACCTTTGTTAAACCTTAGGCAAGGCATGATGAATCTGAATTTCCATAGAAACACAACAGATTTAAGGAACTAAAATATTGGCATAAAAGCTTAAAACTTTTTTTTGTTGAATTTGTGAGACTTGGAGTACTGACGGTTATGGTGGGTGGCTTCATGGCAGATCAGCAAGGGATAAGCTGACTCTGTGACGCAAGCAGTAAGGAAAACAAGAGCGGCCGATAATAGATTAGAAAACCTAGCTCGTGGTTGATGCAGCAACTGACCAACAAATATGAAGTGTTAAATAGAGATTTGTGGGACTTGCATGCAATAAATATTTACAGAAATATGATCGATTACACTTTCAATGACAAATTATGAATATGTACATGAATATGGAAATCCTTGAGGTACAATCATCTAATCCCACTTTGTTCTTCCACTGCACTGCTTTGTTTTCTCTTCTTGAGCATGTCAATCTTTCCCTACTTTGAGTGTGCAAATGAAACATCAAAAAAAAAAAAAATTGAAAAATCCTGAAATATAGTTCTGTAAGCACCTCAGAAATATATACCTATTATGTGATCTATATATCTAGTCCCCTTGTGATGGAGTACCAGCTGCTCAGGACCAGCAGTGTCATGGATTATGATGTACCATTCATTTAACTTGGTAGTCTCTCTGCCTAAACTATCCTAAAAGCAAATTATGCAATTATTTCTAATATAACATGACATTATGCTGATATTAATTTCTTGCCAGTTTACTTCTCTATTTGCTGCTAATCATTCATAATCATCCTTGCACTTAACTTTCAAAACATTTTGTGTTGGATTCTGCTTAACAGGAATCAATCTGATAACTATTCAAGATCACTGAAATATCAACAATCTAATTGGCCAGGTCGGCAAATATCAGGTGGGAGGTTTTCCGTTCAATAGAACGTTCCTTAATTTAAGAACCACCTTTCAATTTCCTTCCTGGGTTAAACACCAATTAGACTGAATCTAAATCAGTCTCGATATACTGAATATTAGTATATCCCCTGTATAAAGAAATTAATTCACTTATACAGTACTTGGAGTGAGGTACGCTTAAAGCGAATCTCCTTAAGACAATTACGTCTCCCGCACCGGTGCTAACGGGTTACTGAACGCTGGTCTCCCAAGATACAACACTCCTTCACGGTATTTAGATAGCACTACCAAATCACCGTACGGTCGAACCGTAGTCAACCAGTACCTTCACAGGATCGTTGAAGCAGCAGGACAAAGACAAATTTCGGGTGAATATTTGCCTTTACTTTGGAGGAGCACCCACTGTAGAAGACGAAGGAAGGTTGAAAAATATTCTTCTTCAGAAGTCCCAGATTCAGACAACAATTCTATTTCAAGAATCTGTTGAATTTTCTGAGCCCTCTTTCAGAACGAATTTTGCAGAATCTCCTAGCTTCGGAAACTGACTTTCCCACTTCTCGCTGGAAGTTACTTCAGAACTCCACTTCCCAGTTCAGAACTCAGAGAGAGAGATTATTTCTCGTTTTGTGTGTCTGAGAAAGAGAAACCGGAGCGCTATTTATAGCGCTCCGAGAGGGGCATTTTCGTCCGCTATTTTCCAACAGTTGCAGCGGTTCGGACTGAACCGTCGCAACTGTTCGGTCCAACGCCCAACCGCACAGACGGCCCAACCGCACACAGAAGGTTTTCAGACATCCGTTGGCGGGCGGTTTGGATCCGGAGCGGAGCGGGTCTGGTTCGGGTAGCGGAGCAGGTACGCTCGCAACCCATACCCGTGAGACCCGATTCAAAAAGAACCAGGCCGGGTAGGGAACCCGAACCCAGGCCCAGGCCCCGAACCCGAGCCCGAGCCCGGCGCCGGCGCCGGCCGTCGCCGCCAGCGGCGGTGCGCGCGCGCATGTGCGGGCATAGTTCCCTCCCAATCGCGCGCGAAAACTCCAAGTACCCAAAGGGCACGCCCTTTGTTCTCAATTTTCTCTATTTAAACACCACGAACTTCCATCCCACGGCCAATGTGGGACTAAATGCTTTTAGCTACCTTTAGTCCCATTTTGGCTTTGAATTAGGCAATCTTTAGACTTGAATATCTTATTCATTCGAAGTCGGAATTGAACATGTGAATATACCACGTTCATCCCCAATGGAAGGAGAACACATTCCAACCATCATCCAATTGATTTGATCAACGGATCTCGCCGTAATTCAATTTAAAGATTCACTTTTATATTCTTCAATTCCAACAATCCCCCACAATGAATGGAGATTCAAGGAAATGACACACAAAGAGACTGACTCTATTGTGAAAGGTACATTAGAAAAGAAACTGCATCAGGATAGGTGAATTAGGTCTTGAACCTTCCATAGCGAAAGCTTTATCGGACTTACTGGCTTATCAGTGAACTAGGTCTTGAACTGTTAGTCGTTAGTGTAAGCCAAGTCAACAAGCTTCACACAGTGACTTTCCATAATCAACTTTGGTTCTCGGTTGTGTCCGTTTTGGCCCTGAACATTCTTGGTTTCAGAGAGTATCTTTAGGGAATAACAGCCTCCATAGAAATTCCCAAAGAGCCGACCCAACTCTATACTCACATAGGTGATCGTCCTATTAAGAGTAGTCTACTCTACTCCACTTGTTTAGTAACAAGATATAGGCATCATTAAAAGCATTAAACTTATCCTTAATCCACTTGTAGAAAATCACTTATGTGCACCTTAGGAATGGATTGGAGTCAAGCTCCCAACTGCTTACTTGCTGAGTCAATCATAACTAGTTTTTCCTCTTGAACTTAGTCCGTGGGATCTCCAGTCGCTAAGTGAGGTTTCCATTAAGCTGACTCGGTATGGTTAGGCTTTTAAACCCATTCCCCTCGATGCGCAGTTTATACGCTCTCTACTTAAACCTTTAGTAAGCGGATCCGCTAAATTATCCTTTGACGATACAAAGTCAATAGAGATAATTCCATTTGAGAGCAACTGCTTCACGGTATTATGTCTACGACGAATATGTCTAGACTTACCGTTGTATATAACATTTTGTGCCCTAGATATAGCTGCTTGATTATTGTAGTGTATACATATAGCGGGCACTGGCTTTTGCCATAATGGCATATCTTCTAAGAATTGTCGAAGCCATTCTGCTTCTTCTCCAGCCTCATCTAAGGCTATGAATTCCGATTCCATAGTGGAACGGGGATTACATGTTTGCTTAGAAGATTTTCAAGATACTGCTGCTCCTGCTAGAGTAAATACGTATCCGCTAGTTGATTTTGATTCCTCAGAATCTGCAATCCAATTAGCATCACTGTATCCTTCAAGTAGAGGTGGATACTGTCCATATCTCAAGGCATATTCCTTGGTATGTAATACGTAACCCAATACTCGTAGTAGAGCAGTCCAATGTTGATCACTAGGATTACTAGTGTATCTGCTTAACTTGCTTACAGCGTAAGCAATATCGGGTCTAGTGCAATTCATCAAATACATTAGACTTCCGATAATCTGAGAATACTCCAACTGGCGTATTCCAGTTCCTGTATTCTTATGAAGGTGGACGTGTGGGAGAAAAGGATTTGTATTCTCTTTTATCCCATGATCCTTGAATCTTTTTATCATCTTATCCACGTAGTGAGATTGAGATAGACTGATTCCATCTGGTGTTCTGGTGATTTTAATTCTTAAAATTACATCAGCAACCCCCAGATCCTTCATGTCAAAACTGTTGGATAACATTCTTTTAGTGGACTTAATAATTTCAATATTAGTCCCAAGTATCAACATGTCGTCTACATAAAGACATAAAGACAAACAATGATACATGCATTTCTAACTGTTTTCGTGTAAACACACTTATCGCATTCATTGATAGTGAATCCATCTTTGATCATGACACTATCAAATTTCTCATGCCATTATTTTGGAGCCTGCTTTACACACCTTGTGTTCTTGGCCCTTGACTATAAATCTTTCAGGTTGCTTCATATATATCTCTTCATTTAATTCACCATTTAAGAATGCAGTCTTGACATCCATTTGATGGATATCAAAGTTATGCAATACTGTAATTGCAATCAACATCCGAATGGACGTTATTCTTGTTACTGGTGAATAAGTATCGAAGTAGTCAAGTCCTTCCTTTTGTCGATAACCCTTGGCTACTAATCTAACCTTGTACTTATCGATAGATCCATCGGGTTTTAATTTTCGTTTGAAAATCCACTTACACCCAATTGGTTTACTGCCAGGAGGCAAGTTCACCAATTCCCAAGTATGATTACTTAGTATGGATTCTATTTCGCTATTTATAGCTTCTTTCCACATTTGTGCTTCTGGGGTTGACATAGCCTCTTTAAATGTTTGAGGCTCTCTTTAATAGCGTATGCTATGAAATCTGGACCAAAAGATTTTGAGATTCTAGATCTCTGACTTCTTCTTGGTTCAATTTCCGCATTAACAGTCGGTTCCTCGGGACTTTCGTCCCTGAACGCCATCTCATGTGTTCTTTTCCCAAAAGTCTTATCTGTTTCCCGTTTATATGGAAAAATATCTTCAAAGAACACAGCATCTCTAGATTCGATAATCATGTTTACATGAATATCTGGTATTTCTGATTTATGAACCAGAAATCTGTAGGCACTACTATTCAAGGCATAGCCTATGAATATGCAGTCCATAGTTTTTGCTCCCAATTTAGTCTTTAAGGTAATGGTGCCAGCACCTTTGCAAGACACCCCCACATTTTGAGGTAATGGTAGGAAGGTGTCCTTCCATGCCATAACTCGAATGGTATTAGACCAAGTTTCTTGTGGGGTAATCTATTTAGAATATAATTTGCAGTTAATAGAGTTTTTCCCCACAAGTTCTGCGGAGCTCCAGAACTTACGAGCATGGAATTTACCATCTCCTTCAAAGTTCTGTTCTTCCGTTCAGCAATTCCATTTTTCTGAGGAGTATATGATGTTGTTGTTTGATGGATTATACCAAAATTAGCACATAACTCACTAAAATCATTTGATTCATATTCTCCGCCTCTATCGGATTTTAGAATCTTGATTTTCTTGTTGAGTTGATTCTCAACTTCGGCTTTATATGTTATAAACATATTTATTGCCTCATCCTTACTGTTTAAAAGATACACATAACAGTATCTTGTACAGTCATCAATAAAAGTAATAAAATACTTTTTACCGCCTCTAGTTGGCATAAACTTCAAGTCACGCAGATCGCTATGAATTAACCCTAAAGGTTCTATATTTCGATCAATTGAGTGAAATGAATTTTTCGCCAACTTGGCCTCAACACAAATCTCACACTTGCGAATTTCTTCCAAGTTGAGTTTAGGAATATATCTCAGATTAGACAAGTTCTTTAATGACTTGTAATTTACATGCTCTAATCTAGCATGCCATAAAATAGGAGACTCAAGCAAATAAACAGAAGATTTTCCTTTATTTATAAGATTCGGGTACAAATACACAGACTTTTTATCTACCACTGCAACATTGGCTTTAAAAAGTCCATCAACAAGATAACCCTTTCCCACAAACATCCCTCCCTTAGTAAGTACAAATTTATCTGATTCAAAAACCATTCTAAATCCTTTCTTACTAAGTATTGATCCAGAGATCAAATTCTTGCGGATATCTGGAACATGTAGAACATCGTTCAGAGTAAGCTCTTTCCCCGATGTCCACTTCAGGATGACCTTGCCTTTTCCTTCAACCTTTCAGACGGCTGAATTTCCCATGAATAGTTGCTCATCTTGCTCTAGTTTTTGATATTCAGAGAATAATAACTTCTCAGAGCAGATGTGCCGAGTAGCCCCAGTGTCTACCCACCAATCCTTATTATTGGTTGTCAGATTTACTTCTGACACCACAACTGAAAGACTTGGCGACTCATGGTTGGTCAAGTTTGCCTGTGGATGGCTTTTCTTGTTCTTTTTGAGACGGCTGCGACATTCATTCGCCTTATGCCCTTCTTTGTTGCAGATGTAGCAGGTTCCTTTGAAGCGCATATTTTTGCCGTCTTGGACCTTGCCTTTGTACCCCTGGGAAGTCTTCTTCCGCTTTAAGCCTTTGGAAGTAGACGCTTTCCCCTTTGAGTCTTCGATCACATTGGCTTTTGCTTCGTAGGAGTTCTTGCTGCTCCTTTTCTCAGACTTGCGGCTGTCCTCCTCGATTCGAAGCCTCACAATGAGATCTTCCAACTTCAGCTCCTTTCGCTTGTGCTTCAGGTAGTTCTTGAAATCTCTCCACGCAGGTGGGAGTTTCTCCACGATAGTAGCAACCTGAAAGGTTTCAGGTAGAATCATACCTTCGGCTTCTATCTCGTGCAAGATAAGTTGGAACTCTTGCACCTGACTGATTACAGTCTTGCTATCCACCATTTTGTACTCCAGAAATCGTCCTACGATGAACTTCTTGGTACCAGCATCCTCAGTCTTGTACTTCTTGTCAATACTGGCCCATAACTTCTTTGCCGTTGTGATAGGGCTGTAGACATTGTAAAGAGAGTCATCCAGTCCATTTAAAACATAATTTCAGCAAAGGAAGTCACCTTGTGTCCATGCATCGACTGCAAGGACTGAGTCCCGATCTGTTCCGGGTTCTGGTGGATCTTCTTGCAGGAATTTGGCCAGATGAAGAGTGGTCAAGTAGAAGAGCATCTTCTGTTGCCACCTCTTGAATTCTGTGCCGTCAAATTTTCCTGACTTCTCTGGCTTCGGGTTAGGAAGTGGAGTTGGCTTCAAAGCTTGTAGCTGCATGTTTGGTGTCTTGCTAGTGCTATCTTGAGACATTTTCTGCAAGTTCAAGCAGAACAGAAGTAAGAAGCTTCAATAGTAGTAATTGCCTTAAGATTGTTGGATTCTGCTTAACAGGAATCAATCTGACAACTATTCAAGATCACTGAAATATCAACAATCTAATTGGCCAGGTCGGCAAATATCAGGTGGGAGGTTTTCCGTTCAATAGAACGTTCCTTAATTTAAGAACCACATTTCAATTTCCTTCCTTGGTTAAACACCAATTAGACTGAATCTAAATCAGTCTCGATATACTGAATATCAGTATATCCCCTGTATAAAGAAATTAATTCACTTATACAGTACTTGGAGTGAGGTACGCTTAGAGCGAATCTCCTTAAGACAATTACGTCCCTCGCACCGGTGCTAACGGGTTACTGGACGCTGGTCTCCCAAGATACAACACTCCTTCACGGTATTTGGATAGCACTACCAAATCACCGTACGGTCGAACCGTAGTCAACCAGTACCTTCACAGGATCGTTGAAGCAGCAGGACAAAGACAAATTTCGGGTGAATATTTGCCTTTACTTTGGAGGAGCACCCACTGTAGAAGACGAAGGAAGGTTGAAGAATATTCTTCTTCAGAAGTCCCAGATTCAGACAACAATTATATTTCAAGAATCTGTTGAATTTTCTGAGCCCTCTTTCAGAACGAATTTTGCAGAATCTCCTTTGGAAGTCGCTTTGAAAACTGACTTTCCCACTTCTCGCTGGATTGCTTCAGAACTTCACTTCCCAGTTCAGAACTCAGAGAGAGAGAGATTATTTCTCGTTTTGTGTGTCTGAGAAAGAGAAACCGGAGCGCTATTTATAGCGCTCCGGGAGGGGCATTTTCGCCCGCTATTTTCCAACAGTTGCAGCGGTTCGGACTGAACCGTCGCAACTGTTCGGTCCAACCGCACAGACGGTTTTCAGACATCCGTTGGTGGGCGGTTTGGATCCGTAGCGGAGCGGGTCTGGTTCGGGTAGCGGAGCGGGTATGCTCGCAACCCATACCCGTGAGACCCGATTCAAAAAGAACCAGGCCGGGTAGGGAACCCGAACCCGAACCCAGACCCAGGCCCAGGCTCCGAACCCGAGCCCGGCCCAGCACCGGCGCCGCCAGCGGCTGTGCGCGCGCGCGCATGTGCGGGCATAGTTCCCTCCCAATCGCGCGCGAAAACTCCAAGTACCCAAAGGGCACGCCCTTTGTTCTCAATTTTCTCTATTTAAACACCACGAACTTCCATCTCGCGGCCAATGTGGGACTAAATGCTTTTAGCTACCTTTAGTCCCATTTTGGCTTTGAATTAGGCAATCTTTAGACTTGAATATCTCATTCATTCGAAGTCGGAATTGAACATGTGAATATACCACATTCATCCCCAATGGAAGGAGAACACATTCCAACCATCATCCAATTGATTTGATCAACGGATCTCGCCGTAATTCAATTTAAAGATTCACTTTTATATTCTTCAATTCCAACATTTTGTAGGTAGCACGGGATCTCTGTCGGAATGAGGTGTTTTCTTCTGTTGTTGTAGTGGTGAATGCGCACATCAGAGAGCTGCTTTTCAGTCTCTCTGTATGTATGTAATCTCTTCGAGACCTGCAACACCTTTTTTTGTTATTACTGAAGTAACAAAATGTTTTCTTTATTAGGAACTGACGCGGACAAGGAAGCGAACAACGCTGACTGAATCTCATTCTAGCGCCAACGAACCCTAAAGGATGCCTTTAGGTAGAAAAAACACTCGAATCTACGAGCAAAGTACTCGAATCCACGAGCAAAGATAAACAAGTCGAATCCACGAGCAATTGAAAGAGAACAAAAAACTCAAGTTAATTTATAATCAAAAGTTAAATAGCTGATTCTAAAAATAAAGATACAAGAGCCTTAAATAGGCTTTAAAAGTAGAAGTCTAATCCAACTAGGAAATTAAAAATAAATAAAGAAAAATGAAATAAATTGGAATCTAAATTGGACTCGAAACAACTCCTAAATAGAGTCAAACTGCTGATACGCGACTGCCTTGGCTTCCTACATCAGTCCCTCCCTTTTCAAAAGAACTCGTCCTCGAGTTCAGATCAATCGAACCTTGAATTAAGGCAATTTTAGTAAACTCTGCATGAGGAAAAGTGTGATCCCACTATCTTGATCTGTCTCGAAGATCTTCATCATAATTCATGTGCTCAATGATGTTGGAAAGAGAGAGGAATGTCGTCGAGGAAGTCGACGAAGGAAGGAGCAGCAAAGGCAGGTCACCAGCAGCAGCAGCAGGACCTGCAGCAGCAGCAGCAGGAGTTCGGTCGACCGCCCGCAGTAGCAGGAGTTCGGTCGACCGGTCCGGTCGACCGACGTGCACCACATGCACAAGGAGGGATCTCGGTCGACCGCCCGGTCGACCGACTGAAGTGACCCAACTCTCGGTTGGGAACGGTCGACCGGCCCGGTCGACCGGCGCATAGGGTCGGTCGACTGTTCGGAAGGGAATAGGAGTGCACTAATTCAACAAAAGAGAGAAGGTTTAGAAACAACCTTTGGTGCTTGACAACTCCAAGAATGTATTAACAATGATTTATTTACTCCTTCCGAATCACCGTAGTAGCATAGGCTATACGGGTCGATCCTCAGGGAGAGCTCACGATAGAAGTTTTAACGGTTAAGTGTTGAAGAGAGAAAACGAAAGTTTTTCTATGTTCAAAAGAATCAAAAGGACATGAAAAAATAGGTGAAAGAATTTGTGGTGGATTTGTGCATGAAAGGAAAAACTATGGAAAAGAAAGTTAAAGAACTTTGAAAACAAGACTAGCTTTTAGAGAGAAAACTAAAGTAGAAAAACTTCGAAAGATTTTTTAGATGGAAGAAGCCATGACTAGCTAACCTTTCTAATTTGCTAACTTACTAATCTCCATTATGGTGATGCATGCCTCATGTTGATTCATCGGCAAATGTTTGTCTTGCTTGTTGGTCAAATTACTTTCCCACTTGGTAGATGAGTGATCTTCTCGGACTTGTCTTGTAGCCTCATTGATTTCATCGGCTCTCAAGATAGAATTTCAATGGTGGAATCGAGGAGTGTCACTCAAGGTAATGCTAAGGAAGAAGATACAAAATTCAATTGTCATTTAAGGCCATACATCAAATTAGCATTGAAGTAAGAAAATTGTACAACAAATAGCATATGGTAGGTGCTCCATCTCCATGTTCCATCAAGGCACTTGTTCTAAAGACAAGGCTCTAAATGAGGCTCACATGAATCATATGGAATTACAACAAGAAATTGCCAAGAATGAAAGTAACCCATCTTCATTGGGGATGAAAGAGACTCAAAATTGCAAGATTAAAAGTTAGCAATCACTCAAGAGTTAGAAGTTAGCAAAGTTAGTGGTTAGCTAGTCATGTTAGAAGAATTAGCTAGACATGGCAATGGAAAGAAAACAACAATTCATTGTGCAATGAAAGTAAAGCTTGAAGAGAGTAAAGCAAGTAAAGTAAAGTACTAGAAATTGCAAAGATGAGAAGAAAGATTGGATTAATCCTTGCTTCAAGTTGTCACCCCTTGGATTACAAGCTCTCACTCTCTTTCTTTCTCTCTTTTGCAGAATTTCTAGGAGGAAGAAGAAGACTACAAGAGCACTAAAAACCTAGAGAACAATCTAAAAATTACAAGCTCTCTCTTCAATCTCTCCTCCCTCTCTCGCAGAGGCCCTGGTGTCTATTTATAGGCTTCAGAAGAGGAGGCTCCCAGATCCAGACCGTTGGAGAAAATCTCTGGCTCAACGGCCAGATGCCTGCCGCGGATCCGCGGCCAGAGCCGCGTTTCCGCGGCAGAATCTAGGCCGTTGCGCCAACGAATTCTGTTGTGGTTCTGTTGCGGTCTGTTGGCCACGTGGATCTTCTAGAATGCTGACTGGATGCGTAGATGACTCCAGATCTTGGGCTAAACTTTTGGGCTTTTCTTTTGGCCTTTAATTAATCCCTTTTAATTCTTGATAATTCCATGGATTATGGGCCTCCTCTCCATTAAAGATGGACCTGCAAAAATAGAGAGAAAAAGAGTAAAAAACCTATTTTTATTGATATAATGCATGATATGGATGTGGAAAATGATGCAAAAATGAATAACAATCACACCCCCATACCTAGCTTTTGCTCGTCCCCGAGCAAAAAAAAAAAAAAAAAGAAAAAAAAAAATCCTATCTAAATTATTGCACCACTTTCGTAGGTGACACGATTGCACTGAGTATGTGCAACAAGCCGTTAAACCTCTAGGTTACCCTAGAGGAGGAGTGTTGTCTCCTGAGGCTTTTCAGCGGATTGCACCCACAAAATCCATAAAGAAAAATAAAAAGTGTTAGTGGAAATTTTGATCCATGTATTCAAGAATCTTACTTGATCTTATAGGTTTCAGGTTGCCCTAAACTCGTCATTCTTTTTATAAGTGTCTATTTAGAGTTTTGTCTTCAACTTAGGTTAAGTTTTTAAGGAAAAGATCAAAAACCGGATTTTGCATCAATCCTGGTATATTTACATCTATAAATATGAAGGATCTTTCTCAGACTAAGTTCATTTATTTACTAATATATATATAACAATTTTTTTTATATACAATATTTATTTATTTACATTTCCTTAGCTTCCTTAGGCTTTCTAATTTACCCTTGTAACGAGCCTCTTACCGATGACTCCCAAACCAGTCGGTCTTAGGGCACCAGATGAAGATACATCCCTAAGGTTCGAGAACTCGAGTAAACTAGGCCACGAATACTAAGGACTTAACCACCTTTAAACATGACTGGCCATGCTTCTTGAGGCACAGCTAACCAGCTTAATTAGTGGCTAAGTATTTATTTAGTTATTTATATTTATTATTATTTTTTTTCTCTTTTTTTATTATTATATATATATATATGTAAATAAAGTCACAAAGTCTTTGATTAATCCCTCAATATGTTTAATGTATATATCCTAAAGAAAGAATTAAAATCTAGTTATCTTTCTTATCCTTTTTTACTTAACCTAAAAATCCAACAAAACTCCTCTTTTCGACTTATAATTAGAAATCATAGTTAAGAGTTTCCTTAATCCCTAAAGTCAAGTTTGATTCTTTAAACATGGATCAAAAATTTCTCTCTGTTTTTTTTAATTATTATTTTTTTATTTTTATTTTTTTATTTTTTTATTTTTTTTCCTAAGAAGAAAAAGTAAAATCTAATGAAAAAATCTACAAAGAAAGGTAAAATCTAAAAAAAATAAAAATCCTAGTAAGAAAATGAAAATCCTAGAAAGAAAATAAAAATCCTAAAAAGAAAATGAAAATCCTAGGTTAGCATCTACCCCGCCATACCTATCTCATACATTGTCCTCAATGTATGCCAGATAAAATATGCACGAAAATAGGTAAAGGTAAAAAATCACTCCCTTCGTCGTTTTGGACCAGCAGTGGTGCTAGGTCCAGTCGATTGAGAACGTCTAAGCCCTGCCTCTATATGATCCAACCGAGAGGATTGCTCCTCCACTTTCTTCCTCAGTCTAACCTGCCCCCTAAAAATCTTCTTCATGCCCCTCCAAATGGTGGACATGAAGGCACGTGAGTCTGTTGGGGGATCTTGGTGCCAGAATTCGGGCTCATCTTCGTCATTTAAACTCTCCTCAGAAGAGGACTCTACCGGCACATCTTCCGGCTGGACACTAGGGGTCCAGACCGCATGTAAGCAGCTGTTATATGAGCTGGTAGGCCTCTCTTGGGGCACAGACACCCGGTCATAAGTATCAAATATGGCATCTGGTAGGAAAGTCCTACAAAGACGTGTGATCAGAATAGCATGGGAGTGTTTAGCTCCCGGGTGCGTGAGGAGTTGGTGATAATGGAGTGGAAGATGGTCCGGTTAAGGTAGACCGTGTGTTGCCTAGTCATAAGATCATAGATAATCTGCAACACTGGGCGGTTAAATGATGTGGTATGGTCCAGACCTAGGATATTACGTTGGATCCATCGTCCAACGCAATGTACGTTTCGGAATGTGGTGCTGGCCTTAAGCCCGCGGTCTTGCTCGGTACAGCGAGCCCCCATAATTGTCATGTAATCAATAAGTGGGAGGGGGTCGCTGTGCTGTGGGTACGTGGGGACATGTGTGAGTTCCTCAAGGAGAGGAAGTGTTATGAATATGTCTCCTAGAGGCATGTTGACTGTGAACTGATACGTGTTTACATCTACTGATGCATGATCAAGAGAGTTATAAAACAATGATACCAAATCAGGACAGTAGAATGCATCATGCTCAGTATTATCATACACCAATGAATACCAATCCCAAGCCCTTATCCTATCAATGAATATATGTCCATACCCACCATGATCACAGAGAATTTTTGAGAAATCTTTTTCAGCAAATATACTAGGTGCCATGCTAACAATGTATTGCAAAATAAGGAATTGGGAGATTGAGATTCAAACCACCCCCGGAATACGTGGGGGGGACCAATAACAGGTTGCAGAGGGCACTGGATGATGATTTTGGACAGTCGACCACCAGATCGGAAACCTGTAAAGCAAATCGACGGCAGAACAGTTGGCGGCGCTCCAGCAGAGTCAGGATTACCGCAGATCTGCGGCAGAAGTCGCGCAAACGCGGCTGGATAGAGGAATGTGGGGATCAGAAAATTTCTGGGAGCGGCGGTTTGAGGTGGGAGTTCAGATCTGAAATTCGTTTCTGGGGTTTGAGGGAAAAAGGTAGGATAGAAGGATTTTATAAGGAGGTGAAAGATAGAAGTTCAAAAATAACCCTAGGTGAGATGAAATATTTACAAACCTAGGATTAGTTGAAAAAGGGGTTATGAAGAAAATAGGACTCTTGGTGCAAATTAGCACCAAAGTCCAGAAATTTTTTTTTATTTTTTTATTATCATTATTATTATTTTTTTATTTATTTTTATTTACAAAAAGGGTACAAAAATTATTTACAAGGAATATGTACATGAAGTGTGTCCATCGCGTAGACTTCTTTTGGTCGTATCCCTCTATCCCGTTTCCCATCGTTCCAATGGGTTCATTTAAGAGGGCTTAGTTGGGAAACGAGTTGAATTGTTCTCTGAGCCTTAGGCGTCTCCAGTTTCAATTGCTTAAGGTTGTTCATCCTCATATCACCACAATGTTCACTAAAAAACTTTTCATCACCATTTTTCTCATTTTGAATTTCATTATTTCCAATGTTGAGAAATTCCAACTCTTCTCCATACAGCTCCTCAAAGCCTAGGTCAACATTTTCCCCTAGAGATGTGCAATTAGTTAACAGATCCTGAGTTGGCTCATCCAAACACATGAGTTCGTCTGCGAAGAGGTCTTCAAAAGGTATGTCAATCGGAGGTTCTTGAATTATATCCTCTTGGGATAAAGTCTTGGTGGGCTCTTGGAAAGTGAAGATATCCAAATCAATTTTTCCCTTTTGAAAGGGTACTCGAATATTAGGATTTTTCACTTTAAGAGAATCACAAAATTGCGACTCATCTTTTGAATCTTCACTTTCTTCCTCACAATTGCCTCCGACAAAGTTGACCTCGAATGTTTGATCTTTTATCTTACGAGGTTGCTTATCCATGTTGAAGACATTCACTTCTCTCGTCATGTCACCAAAAGTTAACCTCATGGATCAATTCCTGCAATTGATGATGGTATTTGCTGTAGCAAGGAATGGTCGACCCAGGATGATAGGAGTTTAAACCCGATGATTAGTGTTGGACACAGGTTGTGTCTCAAGAACTATGAAATCTACCGGGTAAATGAACTCCCCAACTCTGATAAGGACATCATGAATTTCCCCTTTGGGGATCTTCACAGAACGATCGGCCAATTGTATCCTAACTTGGGTCGGACGAAGGTTGCCTAACCCTAGTTGTTGATACACGGAAAAGGGAAGGAGATTGATACTAACCCCCAAATCAAGTAATGCCCTATTGATTGTAGTCTGTCCTATGATGCAAGAGATAGTTGGGCTCCCTGGGTCCTTGTATTTCACAGGAATTGGCCCAGTGAGCAACTCGCTGATTTTGAAGCTAGGAAGACTTTTTTAGGGACTTTGGCTTTCCTCTTCTTTGTGCACATTTCTTTCAAAAATTTGGCATATGAAGGAACTTGTTGTATGGCATCTAGAAGAGGGACATTGATTTGGACTTGATTAAACATTTCTCTGATCTTCTCCATATGAGCATTTGGTTTTGGATTTACTAGCCTATTTGGAAATGATACAACAGGCTTGTATGGTTGCTCATCTACCTTTTCTTTCCCTTTGTCTTTGGAAGTTAATGGCTCAGAACTGGAAGATTGATTGTCTGGAGTTGGTTGTACTGGGTCAGGAGGTGTTGGTTTTGGCACTGATTTGGATGGTTGATTGGAAACCTTATTGTCTATCCGCTTTCCAGATCTCAGAATATGAATAGTGTTGCACTGACTGGGGCCCATATCTTCAACTTCATTCAAAAGGAAGTGATTCTTTGGATTGGGCAATGGCTGGCTTGGTAGCATACCTTTTTGTCTCTCATTTACAGAATTAGCCAATTGCCCTATCTGGACCTGTACTTTATTCATATCTTGATGCTGGGTTTTTATTAAGGTTTCTATCATTTTTTCCAACTTTGAGATTCTCTCGTCTGAATCACTCTAGGGTTGCTGTTGTTGATAGGTTGGCTGGAAATTCGTTTGGTGATGTGGTGAACTCTGATGAGATTGGAATTGTGGTGGATTATGATATGGGTGAAAATTTGGTGAGTTCTGATTGAAATTGGGTGTGTAAGACTGAGCATTATAGGGATGTGGAAATGATTGCCTAGGTTGCTCAGGACCAGACTGACTCCAAGAAAAATTTGGATGGTTTCGCCATCCCGGATTGTATGTATTAGAGTATGGATTGTGGTGGGGTCTGGTAAAAGCAGCATTCGTGTTCTCCTGATATGACTGAGACTGGTATAAAGGACACTCCTCGAATACATGGTTGAGGTCATGGAAAAAGGTGCAACCCGGTTTGACCACAGGTGGTGGGTTGACCTGGTTCATAGCAGAATGTTCCCTTGATTCAAGCAGTTCTATCCTCTTCATCAATTGGGTTATTTTAGCCTCAGCAGCTATAGAGGATTCTATGGAATGCATACCGGTTCTGGAAGTGGTGGGAGTGGGTTTATCTGGGCATGACTCCCACTGAATTGTTTTCTCAGCTAAGACTTCAAAGAGATCCCACCCCTGATTCTCATCTTTCTTTAAAAATTCCCCTTGGCACATGGATTCAAGGAGTGTCTTTGTCTGGTAATCAAGTCCGTCATAGATAATTTGGCATTGACGCCATTTCTCTATGCCGTGATGAGGACACAAGGTTAGAAGGTCTTTGAAGCGTTCGAAATATTTCTAGAACGGTTCATTTGGTTCTTGCTTGAATTGCATTATGTTCTTTCTCATGAGGACTGTTTTATGAATGGGATAAAACTTTTTAAGAAAGACTTGTACAAAATCATCACACGAAGAGATCGAGCTGGCGGGAAGATTGTAAAGCCATTTCTTAGCTATGTCTTTCAGTGCAAAAGGTATGAACCTTAGTCTAACAGCATCCTCAGTTAATTGGGAAATTCTCATCATTACGCATACTTCTTCAAACTCACGAATGAAGAAATACGCATCCTCAGACTCTAAACCATGAAATCGTGGAAGTGTATTGATGAATTGTGGCTTCAGCTCAAAATTATGTCCGTTAGTCACAGGGAGAAGAATGCATGATGGAAGTGAAGTGCGAATCGGGTAGAATTTATCTTGAAGCGAAGTGTTGTTTGCCATTATTGGGATTGTGTCAAGTGGTGGTGTTTGTGCAAGTGTAGAAATTCTAACAAGTCTTGCAGAATCTGGGTTCCGGTACCACTCTTGCATACACAATCACAAACAACGTTCACCGATCACACCAGCGAAAAGAAAATGAAAATAAAAATCAAGAAAAGAAAAATCAATCACAAGCTATCTAGGATACCTGGACCTAGACGACTCCTAACTGTTCGATGAACCGAAGAAGGTTGTTGCTTGAATCAGACCACAGCTAAGCAGCCAGGTAGGGGCAAAATACGGTGGGAGGTATCCGTGCGTAAGCAACGGGCCTTAATTACGCCAAACCACGGTATCTTCGAGGCGTAACCTCTTAATCCCCAACCTTAGACACTGATTTGACTTGAGTATGAATCAATAGCAACTTCCAAATTCAGCCGATCTCCTACTGAGTCCGGATGTCCTTAGGGCCAACGTCTATCAGATTTTATTAAAAGCTTGGGATTGTGAGTGCTTGGAAAATGATTTTTGGGCCAAGGAAAGGGTGATGAAATCCCCCACCTTATCTTATTTATTGGGTGATGCCCTTAAAATCAGTTTGGTGCAAGTGTACAGTATATGCAAACAAGGTTCACTCAAAGCGATGTAAATCAACCAAGAAGTGAGTCCTATTCGATATGCAATGCGAACGTACCTTGCTCCAGCACTCTTCAACAGTAAAGTAAAGGAATTGAAAAGACACGTGCCTAAAATGCAACCGTCTAATCAATTTTTAACTTTAGCAACAAATGTTTTACTGTTGATTTTATTAGCAGGAATATGGTGAAAGCATACAAGAATTTAGAATTGCAGCAGCTGTATTTTTGCAAAGCAAGTAACCCTGCAGAAAACTGTGAGTAGTCAACTCATCATTGCCGCGGATCTGCGGCTTTGGCCGAGAAATCGCGGCAAATCCGAGGGCACCTGGTCTCTTCTTTCAAGAGCAGAGGCCCAAGGCCACTTATATGTTACTGCAATGCTTGGATTCCTGTTTCTTCAACCTGTAACCTGCAACAGAGAAGAAAATTCGTTTAGTTCTTCAATTAAATGTAAACCGTTGCTTTCCCCGACAACGGCGCCAAAAATTTGTTCGGAAGGGAATAGGAGTGCACTAATTCAACAAAAGAGAGAAGGTTTAGAAACAACCTTTGGTGCTTGACAACTCCAAGAATGTATTAACAATGATTTATTTACTCCTTCTGAATCACCGTAGTAGCATAGGCTATACGGGTCGATCCTCAGGGAGAGCTCACGATAGAAGTTTTAACGGTTAAGTGTTGAAGAGAGAAAATGAAAGTTTTTCTATGTTCAAAAGAATCAAAAGGACATGAAAAAATAGGTGAAAGAATTTGTGGTGGATTTGTGCATGAAAGGAAAAACTATGGAAAAGAAAGTTAAAGAACTTTGAAAACAAGACTAGCTTTTAGAGAGAAAACTAAAGTAGAAAAACTTCGAAAGATTTTTTAGATGGAAGAAGCCATGACTAGCTAACCTTTCTAATTTGCTAACTTACTAATCTCCATTATGGTGATGCATGCCTCATGTTGATTCATCGGCAAATGTTTGTCTTGCTTGTTGGTCAAATTACTTTCCCACTTGGTAGATGAGTGATCTTCTCGGACTTGTCTTGTAGCCTCATTGATTTCATCGGCTCTCAAGATAGAATTTCAATGGTGGAATCGAGGAGTGTCACTCAAGGTAATGCTAAGGAAAAAGATACAAAATTCAATTGTCATTTAAGGCCATACATCAAATTAGCATTGAAGTAAGAAAATTGTATAACAAATAGCATATGGTAGGTGCTCCATCTCCATGTTCCATCAAGGCACTTGTTCTAAAGACAAGGCTCTAAATGAGGCTCACATGAATCATATGAAATTACAACAAGAAATTGCCAAGAATGAAAGTAACCCATCTTCATTGGGGATGAAAGAGACTCAAAATTGCAAGATTAAAAGTTAGCAATCACCCAAGAGTTAGAAGTTAGCAAAGTTAGTGGTTAGCTAGTCATGTTAGAAGAATTAGCTAGACATGGCAATGGAAAGAAAACAACAATTCATTGTGCAATGAAAGTAAAGCTTGAAGAAAGTAAAGCAAGTAAAGTAAAGTACTAGAAATTGCAAAGATGAGAAGAAAGATTGGATTAATCCTTGCTTCAAGTTGTCACCCCTTGGATTACAAGCTCTCACTCTCTTTCTTTCTCTCTTTTGCAGAATTTCTAGGAGGAAGAAGAAGACTACAAGAGCACTAAAAACCTAGAGAACAATCTAAAAATTACAAGCTCTCTCTTCAATTTCTCCTCCCTCTCTCGCAGAGGCCCTGGTGTCTATTTATAGGCTTCAGAAGAGGAGGCTCCCAGATCCAGACCGTTGGAGAAAATCTCTGGCTCAACGGCCAGATGCCTGCCGCGGATCCGCGGCCAGAGCCGCGTTTTCGCGGCAGAATCTAGGCCGTTGCGCCAACGGATTCTGTTGTGGTTCTGTTGCGGTCTGTTGGCCACGTGGATCTTCTAGAATGCTGACTGGATGCGTAGATGACTCCAGATCTTGGGCTAAACTTTTGGGCTTTTCTTTTGGCCTTTAATTAATCCCTTTTAATTCTTGATAATTCCATGGATTATGGGCCTCCTCTCGATTAAAGATGGACCTGCAAAAATAGAGAGAAAAAAAGTAAAAAACCTATTTTTATTGATATAATGCATGATATGGATGTGGAAAATGATGCAAAAATGAATAACAATCATCGACCGACCGGTCGACCGACAGTCGGGTTGCGGGCTGTTTTGCTGATTTAAAAATCTGTTGTATTTAAAGCGGGATTTCTAGGGTTTTGCAGGGTGAGAAAAATCTGTAGCTCTCTTGATATTCAGAGGTGCTGCAAGTATTGTAATCGATTTCCCAAATCAATAGAATCTCTCTTTCATTGCCCCGAGGACGTAGGCATCAAGGCCGAACCTCGTTAATCGTTATTTTTCGTGTGTTTTTCTTTGAGTGAATTATTTGTGCTGGTTGTGGTACTGTTCTTCTGTGCTTTGGAGATCTAGGGTTCCTCTTCTAGTTGTTGTCAAGGCTCAACAAGTGGTATCAGAGCTTCCCAGGTTTCGCTTGGGATTTTTTCTGGAGATTCGGAGGGCCTCGGGATCTGATTCGGTGGAGATCATGTGTCGATCTCAGATCAGAGGTAGTCTTGTTCGTGGGATCGTGTGTCGATCACAGAACAACACAAGGAGTGCTCAGGGAATCATTGGTGGAGTAGATCCGGTCAGAAACTCAATCTAGGATTTCGAGAAGAAGGTAAAAATCTGTTTTTTATCGAAGTTTGGATCTATTTCTAGTTGTTTGTTTCCGCACATATAGAGGATCTAGATAGATGGCAAAGGAAAGTACTTCAGTTAGAACCATGAATCCTCATCCGAGGATTGACGTGGTTAAGTTCAATGGCACAAATAATTTCGGGATGTGGAGATGTGAGGTTATGGATGCCCTGAATGCATCGAACCTCGAGGATACTCTCCTTTTGGAGAAGAAGAGGAGCACGTCCACTGATGAAGAGTGGGAGAAGATGAACAGGTCTGTGTGTGGGTTGATTCGTTCATGTTTAACACAAGACATAAAATATCTTGCGTTACATGAGACGTCGGCGAAGCATTTGTGGGAGACCCTTAAGAAGAAATCTCTGACCAAGAGTATCGAGTCAAGATTGCAGCTTAAGAGTAAGCTGTACCGGTTTCAGATGAAGAAGGGGAGTACTGTGAATGAACACATCAACCGCTACACGAAGCTTCTTACAGATTTGGTGAACGTGGATGTCAAGATAGATGAGGAAGACAAGGCGATAATCCTTTTGAACTCACTCCCGGCGGAGGAGTATGAGACATTCACTCTAACCTTTATCAATGGTAGACAGACTCTGGACTATCATGAGGTGTCTTCTGCACTGGCAAGTTATGAGACGAGGAGAAAGGAGAGACATCATTCTCAGTCAAGCTCATCAGCGGAGGCACTGGCAGTAAGAGGCAGGGGTTCATCAAGGAAGGGTAAGGAGGAAAGAGGAAGATCAAAGTCCAGGCCGGGTTTCAGGGATCTTAAAAGGAACCAGTGTGCCTTCTGCAGAGAAATAGGGCACTGGAAAGTGGACTGTCCGAAGTTCAAGGGGAAGAAGAAGGAATCGAAGTCTGAGGCAAATCTCGCAAAGGTGGTTAACACTCAGAGCAGTAAATCACAGGCAGATGGATCAGACTCAGATTCGTCGGTGTTCTTATTTTCAGTTACTACTCCCATCGTAGGCTACTCAGGTGAAAATGAGTGGATCATGGATACAGGTGCTACATACCATGTATGCCCTAATCGGGACTGGTTTTTCAGTTTTGAGAAGCTGAAGGGGTGTTCAGTTGTCATGGGCGATGATCATCCGTGCATCATGGAGGGTGTTGGTACAATCCAAATCAGAATGTTTGATGGGATGGTTAGGGAGCTGAAGGAAGTGAGGTATGTACCTCAGTTGAAGAGAAACCTGATTTCCGTTGGAGCTTTGGAGTCATTGGGCCTTGGGGTGTCGATTAAGGAAGGAGTCCTTAAAATGACAAAAGGTTCGATGGTGGTGTTGAAGGCCGATCGCCGTAACAACCTATACTACTTGAAGGGTAGTATGGTGACAGGGCAAGTGGCGGCTTCTACCAGTTCAGAGGAAGATTCAACCAGGCTGTGGCACATGAGGCTGGGACATGCAGGAGAGAAGTCATTGCAAACTCTTGCGCGGCAAGGGTTATTGAAGGGTGCCAAAACCTGCAAGATGGAATTCTGTGAACACTGTATCATCGGCAAGAAGACCAAGGTGAAGTTCGGCACAGCATCACATTGCACCGAGGGGATTCTTGACTATGTTCACACGGATGTCTGGGGACCTACCAAGACTGCATTGATTGGAGGTAACCATTATTTTGTGTCATTTATTGATGACTATTCTAGGCGCTGCTGGGTATATACCATGCGATACAAAGGAGAAGTCCTAGAACTGTTCGTGAAGTGGAAGACAAACTTGGAGAGAAGCACTGGAAGGAAAATCAAGGTCCTCCGTTCTGACAATGGAGGAGAATACAGATCCGATCCTTTCCTTCAGTTATGCCTTGATGAGGGCATAGAGAGACACTTCACGGCACGAGAGACACCGCAACAGAATGGGGTAGCGGAGAGGATGAATAGGACTTTGCTAGAGAAGGTCCTATGTATGTTGTCCAATGCCAGTTTATCAAAGAAGTTTTGGGCTGAGGCTTTGGCATATGCATGCTACCTTATGAATAGGTTGCCGTCGTCTGCGATAGGGGGGAAGACTCCTCTCGAGGCTTGATCAGGAAAAGCAGCTGCTGATTATGATTTGCTACGGGTGTTCGGATGTCCAGCCTATTATCATGTCAAAGATGATAAGTTAGACCCAAGGGCAAAGAAAGGTGTGTTCGTCGGTTTCAAGCGGAATCAAAGGGTTCAAGATCTGGGATCCAACGGACAACAAGTTTCTTCTCAGCAGGGATGTCACTTTTGATGAGGCTTCTATGTGGAAGCCTAAGGTCTCTCAGCAGGTGGAGACTAGCAAGACCAAGGAGATATCGCAGCAGGTGGAGATTGATGTAAATCCACCATCTCTAGATGATTCAGCATCGGTGAGGATCATACCCAGGGTGACACAGGGCAGTGATCAAGCAGTTGAAGAAGATGCTAAAGATGTTGAAGAGGGTCAAGAACAGGTCATGGGTAATATTCCTGACTCTACTGCAGTTGAAAGACCAAGAAGAACCATTAGGAGACCAGGTTGGCTCACTACAGATATGGTCGTAGCGTATGCACTTCCGGTCGTTGAGGAGGCTATCCCGTCCACCTTCAGAGAAGCTGAGATCAGTTCGGAATTGAAGATGTGGAAAGAAGGCATGAATGAAGAGATGTAGTCTCTCTACAAGAACGACACTTGGGAACTCACCAGGTTGCCCAAAGGGAAGAAGGCTATAGGCTGTAAGTGGGTGTATGCTAAGAAGCAGGGATCTCTCCAAGAAGATTCAGTGCGCTACAAGGCTTGGTTGGTAACTAAAGGCTATGCTCAGAGGGAAGGAATTGACTACAATGAGGTATTCTATCCTATTGTTAAACATTCGTCAATTCGTATTCTATTGGCTTTGGTGGCGCAGTATGAGTTGGACCTTGATCAACTCGATGTGAAGACCGCCTTTCTCCACGGCGATCTAGAGGAGGAGATCTACATGACTCAGCCTACAGGGTTCAAGACTGCAGGGAAGGAAGAAATGGTATGTAAGCTGAAGAAGTCGCTGTACGGACTGAAGCAGTCTCCTAGACAGTGGTACAAGTGGTTCGACAACTTCATCAGAAGGAAGAAGTACACACGTAGCCACTATGACCCATGTGTGTACTACAACAAGCTACCGTCAGGGGAATATATCTATCTACTTCTTGAAAACCACCTAGAGGGGGGGGGGTGAATAGGTAATAGTGCTAATCTATAAACTAAATGCGCTAAATGCGGAAGCTTAAAACTAATTTGTAACACACTTAATACAACACACAAGTGTAGCCGAATTCCCCGTGAAGGGCTCTGGACTAACTCCTCTTGATTCCCCTAGATATGGGTTGAGGTGCTATATGAAGCTCTTGTGGTTAAGTACAAGTGAGGTACACACAAACAACCAAGAATATAAGAGATATAGCAATATGAAATATGCAAGGCACAAATACAAGCAATATGAATGATATGAATGGAGAATGATGCTTTGCACAAAGTAAAGAGAGAGAGTTAGAGAGACAATGGATCAAACGCAAACACAATGATATGTTCCGAGGTTCGAGCCCCTAGCTCTACGTCCCCGCCTTCACCGAGAAGGATTTCTAATCCACTATCTGTCCACCGAGGACTCCCACCGAGGGAACCTTCACCGAGAAGGATTTTTACAACAAGGGAGTACCGAACTCCTCTCTCAAACACCACCTCACAACCGAGGGGTAGGCCCGTAGCCAAACAACAACCAATCCACCTCACACTTGAGGGATACAAACCAAACTCCACCTCTCACTAGAGGGAGCAAACAACAACCAACTCCACCTCTCACTAGAGGGAGTAAACCACAATCCTCAACCTCTACCGAAGAGGGAGCAACCCAATCAAAGTAAGGGTTTTACAACAAGTGGTTACAAAGACCACAAACTCTCTTTTCCACAAAACAAGGATCCTAAATAGATTAGGATAGAAGATAAGCTCAAGTGTGAAAAGCTAGGTGTTTGGAAAATAGAAACTCAAAGAAAAACTTTGGGAAAACTCTTTGTTGATGATGGAAATGAAGAACCAAAACAAATCTCCCAAAATTCTATTTCCTTTGATTTTTCCAAAAACTTAAAACAAATAAGATTGGAAATTAAAAGCTCAAAGACACTTTTGAAAACTTGTTTTTAACACTAGGGAAACAACAATTTTTCTCTTGTAAAAACCTTAGCCAAAATCCCAAAGAATTGGGGTTTATATAGGCCAAACCCTGAAACTAGCCGTTAGGCTGATGTGGCAGCCTGACAGGCTTGGCGGTCGACCGCCCGGTCGACCGCCAACGGTCATAAAAATGACCGTTGGGCAAACCCGGTCGACCGTCCGGTCGACCCAAACAAACAGAGAGCTCTGCTCTCAGTTACGGTCGACCGCCCGGTCGGCCGTCCCAAAGAGTGCCAGACGTGCACGGTTCTGTGCACATCGGTCGACCTTACGGGTCGACCGGCCTGGCCTGACAGACAGGTCTGAAACAAAATCTGGGTTAAAACATATTTTGAAAATTCTTTTAATAACTTCTAAAAATCCCAAAAATGTTTTTATCATATTGCATTGATATATAAACATGTGATAAACATTTCTACTCAAATATCAAGCATATGAAACCATTTTTGTTTCTTAACATTTTTACCAAAAACTAAAACATAAAACGTGTGTGTTTTGTGCACTTGAGCATATCAACTATACTAAGCTTTACACATGGATCTAAAACACACTAAACTAAATTAGGATACCTAAGTCTTCTTGATGATCTTCCATCTTCAAGCCGACTCGATCCCAAACGTGATCCACCGAGTGCAATGGTATGAACTTGATGCTCGGGCACCGGAATCACCATGAAAAGCTTCTAAAACTCCTTTGTTGAAGCTAATCACCAACTAATATCTTGTTACATGATCTGAAACTAAAATCACAAGATTATTAGTAAACATAACTACATGAGTTAATCATCATCAAAACTAGAGAGGAAGGCCTCTGGGCCAACAATCTCCCCCTTTTTGATGATGACAAAACTCATGGAGTTATATATGCATGGATTAAAGTTAAGCTTCAAAGAAGCTCCCCCTTAACTCATGCATAAACAAATAAACATAATAAATATGCAATGAAAGCTTTTAAACATGAATGCATAGATATGCATAAACAATAAAGAGGCTCTAGATACCAATGCAATGTTCAAAAACAAAACATGCTCTATATACCAATTAACAATAAACTATATTAAACTTAATACATGTAAAAACATAAATATGCATATATCAAACTCAAAATCTTTCTCCCCCTTTTTGTCAATCATCAACAAAGGGGTAAACACCAAAATAATAAATAAAATGTCAATGAGGGGTAAAAATCTTTCTCCCCCTTTTTGTCAATCAAAACAATAAAAACAATGTTCTCCCCCCTTTTTGTCTAAAACAAAAAAAAAAACAAAGTCAATAAGGGGTATGATCAAACAACTATAAACCTGATATGCCTCTAGATACCAATTAAAAAAAATGAAAACAACATCTTGATACCAATTGAAATAATTGTACATTTTAAACATATGATATCAATTGAAATTAAACATTATTCTTTAAGGCATAAAGATACCAATTGAAATTATTATCAATTGAAAATTTTATTTTCTATCATAAAGCAAGGGAGTGGAATACTAAATACCAATTGAAAGATAAAATACGAGATTTTCTCCCCCTTTATGAAATACCAATAAACACTATGCATAGGCTTGAAATAAGATACCAATTGAAAAATAAGTCTATTGAGACAAAAATAAAGTTCAAGCTCTAGCAAAAACAAGATTTATGCTCAAGATATAGAAATATAATAGCACAAATAAAACAAGTATATGTGTATGAAATAGAATGAGTACCAATCACCAATAGATGATACCGATAGAAAGTATACATACACAATAAACATATGAGTATACAAAAAGATCAAAATTGATACCAATTGAAAGAGTTCAATGATACCAATTGAACAACAATAGTAGCATGGTATAACTCATATAATCAAAACGAAGAATACGAACTAGTTTAAAATAGAAAGTTTTGTTAACTAGTACGAAATCCTTCAAGCAAGGAATAAAAACAAATTGTTTTTCATGAAATAAGAAATCCACATGATATCAAAACACTCAAGTCAATTAAGCATAAAAATGACTCATGAAAACAAAACATGAGCAAGCAATAAATGTGAGTGTACAAATAAAATGTGAGGATCATAATCATGAAAATTTTTCATTAAGCTCAATTATTCCTTTAAACAAGAAAACATGAAAAACATTAAAACTATCAAAAACTTATTTAATCTTCAAGGCATATGTATGTCCTATACAAACTAAGGTATACATACATATCGAAACACAACGAGTCCACAAAGATATATGCATTAAGGCACGTGGCTCAAAAAGGATAAACATGTATATCTAATAGTTTGGACAAGATAGACATATACATGAAGTTTAAAAATACATGAAAACATGAATAACTAAATTTTTATTAAATCAATTTTCATTTCAAGGTATATGTATGATTTGTCAAACATGAAGTATACATACATATCCCTAAACACAAATGAGTCCATAAATATAGATTTGCATGAAAAGCAAATGACTCAAGGGGTATACATGTATATCTTAAAGTTTGGCAAAATAAACATATACATGAAATGGAAACTCATAAACATAAAAAAAAATAGGAATATAAGTCTAAAATGCATGAATCATCAAAACTAGACTATACTAGCACATCTAATGGGTTCAAATAAGCATTCAAGTACAAACATATATAGATTTATTTGTGGCCCACTATATGCACAAATATATACCTAGTCTTAATGAAAACTAACATTTAAACATATATTCAATACATGAAGCAACAAAACAAGATACGAATAAACATGAAAATCATAAACATGATTATTATGTAAATCCACATGTTATTAAACCTATGATAAACATGATAGCTAATACAAAGGTGAGAACACAAAATAATAGTCCATATTTAAACATGGGTGTCTCAAAAGGCTATACATGCATGTCAAGGGTCTAATAAACATGGCATTTACATTTTAATCTACAAACATCAAAACATGCTATAAACTATAATTATGAAAGCATGTAAATAATAAATGGGAGTAAAGGATTGTTACCAAAACCGAAGAAGCAACTCTCCTTGTCTCCAAAACATGGTGGTCCTTTCCACCAAAACTTCCCTTGAAAGTGATGCATCCAAATGATTTCCTTTAAGCTTGGAACGCATCCACTCCAAGGTGCCATCACTCTCACGTCATGTGAGAGCCCACACCTACATCAAAAACACGAGGGGTGGTCTTTGGTACCCATATCTTATTGGGTCCAATGGGGTTAGTCCCTTCTCTAACCCAAACAAATTTAGATGCTAAATTTTCATCATGTATACGATCAAAATAAAATTTAGCAAGGTGGCCCTTACGTCCACAATGTGTACAAGTGTACACATGAGCATACATGCGAGGAGTGTGTCCGTGAGGAGCATGTGTATGCCGTGTAGGGTGTGCATGAATAGATGGAACTTGTTTCTTTCGAAACAAAATTTCCAAACGTGTATGGCCCACTACACATTGGCTCAAAGTGGAGCCCAAACAATCTACACTCTTCTTAAGTAAGGATATATCATTTTCAATTAAAGAAGAGGTGGAACATGCAAGGGGTGATCTAGGTGAAACTACCCTAGCATGGCAAACATGTGAATCTATTTCATTTTTCAAAGATTTATTTTTATTTAAACAAATTTCTAATTCTTTTGAAATAAATTCAATTTCTCTTTCTAAAGAATCATTATCTCTTAAAACACATTCAACTTTTGAAGACAAAATATTATTATTTTTCAAAATTGATTCACATTCATTTTTAGATTTTAAAATTTTATTTTCTTTTAATGAAAGTTCAAGTTGAGATTTTAATGAATCCCTTTCATCCAAAATCTCATCTTTCTCTTGCAAAACAATGTCAAGTCTAGAATGCAAATTTTTATTATCATTATTAAGGCCTAGACTTTTCTTTTTCAAAATGTTATATTTTTCAATTAATTTTTCGCAAACAATGGATAGTTCTTCATTTAAAGCATGGGCATCAATAATCTCATCACATGAAGAACTAGCATACTCATTATCTAGTTGAAGTTCCGATTGTACCTCAAGGGAGTCATTCCCTTAGATCATATAGCATTGAGAATCGGATTCATCTCCACTAGATTCTTCCTCTTGTTGGATTGACAATGGAAGCTTGGAGGTGGTGGTGGTTGTCAACTTGTTCCACACTGCAAAAGCAGAATCAAGATTAGAAACATGCATAAGATATTCTTTAAGTAGCGTGCTTCTAATGGCCTCAAGGGCTTGTGCATTGGCCCCTACATGCTTGCTATCACTAAGGAAGGATTCCTTGGTAATGGCAAGGTGAACCTTATGTCCTAGGGTTTGTAAATAAACGGACATCTTAGCCTTCCAAACAAGAATGTTGGAAGCATCATACATTGGTGGGGTCATGAAGTCCATGGTAAACTATATGTGTGCAAACAAGCAAGTGCAAATAAGATTAGCAAACAAAGGATCTCACTCCAAGGATGTAAAGCCTAAGTATCAGGAGCGTAGGCTCTGATACCAATTGAAAACCACCTAGAGGGGGGGGGGTGAATAGGTGATAGTGCTAATCTATAAACTAAATGCGCTAAATGCGGAAGCTTAAAACTAATTTGCAACACACTTAATACAACACACAAGTGTAGCCGAATTCCCCGTGAAGAGCTCTGGACTAACTCCTCTTGATCCCCCTAGATATGGGTTGAGGTGCTATATGAAGCTCTTGTGGTTAAGTACAAGTGAGGCACACACAAACAACCAAGCATATAAGAGATATAGCAATATGAAATATGCAAGGCACAAATACAAGCAATATGAATGATATGAATGGAGAATGATGCTTTGCACAAAGTAAAGAGAGAGTTAGAGAGACAATGGATCAAACGCAAACACAATGATATGTTCCGAGGTTCGAGCCCCTAGCTCTACGTCCCCGCCTTCACCGAGAAGGATTTCTAATCCACTATCTGTCCACCGAGGGAACCTTCACCGAGAAGAATTTTACAACAAGGGAGTACCGAACTCCTCTCTCAAACACCGCCTCACAACCGAGGGGTAGGCCCGTAGCCAAACAACAACCAATCCATCTCACACTTGAGGGATACAAACCAAACTCCACCTCTCACTAGAGGGAGCAAACAACAACCAACTCCACCTCTTACTAGAGGGAGTAAACCACAATCCTCAACCTCTACCGAAGAGGGAGCAACCCAATCAAAGCAAGGGTTTTACAACAAGTGGTTACAAAGACCACAAACTCTCTTTTCCACAAAACAAGGATCCTAAATAGATTAGGATAGAAGATAAGCTCAAGTGTGAAAAACTAGGTGTTTGAAAAACAGAAACTCAAAGAAAAACTTTGGGAAAACTCTTTGTAGATGATGGAAATGAAGAACCAAAACAAATCTCCCAAAATTCTATTTCCTTTGATTTTTCCAAAAACCTAAAACAAATAAGATTGGAAGTTAAAAGCTCAAAAACACTTTTGAAAACTTGTTTTTAACACTAGGGAAACAACAATTTTTCTCTTGTAAAAACCTTAGCCAAAATCCCAAAGAATTGGGGTTTATATAGGCCAAACCCTGAAACTAGCCGTTAGGCTGATGTGGCAGCCTGACAGGCTTGGCGGTCGACCGCCCGGTCGACCGCCAACGGTCATAAAAATGACCGTTGGGCAAACCCGGTCGACCGCCCAGTCGACCCAAACAAACAGAGAGCTCTGCTCTCAGTAACAGTCGACCGCCCGGTCGGCCGTCCCAAAGAGTGCCAGACGTGCACGGTTCTGTGCACGTCGGTCGACCGTACGGGTCGACCGGCCTATGGTTCGGTCGACCCCACGGTCGACCGGGCTGGCCTGACAGACAGGTCTGAAACAAAATCTGTGTTAAAACATATTTTGAAAATTCTTTTAATAACTTCTAAAAATCCCAAAAATGTTTTTATCATATTGCATTGATATATAAACATGTGATAAACATTTCTACTCAAATATCAAGCATATGAAACCATTTTTGTTTCTTAACATTTTTACCAAAAACCAAAACATAAAACGTGTGTGTTTTGTGCACTTGAGCATATCAACTATACTAAGCTTTACACATGGATCTAAAACACACTAAACTAAACTAGGATACCTAAGTCTTCTTGATGATCTTCCATCTTCAAGCCGACTCGATCCCAAACGTGATCCACCGAGTGCAAAGGTATGAACTTGATGCTCGGGCACCGGAATCACCATGAAAAGCTTCTAAAACTCCTTTGTTGAAGCTAATCACCAACTAATATCTTGTTACATGATCTGAAACTAAAATCACAAGATTATTAGTAAACATAACTACATGAGTTAATCATCATCAAAACTAGAGAGGAAGGCATCTGGGCCAACACTTCTGTATGTAGATGATATGTTGATTGCTTCGAGGTCGAGATCTGCCATTGATGCACTGAAGAGGGATCTGTCTTCAGAGTTTGAGATGAAGGACCTTGGTGAAGCCAGGAAAGTGTTAGGCATGGAAATCACTAGAGACAGAAGAATTGGCAGGGTGAGCTTGACTCAGAAGGGGTATTTGCAGAAGGTACTACAGAGGTTCAATATCGGCAAGGATACGAAGTCTGTAAGTACACCTATGGCTCCTCATTTCAAGTTGTCTGCTAAGATGTCTCCGAAGAGTGTTCAAGAACGTGAGTATATGACTCACGTTCCATTTGCTAACGCAGTTGGTAGCCTTATGTACGCTATGGTGTGTACGAGACCAGATCTATCACAGGCTATCTCCATGGTCAGCAGATATATGCATGATCCAGGACAGGGTCATTGGGAGGCAGTGAAATGGATCTTGAGATACATCAAAGGAATCATTGATGTAGGTTTGATATATGAGAAGGACTCCACGGGGAAGCAAGATTGCGTCGGATATGTTGATTCTGACTATGCAGGTGACCTTGACAAGTGCCGGTCGACAACGGGATATGTCTTCACATTCTCTCAGGCACCGGTGAGTTGGCGCTCACACTGCAGTCTACCGTCGCGTTGTCTACCACAGAGGCCGAGTATATGGCCATGACGGAAGCTATGAAGGAGGCGATCTGGCTTCAAGGCCTGCTTGATGACTTGGGAGTGGAACATGATCTGCTGGAGATTAACTGTGACAGTATGAGCGCTATTTATTTAGCCAAGAACCAGGTCTATCATGCACGGACGAAGCACATCGACGTCAGGTACCATTTTGTTCGGGAGATTTTAGAAGAGGGTGATATCGAACTGCTGAAGATTCACACATCGGAGAATCCCGCCGACATGCTTACTAAGGTGGTGTCGGGGGTCAAGTTTGTACATTGCAAGGCTTTGCTCCATGTCCTTCAGGTAGCTTGAGCTTGTTGAAGCTCATTTGGACGAACTACGGATGGCTTGATCCCTTGGGCAGGGTACGTAGGCAACCACATTGGTGCAGCCGCTTTCGAGTCGATGGACAGTTCGACTCAGATTTGGAAGAATCTTCACCGAGGTGGAGAATTGTTGGAAAGAGAGAGGAATGTCGTCGAGGAAGTCGACGAAGGAAGGAGCAGCAAAGGAAGGTCAGCAGCAGCAGCAGCAGCAGGAGTTCGATCGACCGGCCCGGTCGACCACCCGCAGTAGCAGGAGTTCGGTCGACCGGTCCGGTCGACCATCGTGCACCACATGCACAAGGAGGGATCTCGGTCGACCGCCCGGTCGACCGACTGAAGTGACCCAACTCTCGGTTGGGAACGGTCGACCGGCCCGGTCGACCGGCGCATAGGGTCGGTCGACCGACCGGTCGACCGACAGTCGGGTTGCGGGCTGTTTTGCTGATTTAGAAATCTGTTGTATTTAAAGCGGGATTTCTAGGGTTTTGCAGGGTGAGGGAAATCTGTAGCTCTCTTGATATTCAGAGGTGCTGCAAGTATTGTAATCGATTTCCCAAATCAATAGAATCTCTCTTTCATTGCCCCGAGGACATAGGCATCAAGGCCGAACCTCGTTAATCATTGTTTTTCGTGTGTTTTTCTCTGAGTGAATTATTTGTGCTGGTTGTGGTACTGTTCTTCTGTGCTTTGGAGATCTAGGGTTCCTCTTCTGATTGTTGTCAAGGCTCAACAAATGATGGATCATGCTTTTGTTGCGCCCACATGCCAATAGTAGGTGATATGAACTTGGAGAATTGAAAACTTTCATCTTGAGCATTCTGCTTCTATAGAAAAGTATCTTCGAAATCATGACGAATAGATGTACTATGTTGCCAAAGTAATTTAGGCTCAACCACATGCAACAACTGTATCTTTTTGGAAATTTCAGTATGGAAACAATCTCTTCCTTGACCACTAAGCAAATTTTTGCTTTGTTCCTTCGATTTCACAAAAAATTCGCCTCAATTGCATATGAATATAAATTTTGGCTTATCTTCTTTTGGACTAAGAGGGGGTGATTGTAGTGGAGGCGGCTGATTTGGTGGAGGGTGATGAGGAGATGTTTGTGATGGAGGTGGCTATTGTGATGGATGTGTTTGTATTGGAGGTGGTTGTTGTGGTGGTGGTTGTTGAGGTGGATGTACAGGTGGAGGTGGAAAATTGGTTGATTGATGATCCTGTCTCCTTCGGTACGTACCATTGGCTAGACTCCAATTATCGATCTTAAGGGTTGGTTGTGATGGAGGAAGATGTGGTGGAGGGGGTGGATGAAGATTACCTGATGAACGATCTCATCCGCTTTGGTACATACCATCGTCTAGACGTCGACCATCTATCTTAAGAGACAATCTCTTGAGTTCTTAGAGTACAAGTCCAAGGTTGAGTTGATAACGTTGAACCTCCCCTCAACAGTGCCCCCTGTTGCGGAAAGGCTTTGTGATTCATCGTCATCTCCTGTCATCGCCGTAAAGTAGCCGAAGTTCTGATAACACTTGACGCAAATAAGGAAGCGAACAATGCCGATTAGATCTCGTTCTAGCGCCAACGAACCCTAAAGGATGCCTTTAGGCAGAAAAAACACTCGAATCAATGAGCAAAGCACTCGAATCCACAAGCAAGAATAAACAACTCGAATCCATGTGCAATTGAAATAGGAAAAACTCAATTTAATTCATAATCAAAAGTTAAATAGCTGATTCTAAAAACAAATATGCAAGGCCTTAAATAGGCTTTAAAAGCAGAAGCCTAATACAACTAGGAAACTAGAAATAATAAAGAAAAATGAAATAAATTAAAATCTAAATTAGACCCGAAAATAAACTAGACCCGAAAATAAACTCCTAAACAGAATCAAACTACTGATACGCGACAGGCTTGGCTTCCTACATCATGAACCCTAAAATTTTAGGGACGCTTAAAAGACAGTATTGCCTGTCTCTATATAGGCACATGGGGATCATTTTCTGATTAATCATCTCCTAATTTTCTTGGCCTTCTGGTTTGTAAAGATTAAAGCAAGATGCAGGTTCATGTACATTTGATTGTATAAGACACTTATCAGCAGATTCATGTCCTTATACTTTATACTTGCAGGTACGGGTGAATTATGATGAACACTAGTTGTTATGGACACTATACCGGTTCTCACTTTTCTGCCCAAGAAAGCTGAATCCAGATTAAATTGGTCTCGGACGAGTTATGGCACCCAGTGAAGTTTACTAACAATTTTTTTATGGAGCACTTGAAAATTCAAAATTCTTTATTCTGGGCATTTTACATACCCTCGAATTAAGGCTACTGGCTAAGATAATTGTAATAAATGCAGGGGTGAGCATGATTCGGTTTAAACTGACTGAACCGATCAAGCCGAGTCTATCCGGTTGGTTCGGTTTGATTTCTTTTAACATCGGTTCAGTTCGTTTCAAAATAAATCTGTTTTCAATTCCGGTTTCAGGCTTGAGTAAATTCAACCCGAACCAACCGATTAAAGAACAATATATATAAAAATAGGAGGATATTAAGATATTAATCCTAAGCCTCATCCCTTTCCAGTTTCTTCTCCCCCAAGCCTCTGATCTCCTCGCCGCCCCCAAGCCTCCGATCTTCTCGCCCCCTGAATCCCCCACCTTCGACTTCGATCTCACCGGCAGGCACAGATATGAAAGAGAGGCAGAGACATCACCAATTTTCTTGAAACTCACGACCTCCTTGCACCACCACCCCAAGCACTCGCACCGCCTATAGAACGGCCGATGACCACCTCATCTTCAAATTATGTCGAGATGAGTTAGTTCATCGGCTTACATGTCACTGAGTGCGATCATGGACAGTGATCTGCACTCATTTCTGTCTGTTTTTAGTTTGAATTTGGTTTGTGTTCTTGTTGAGTTTATGCTAGATTTGGATTCATATTCTGTGTAACTTCGCATGATCATCGTTCGTGAAATCAAGCATCGTCATTTTTTGGTTGGTTGCTCTCTGCATTTGCATCAATTTTAACCACAGACTGTAGTACACCTGATGCTTGATACATTTTGTAAATGACAGGTTATGATTACTTGTCAGAAAGTTCTGTGCACGACACAATGTGGGTATATTGAGAGCCTAGTTATTAAATGCATGAGATTTGCCAACATCATTTCCATCTCTTATGTTTTGATTCTTGGCTGATATTCGAGGATGGATGGTGTGACTGGGTGTTAAATTAAGGAGATGCTGGGAGAACTTCTAGAGCAATTGTTGTTGTTAGTGAGGAGGTGGGGAGAGGATCTGAAGTAATAGTTGCGGTTCCTCTCAGAGCTCAGACTGCTGAAGGAGTTGATTTTGTGATGATAGGCTAAGTGTAGTATGGTTCATTCTTTTTGAAATTTGTATGTACATATAATGGAAAAGAGGAATGCTGGATAACTGTATCTAGTTACTTACTACTGATGCTTGATGCACTTGATGTGAAAAACTTTTTTTTAAAGCTTTCTAGTCAATTATTGGAATTTCGGTTCAGAACCGAAAGCAAACCGAATCGAATTCAATCTGCGTTGATATGTCTTTCAATCGGTTTGATTTTTGTTTGGCTCAGTCCTGAATGGTTTGGTTCGATTAAACTTTTTTTAAAAAAAATCGAACCAAGCCAAATCAAATCATGCCCAGGCCTAATTATTCGCCAATGTTTTCACTCTAGAAGCTTGAAAGTTCAAACTTGAAAGGAGCTATTGTCAGTTAGCCTCCAGCGGTGTTTCATTTAATTATCCTTTCATTGCCGTCAACTAAATAAAAGCGGACAAGTCAATTTGTACTATGTTCACCAGCGGTTACACAATTGAACACGCAAATCTCTCATCTTCCACATAAACAACTCTAGAAACTTCTCATCTGGAGACTAAAATTATATCAGCATCAAGTCTCTTTTCTAAGCACGAAACTGATTCGGACTAGGTCAATGCATACTTTTCCATCTCAAGTCTTGCGTAAACAAAACATCTATGTCTCAAGGAAACTTCGTCTCAACTACGTATTTGGTGCTATATGTGGATCAAAACAGCAACCAACTCTACACCACCGCAGGCTCAAAGCTTGGAGAAGATGTATGTAACAAGGCCCCTCTCGCTCTACCTCAACTCCCCAAATGCTGTTACGGAGCCGCCCCCAGAAGGGCCCAACTCGGGCATTCTGGTGATTGAAGACGCGGAGGCCGCGGCGCAAGCAACACGCTGGTGGGGAATGGTGTGGACGTCAAGGCTGTTTGACACGCCGTTCCCTCAGAACAGGATGATCAAAGTCCGGTACAGCACCGGATCTGGTGACAATAGCCATACGTACCGTGACGATGCCTACTTTATTCCGGTCATCAACCAGTCTTTGTCGTCCAATCGGTACTATGTTGTGAAAGCTCATGGAAAGCATGCGGGGTAATAGTTTGTGTTCTGTGTTACCAGTTCATTCGCTTCATATAACCATATTAAGTTTCAGTTTTCATGTCATTCACATGAACTCAAAATGTTTAATAAAGATGTCCTGTATAGAATCTTTAATATTCATATTCATGTTTCAGATTCATTTTTTGATGTTCATATTTGGGTTCAAATTTTGATGTTCATGTTCAACCTTTATACACTCTGCTATGTTCTAATTTCAGGAAAAATTTTAGATAAACACAATTGGGTTTGAACATGAGTATACTTCAGTTTTGAACATTGCTCTAATCTTGCATCTTTCGATTACATTTTCAGGAAAGCATGCACTTGTTCAAAGGAGGAAGATGTGAGCACATTTTGTCTCTGCAGATTTGTGAATGACGTCAAGCCAACTCAATTCAATTATAGAGATACTTATCAGCAATTTGAGATTATTTCTCGCAAGCACAGGTTTCGCTCCGTGTCTATAGTTTCTGATGGGATTCCTCCGGAGTTCTTGAGGAGGAAAGGCTGGAAAGTCTACAGTTCAAAGCCATCACATTACTCTTTAGGTGAAGCTCTAGGCATGAACACAGCTCTTCGGATGCGAATGCCAAGTCTAGATTTCTCTGCATCAACGAAATATTCTCCTTCTACTGTCGTTGGTAAATGGTATTGCCCATATATTTTTGTAAAGGAAGGCAACCAATTGAAAGATCAAATGCGAAGGGCAATGTTCTATGAAATGACTCTTGAGCAACTCTGGGAAGAGATTTGTACTCGCGAAAATTATCATGGCGAAGGAAATGTGGTCGAGGTGGGAGTTAGTGTTAAAAGGGAGATGGCATTGTTGAATGGTAGTGAAGTTGTGAATGACAATATTGAGACTGTTGATGGTGTGGTGTGGTTTAAACCTGTGAACTCCATGGAAACTGGCTTGGGACTGAGTTTGCCGATATGGGAGAGAATGCAATGGGAGCAAGCAAGAGGAGGTTGGGTTGGCGGCGAGAGGATGGAGAGGGTGGAGAGAGTAGAGGCATTCCAAGAGAAGGGAGGGTGGAAGAAGTTTTGTTGCTATGTTTTGGTAGAAAGATTTGTTCTCAAGAGGATGGATGGAAGCTTGGCTTTAACTTACGAGTTCAAACATACTAACAAAATCCAAATCAAATGGGAGTGAATCTCTTCTTTATCTAATCTGTGGTTTACATGTAACATAAGGGATTTATGTTCTTTTGAATAGAAGTGATTTATAACTAATATGTGAGCCTGAGATGATGGATACAAATAATTCTGTTGAAAAAGATTTATGTGTGACGAATGTGAGTTCTGTCATGTTGCATGTATATTAAGCGTGTGTACAGTAATGATAAAACCGATATTATATTCTTAACTCGACTATCTTCTATGTGTTCATAGGTTAGAGATGATATCTTTGTTTTGTGTCATATACGTAGTCCACTGAGTAAATAGCTATTTCAAGTGCATAGTATACCGCTAACTATTGCCCTAAACTAGGACACCCTCGTCTGCCAGTAATCATTTCTTTTTGTGAATATCTGATTGCAATAATTTCTTTTGCACGTATTCGGTTGTTAGTTTTGTGTATACTGTGAGTAATATGTATGGACGTAATTTGCATCTTACGTTGCGTACTCTTACTTTGTTTAGTTAAGAAACTTTTTTGTAAAATGCAGGGAGGCTTGTGTCCATAGTTTTGCCTCAATTAAGATAACATAATAATCATACCAGTCATTAAAACTCAACAGTCAATGCCACTAATGCTACATTAAACAAGTAAGAATTAAGAAACATAAGAACTTAATTTCTAAGTATCTACACTAACACCGGATTATGAAGCGTCTGGGTAACTAAGAAGATATCAAGCGATCCCGCAGACAAATCACTCCCTTGCACGGAATCGCTTCGGACTATGTCAGACTTTTGACATCTTCATTATTCATCTCTAAGAACAACTCAGATCTCTTTCATTCTTTGTTCTTCAAGTACTAGCATACCTAAATTTAGTCTTGATCCACGTCCAATTACAATACCAACAAGCTACAAACAATGTACGTGGCATGGCCCCTCTCACTGTACTTCAACTCCCAAAATGCTGTGACAGAGCCGCCCCCTGAAGGGCCTAACTCGGGCATTCTGGTGATCGAAGACCAGGAGGTCGAGGGGCAAGCAACATGTTGCTGGGGGCTCTACAAGAACACTAGGATTTCGAACCTGCCGTTCCCCCAGAACAGGATGTGTTGGGAAATAATAGATCTGAAGCTACTAAATTAAAAACAATAATATCAGATTAACAGTTCAAAATCACAGTAAATAAAATAAAGGGATCGAAAAGAGTTTAGCCTGATGATTGAGGCGTGTTGGGCACTGTCCAAGAATCAAATTGCTCCCCTCTCGTGTAGAGCTTCACAGTAATGATTTCGGAGATACAACTGGTCAGGCGACCTCTTTCTCATCAGCACGGACTTTAAGAAGGCTTTATGAACTCTTCTTAAACTTTTAGGGAATCAGTAGTGAACAAAAAACTTTGAAAGAGAAGAAATTTCAAAAAAGAGAGAGAGAGAGGCAGAGAGCAATACCTCAATTGTTGTGTATTCTGCACTCTTCAAAAGGTGAATTTATAGGCTCTGTAAAAGAACCGATCCAAGAAAACGTGTTTTTACTTGGTCAAAGATTTAAATCCAATTAGTTAGCTGATGATCCTTTTAATCTGTTGTAGATCGGATTATTTAGCCGCTGATTGATTAACCACGTTTATTGTTTGTTGGTAACTGGTTGCTGAAGTTACGTGTAATTCCGAATTGTTTCTCTGAAGCAGATCCCGAGTTCGCATTGCTCAGAATTAACACTCTGCTATCGCATCGTATCGTTCCCGAGTTCAAACAGTCACTTCCGAGACCACTCCATTGTCGCATCATTCCGAAGATCAAGTTGTCGCTCCGAGGCCACCTGAGGACCAATTGTCACTCTGAGTACACATCACCAAGAACTGATCCGAATGTCATTTCGAAGTCGAACTCCCGAGTCCACATTTCGATATTGCAAAGCCCCGAAGAATAAAAAATAAGATTCAAAATATTGTAGGTCACGGGGCAACTGAACGGAGCTGCATTCGTGTCCGCAGGTCGTGGGCGTGCACGTATGGAACCTGAACCCGAACCGGCCCAGTTCGGTGCGCGTGTGGCAAGGTGGCTCATGGCCCAACACTCGTAACAATAGACTATAGAGGAGTTGATATTTATACCACTCAACCTCTTTTGATCTATCTAATGTGGGATTAAATTTCCTTCACAAAATGAGTTTTAAATTACAAAACTTCAACAATCCCCACATAACTTAAAACTTGAAAATAACTTTAAAAATTTAAGAGATGTTTAACATACAAAATTGCTGGTTCCCTTATACTATGTAATAGGTGTAGGTACATTTTGGTTTGAACCTTCACTTAGTGACAATTGTGTAGATTCATGAGAGCTTGGTGGACTACGCCTTGAACCAGTCCCATTAATCAGATTTCTATAAATTGCACACATAGTATAATTGTAGAAGAATTCTAATCGGGTTACGCTATTGATTGAAATTACCTGGAGGGAATGAACAGGTGATGACTAAAAATCTATGGCAAATAATGCGGAATTAAAAACAACTAATACTATCTAGCAATACAAAGAGTAAGGAAACAATTCACACATTTAAGACAATGAAGCACAAGATATATCTATCAAGAGATGATAACACAATATAATATACAAGATATAAAGGAGTGAGTTGAATAAAGGAAGAGAGAGAAGGCAATTGCAAACGCAAGAATATATTTCGAGGTTCGTGCCACTGCTCTACGTCCTCGCTTTCACCGCAATGAAGAGTTTTCACTATGCTTTGATCCCGCAAGGTCACCAACTCTACACATCCCCATAAGAACAATCAGACCCGCAAGTCCTCTTATTCTGTGCCACAACACCTACAATCACGAACCCGCAAGCTCATTTGAGGCCGCAACTCTACAACACTTGAATATAATAAGTGGAGTGATCTCTCCTAGATCACCAAATAGCTCACAACACAATCCCATAACTAGTGTAGGGAATTTGAAGCTCAGAAATTGAATGTGAGTGAAGCTTTGAAATATTTGGGTTGAAAAGACAGCTTGAAAAACTTGTATTTAGAATTTAGGCTCAAACTTGATTTCTTTTGAAATTCTTCACTAAAATAATTAGAAATCTTAAACAAAATATTTTTCAAAAGTTCTTGGGGTTTTTCTACAGTCCCTCTATTTATAGAGGGTCAAAATAGAATAGAGAAACCCAAAATAGCCGTTATAAATTAACTCAGAAAAGACAGATTAAAAATATAGTTGTTTGGGGTTAATCAGGCTTTAACATGCCTATCGGTCGATTGTCTGGTCGACCGCCAACAGTCAAATTTCTGATCATTAGGGATAGCAGTCGACCGGGCGGTCGAACGAATCTAATAGAGAACTCTGGTGTCTCAGTCGGTCGACCGATCAGTTAACCATGTTGACAAACAGAGAACATAGCCCTTACACACGGTCGACCAGGCAGTCGACCGACGTGCACAAGCTATACTTGTGTATGTCCGATCAAACTCAGTCGACCGACAAAGAAATCAGCTCTGCATGTCGGTCGACCGGACGGTCGACCGACAATAGACCAAAAATCATACTTGAAAATATTTTGAATAACTTTTTTATTTTTCACCAAAATACTTTGAAATCTCTATACAAAACTAAGTTCATGTTTATATTTGAAGCTCAAATATGTGTGATCATAGATCAACACAAAAAGTAAAGTACATAACTTGTTTTTGTTAATTTTTTTCAAAATTCATTAATCAAAACACCGTTTTGAAAATGATTTAAATTATCAAAATTCTTTTCAAGAATTTAGAAACAAAACAAAATAAATCTCTAGTGTGTGTGTGAATCTCTTGAGCAATTCAAACCTCTAAAATTGGTTTTGACAAACTTAAATCCTACATTGTTAAATAAAAAATAATTCTTCTCGATTGCTTCTATCTTACAACTTTCTTGATCTTTTAAGCTTGACTCCAATCTTGAGTGCTTTGTGTGAACTTGATGCTTGAGCTCTTGGATCACCTTGTAGTTAGCTTTAAAACTTGTGAGTCTTTTGGAGAAGATAAATACATGACTAAAATACTTTTTATAAACTTGTAACTAATATAAATAAAAATCATTGGTACTAATAACTTCATGAGATTATTATCATCAAAACTAGGGTGAAGGGCCTTTGGGCCAACATTAATGATCTTGAGCAAGTATCTTTTCATCTGTGTTACTAGAGAGCGGCCCTGATCCCATAGTCACGACGTCACAACTACACACATATAGGTAAGTTCTGATAAGGATGCGAGCAAGTAAGCATCCTGCCTTATGAGTTTTGGACCTATTAAAAGTTTACACTCATCTTTCTCCTTACTTTTATGAGCATTGATCGCCTTAGGGATAGGAGCAGATAAATTCAGTGCTCCTCAACATTAATCACTCATCTAGTTTATTTCTACTCATTGAATATCTTTGAGGTTGGGTTACCCCTGCAGTGATTTTTCTTATAGGCTTAACCCAATCCCCCTTGATGATTCTAGGACCACTGCTCTAGACAAGCCTTTGATAAGATGATCTGCAAGATTCTTCTCAAATCCTATAAAGGTCAAGGCTATCACATGATTCTTCATTTCGTACCTCAATAATTTATGTCACACTTTTAAGTATCGATTCATTTTCACATTTGCATTCTCTTGATGATATTTATCAATAGTTGACCTGCAATTACAGTGAATAAAAATAAATGGTAATGGTTTTTCTAATAAAAGAATTTCAATTAGCAAATCTTTTAACCATTCAGCTTCTATGCTAGTAGAGTCCAGAGCTTTCATTTCTGATTCCATTATGCTTTTAGCCATTACAGTTTATTTGGTGGACTTCCAGGAGACTGCCCCTCCTCCTAGATGAAATACAAAACCTGTAGTGAATTTTACATCTACTGAGTCACTGATCAAATTCGCATCTGAGTAACCTTGCAGTACAGATGGAAATTTGTTATAGTGTAAACCATATGCAATGATTCCTTTAAGATATCTTAGGACTCTCTTTAATGCAGTCCAATTACTCTCATCAGGGTTTGAAGTATATCGGCTAAGCCTTTTTACTGCGTAAGCAATGTCAGGTCTGGAGTAGTTTGTCAAAAATTCTAATGATCCTATTATTTGTGCATACTCTCTTTGTAGTCTAGGATGACCTGTATTTTTCTTTAGATGCGCCAAAATTTTGATCGAGTGTAAACCGTGCACAAAAATATGTATTTTGAAATCAATGAAAGTGTTTGGTGCTTTGGCTTCCTCGATACTATCGTGATCGCATAGAGGCTAAATCAATAGGGACAAAAGGCGATAGAAACTTTACAGGTCGTGTCACGATTATGTTAATGCCTTCTTCTTTGGTTCGAAAGAATCAAAAGGGAAAGAAAAGAAAACAAGAAGTAGAAGAGGCAAAAGGAGATGAAGACCAAGATAAAACATGACAAAGTGATTTGGAAAATAGTTTTGAAAACAAAGTGAAAAAAAAAAGAAAACTCATGGCTAGGCTAACTACTAAATGCTCCCACTAACCATGCTAACATCTTAGAGTGATAGTTGCCACACATTGGATCCTTGGCCATCACAAGACTTGTCTTCAAGAGCTATTTAAAGCATGGTCCATAAGATTGTTCTCCACATCGAAACTTGGTTAAAAAAGTGCACAATACAATTAAATCATCAAAACTACTAGAGAGAAAGCATGAAGTAATTAGTACAAGTTAGTTTGTTAACAAGTTAAGAGTTAGAACCCATCATTATAATCCATCAATGGCTCTTGCAAGAATAAGGCCTTATATGATACTATGAGATTCATGTGGGTTATCAATCAAGAGTTAGATTATTAGTGGGTTAGTAGTTAGGTGGGTTAGTAGTTATTTAGGCATGAAAAAAAACTAGCTAAGCATCTAGAACAAGATTAAAGAAGAAACAATAGAAAGAAAGTAGAAAACTTTCATAAATTTATTTGATATGTAACAAGATGTGTTTACAGCCTCGGCCAATAGGTATTGAGGGAGACCGTACTCATTTATCATTGTCCTAACCATCTCTTGTAATGTTCGATTTTTTCTCTCAACAACTTCATTTTGTTGTGGAGTTCTAGGACAAGATAGTTCATGCATAATTTCATGTTCTTCGGTAAAAGTGGTAAAGGGTTGGTTATTGAATTCACCACCTCTATCACTTCTTATTCTTAAAATAGAAGAATCTTTTTCCTTTTCAACTCTTTTCCTAAAAGTTTGAAAATGTGAAAAGGCTTGATTTTTATGCTCTAAAAAGAAAACCCAAGTAAAACGAGAAAAGTCATCAACTAAAACGAAAGCAAAACGATTCCCACTTAGACTTTTGGTTTTAGTAGGACCAAACAAATCTATATGGATCAACTCTAAGGGTCGTGATGTCATGATATCCTTGATGGATTTGAAAGAGAACTTGGTTTGTTTCCCAAGTTGGCACGCATCGCAAATGTCCTTTTTAAATTTCAAGTAAGGAATACCTTTCACCATTTCCTTTTTGTTTAATCTAGATAGATGGTCAAAAGAAATGTGGCCTAATATCCTATGCCACAACCAAGAGTCATCATTGAAGGCATTCAAACAAGTAGCATTGCATTGCATATTAGACATATCAATCATGTATACATTATTTTTACAAAATCTGAAAAATATACATGCATTAGTTTGTCTATCAATTACACTACAAGCTAAGTCATCAAAAATCACATTGAAATCTTTATCACAAAGTTGACTAACACTCAAGAGATTATGCTTGAGGCTATCAACTAAAATAACATTTTCTATTAAAGGAGATGTACCAAGTTTAACGTTACCTATACAAATGATTTTTCCTTTGGCGTCATCTCCGAATGTGACGGTGCCACCTTCATGGTATCTTGATAGGTTGCAAAGTTGTTAATATCCCAAGTCATGTGCCTTGAGCAACCACTATCAAGATACCACCGCTCCCTACGTCTTTGAGCTTTGGAGTGTACCTACATCATGTAATAAATTTGTTGACTGTGGTACCCAAATTTTCTTGGGTCCTTGAATGTTAGTATTCCGAACCCAAACATGATTATGTGATGCATTTATCCTATCATAGCAAAATTTAACCAAATGACCCTTTCGGTCACAATATGTACATGCATAAACTTTACCATACATGAATGTATGAAGAGTTTGTGGAGTGTGGACATGTTTAGGGTGTTTAGCATGATGTGAGTGTGAAGATTGTGATTTATGAATATGGGTATGAGTAACATGTGATTGTTTATTTTGAATATGCTTCTTAGGAAACATAGCCTCTAGTCTAGATTTATCAAATTCACATTTCTTTAAAACTTCTCCTAATGAGTCAATTTTCTTCTTTAGCATGGAAATCTCATCTTTATCAACCAGTGAAAATTTACCTTTGCAAGAAATTTTATAAGCATCAAAATCCTTTTGAGTAGAAGTAAGAGTTAAAAATAATTCATCCTTTTCTTTTGTGAGAGTGAAAATCTTGTGGTTAAGTGATTCATTTTCCTTTTTAAATATTTCTTTTTGAGAAAATCATAATTTTGAGATAGTTCTTCAAAAGCTTCTCCTAGTTCATCTATAGATAGTTCACAATCTTCAATAGATGTATCGGGAGTTACCTTGCTTGTGCTTTCATTTTCCATGAAGCACATGTGGGTGGTGTCGATTTCCTCGTCGGATTCACTCTCCGAATCCCAAGTATCCTTTAAAGCTTTCTTCTTGTATGGCTTCTTAGAGGTGGAGGGTTTGCCCTTGTTTTTCGGACACTCCGCAACTATGTGTCCCCGCTTCCGGCAATTGAAACAAATGATTTTCTTCTCTTCTTTACCTTACCATCTCCTCCTATTTTAGAATTTAGCCTTGTTGTACATTCTCCGAACGTTCTTCACAAGAAGAGAAAGATCTTCATCATCCTCTTCTTCAACATCTTCGTTGGAGTTGGTGGAAGAGCTTTTGAAAGCTATTGCTTTCTTCTTTGGAGGAGCCATCTCATCTCTTACTTTTCGTTCTATCTCATGGGTCTTGAGATTCCCAATGAGACCGATGAGCTCCATTTCCTCCTTGTCGTTGAGCTCCTTCAAAGGTGTAGCTTTGACTTCCCAAGATGGAAGGAGTGCACGGATGATCTTCCTCACTTTTTAGTCGTTGTCAATGCTGTCACCTAAAGAAGAAAGACCGTTAGTAATCTTTGTAAACTTTGTAACCATATCATCTATGGTTTCATTTTCTTGCATAGAAAAGTTTTCATATTGGGAACGAAGAAGGTCAATTTTGGCCCTCTTTACTTGTGAAGTTCCCTCATGAGTGACTAGTAGGTGAGTCCAAATCTCATATGCGAATTTGCAGTGAATGACTAGCAATATCATCGTCATTGAGAGCTTGAAGCAAGGCATAGTGTACCGTAGCATTAGCGTCAAACTCTTTTGTGGCAATGTCAGATCAAGTGTCCTCATCACCAAGGGGTGCGCTAAATGGTTTAGTCACCGCCTTTGCAACCTGGCTCCCTAAGGATTGCAAAAACACGGTCATTTTAACCTTCCATATGGGAAAGTTAAGGCCATCAAACTTGGGTGGGGTCTTAATACCTTCGGCCATTTTTACTAAAGTATATGAGGATGAAATATGAATAAAGTGATTAGCAATATAGGATCTCTCTAAGGATGTTAAGCCAAGAACCTAGAGACCAAAGCTATGATACCAATTGAAAAACACCTAGAGGAGGGGTGAATAGGTGTTAATGCTAATCTAATGCTCTTTTTAAACAAGTAAGTATGAATGATGCAAACGGTCACTCAAAATAAGAAATTGAAGCTGAATTCCCCGTGAAGGGCTCTAAAACTTCTCCTCTTTGATTCCTCTAGATTATGAGTTGAGGTACGCAATTGCTTTCTTGTTTAGATGAGTAAAGACCAAAAATGCAAGTAAATGAAATGAGAGCAATAATGAAGAGCAAACAAATAATATCACAAGTTAGGAATACAACGCAATAGAGAGCAATAAGGAAACCAATCGCAAACACAAGTAATTTGTTTCGAGGTTCGAGCCACTGCTCTACATCCCCGCCTTCACCACTATGAAGGATTTTCACTAAATCCACAAAGGGAATTTTCACACCGGAACCTTTACACCCAAGGGGATTACAAATGATCTACACAAGACCGGAGTACCCAACTCCAACAAATCCAACCTCTACACAAGAGGGATCTCAACACAATGAAATACAAGTCACTTGGTTATCAAAAGACCACAAACTCTCTCTTACAACTTCTTATAGAGTGGGGTATGATTTTTGGCTCAAGAAGTAAAGTGAGAGAAAAATTTCAGTTGAAAAAGAGTAGAAGACTTGGAAACCAACTGAAAAACTCTTGCAAATGAAAGAACTTGAAAATGAAAGCAAGTAAACTTTTCTTCTCTTTTGAAAAACTTGAAACTAGGATTTCTTTCTTGTTAAAAACATAAGGCCAATGACATCTATTTATAGGGAGTGAATGCACACCATTCATAATTGATACTAAGTCATTAGGGTAGAGTTTAGCCACTAGGAAAACAGAAATAGTTGTACGAATGATGAAAAATGAAACAGATTCCAAGAAATAGCCGTTGGGGCTTCTGGTCGGCTGTCGGTCGACCGGGCCGGTTGACCGGCAGGCCACATGGTAAAAGAGCCATTGACTTCGGTCGATCGGTCCGGTCGACCGCTGGCTATATTGAAAAGAAACATTAAGCTACCGGTCGACCGGGCCGGTTGACCGACAAAACCCGAGAGTTTGGGTCTTGCAGTCGGTCGACAATCGGTCGACCGCAAGGTCTGTCGGTCGACTGGCCCGGTCGACCGGCAGACGTGCACAGACGTGCACGCCCAAAGCCACAAGGCCCGGTCGACCGTCCGATCGACCGATCTGGCCTGAAATAGATCCGGTCGACCGGACCGGTCGACCGTGAAGGCCTGAAACAGTTTTTATAAAGAGATTTTTGAATTTTGAATAATTTTTAAAATATTTTTAAATGGTTTGAAGTTTAAGTTGCATGCTATAGGGGATGAAATACATGTTTTAAACTAGATGTAAAAATCTGAAATATTTTGAGATATGTATATCAATCAAACATGCACCAAAACCAACATAACCAAAAACTTGTATTTTGAAAAGTGCATTTGTGTGTGAGTGTTTTCTTGAGCACAACTATCATATCCTTACTCTTTAACATACTAATTCTTACAATGGTTCTTGGTGACTACAAGATCTTCAAATTGGGCTTTTCCATATGCATCGTTGAATAACTTGAATTCTTGATCCCGTATTGAGTCAACTTGAGTCAATCATCACCTTCCTTTAGGGAAGAAAACATCTTGAATCCTTAGAACCCTGAAACAATCTTAAACACTTAAACAAAATTAGTACAAATAACTATATATGTTTTGTAATCATCAAAACTCTAAAACCGGGTGATTGTAACCTTAGGCCAAAAGGTTAGTAGTTAAATAGCCATGCAAAAAAACTAGCAAAGCTTCTAGAACAAGATTAAAGAAGAAACAATAGAAAAAAAAGAGAAAACTTTCATCGATTGTCACTTATCTATTACAATAACTTTCTCTTTCTCTTATGAATCTATCTCTGGTCTAATCCTAGATCTATAGAGAAAGAGAAAATACAAGAAAAGAAGAAAAAAATTATTAATTATTTCTAAGGAGAAGAAACCCTAGCTACTGATCTCTTCCTTCACCTTCTGGCTCTTGAAGTGGTATTAGGCAAATGGGGAATTAGTGTTTCACTGGATGAAGCCGCGCATCGGAGATCAGGGCTAATGGCCCTGATCTTTTTGCCTCAGGTTCGTTCAGCTGCGAGAAGCTTCTATATATATATATTTGTTTTCATGTATTTGGATCCATATTTCAGCAGATACAGTCTTCCATTCGGGATTCAATGTATCATCTAGAAGCTCTTTTGACTAGGCATCCAAGAAATCTTGATTAGTTACTTGAAAATGGGTTTATTAAGCTCTTAATTCTGACTTTACCCCTATCCTTTGTAATCTGCAGAAGAGACCAAAACACGGATAAATAGCAATGTTTTATTCATAAATCAGGTAGGAAAATATGATAATTGAATGCAGAGTTAACAATTAATTAGTTAGGATCATAGGAAGTGAAAACAGGTAAGCAGCTTGAATCATAGAATTTCTCAAGTACTTTCTCTACGAATGTGATTGAGATAATACATATCCATCATTGTTCTTCAAGATTTTAGTATTAAGAATTAGATCAGCTTGTCCTAGATGTTTCATATCAAAGTTTTGTGATAGAAAATATTTGATGTTATTTACAATTTGCATGTCAGAATCAAAAATCAAGATATCATCAACATATAAATATAATATCACAATGTTGTTCCCCTCTACTTTATGATACATATATTCATCAGTCTGATTAATTTCTAATTCATAAGATAATATGATCTTATCAAATTTCATGTGTCATTATTTAGCAGCTTGTTTGAGATCATATAAGGATCTAATTAGCTTACAACTTTGTTCTCTAGTCCAGATGCAACAAACCCCTCGAGTTGGTCATATAGACTTTCTCATCTAAATCTCCATTAAGGAATGCAGTTTTTGAAATCAACTAGAGGGGGGGTGAATAGGTGACTCGCTAATCTAATGGTAACTAATGCGGAATTAAAAACTAAATGCAACACACTTAGTGTAACCAAAGAGTGTAGCCGAATTTCCGGTGAAGGGCTCTGGACTAACTCCTCTTGATTCCTTTGAATAAGAGTTGAGGTGCTATATGAAGCTTTCTTGGTTAAACACAAGTATGGGCACACACAAACAAACCAAGCATGTATGAATGATATGACAATATGAATCAATGCAAAGCACAATATAAAAGAGAGAGTTAGAGAAAGTGGATCAATCGCAAACACATGGATATGTTTCGAGGTTCGAGCACACAGCTCTACGTCCCCGCCTTCACACAGAAGGATTTTCACTAACTCGTCCACACAGGACTTCCCACACAGGGAACCTCCACTGAGGATTTGGGGCAAATACAATCTGGGAGTACACAACTCCTCTCTCCAACAAATACAACCTCTACACTTAGAGGCTGTTGATACTTTAAAAAAGACAAGATTCTTACTGGCCTGAACAATGTCTAAACTTGTTGACATTTACAAAAGACAAGTGACAGACAAGCTGACGACCAGTTCTGTACCCATCTCCGAGGGATAAAGCAGCAACTTGAACTCTACTGATCCAGTGAAGCAGACAGTGAGCCCAGATTGTCTCTGAAGAGACCTAAGCAGGTCTAAGATGCTAGGTTAGCTCAACACTTAGCATCACATGAGCCCAAAGGGATAGCCTCGCCTGAGAGGCTAAGTTTGTCCAACATCGCCTTGAAGCCATTTAAAGCTCCATCAGTAAGCTAACTTACAGCTTCGCCTGAAGTACTCTGTTAACTCCGCAGAGAGTTAGCTTCGCTCGAAGCCACACGCAACCGCGCAGAAGGATGTTGGTAGCTTCGCCACAGATGTTATCTAGCTCCGCTGAAGAGCTTTCTTCTGACTTCGCCAGATGCTTCTTCCAGCTTCGCTGCGAGCTCGACGCGACAACTCCGCTACGAGTCTTTCATGGTCAACCTTTGACCAATTAAATCTCCAGATGAGATCAAATCAACTCAAGATCAAGATCAAATCTAATCAAGATCAAATCTGAGATCAAATTTGGTAGTTGTTTACCATAATCTCTTGACTCTCCTAAAACAAGTAAGAAGATCAGGGGAGATCTTTCGATTATTTGGAAAGAATCAAAACAGATCAGGTGATCAACGCTACCTGCTATTCCTAGCTTCGCAAAAGCTGATTCTAGCCTCGCAAAGGCTACTTTCTAGATTTAAACAGATTCAATCTGTTTTCAGATTTTTCAAGGGACAATTATACCCCTGCTCTCCCTATAAATAGCCCATCAGAGGCATATGAAGAGACACAAGGCAAAGAGGCACAAAAACACACGCATAAGACAAGCGCATAGGCAGAGAGAGACGGCTAAACAGAGATCTATTCTCTTGCTTCCAAGAATTCAGAGAGATCAGAGAACTGCTTCTCTAATCAGGGTGCTGATACCTAATACCTTCCTTCCTCTCAAGGAATCTCCGGAACAAGGCGAGAAGGAATTCCCAAGTGGAGGCAGTTTGAGAAGTAACAAGAGGGTTCTACCAATCTTCTGTTCTCCGATTCCCCGAACCAGGCGAGAAGGGAATCCTATCGATCGCATCGTCAAAGGGACAAAGTGGTCGCGCGCTAACCAGACTCCTATCAGCACACTTCTCCAGAATCTCAGAGGAGATCTACTTGTAATCTTTTGTGTTACTTGTAATTTAGCTCCTCGACACTTTTTTTTGTAAGTTTTCCCCTTTGTAAAATCAATGGAAAATAGAGGCAAGGCACAACCAACTCAATCACCTCTACACTTAGAGGGATAGGCACTTAGCCAAACAACAAATCACCTCACACTTGAGGGATTAGGCTCAAAGCCACTCAAACACAATCACCTCACACTTGAGGGATCCAACACAATCTCCACCTCTCACTAGAGGGAGCCAAACACCACTTCCATTATCACCTCACACTAGAGGGATAACAACTCAATCACCTCTCACTAGAGGGATATCACAATCAATGGAAGGTTTATAACTTGGTGGTCTAACACAACCACAAACCAATTTCTTTTCTCACTAAACAAAGATCCTAATAGATAGGATAGAATGATAAGCTCAAGTGTGAGAAATAAAGAGTTTGAAAATCAAAAACACAAAGAAAATACTTGGGAAAACTTCTAGGATATGATTGAAATGAAGAACAAAAATAAATCCCAAAGACTTCTCTTTTTCTTTGATTTTCCCAACTCTTTAAAACAAATGAAGATAGATCTTTTTGGCACTAAAACTCTTTCAAAACTTGCTTTTAAAACACTTAGGAAGATAGAAATTTTTGCTCTAAAAATTCTTTTTTGAAAAACCAACTCAAATGGGGTATTAATATCCCATTTGAAAATCTGCCCGTTGGCAGCTGAAAAGGGCATTTTTGCCCTTCAGGTCGACCGACCAACGGTCAAATTTTTGACCGTTGAGCCCTCCGGTCGACCGCCCGGTCGACCGTGCCAGATCCAGAGAGCAACTGTTCTCTGGCCGGTCGACCGCCCGGTCGACCGAGCTGGAAACAGAGAGCACTCCCTGCCCGGTCGATCGACCCGATCGAACGGAGGCTTTTCCAAAGAGCAGAGCTCTCTGGCGGTCGATTGACCCGGTCGACCGGCCTCCTCAGTAAGGCAGCGTGCACGTTTTGTGCACGTCGGTCAACCGGCCCGGTCAATCGCTCACTGCTACGGTAGACCGGCCAGGTCGACCGGCAGCCTGCTTGTCTGACTAATTTGGGTCTTAAAAACTTGGGTTTTTATGATCAATTAAATCCCATAAAATTACATAAATTCCCCAAAAATCAGTTCATGTTATATCTTTGAAATACAAACATGTTTGAGTAAAAATCAAATCATGTTACAAACATTTTGAACCATTTTTGTGACTTGAAAATTTTGCCTTAAACCAAATTCTGTATTTTCCAAAACTAAGATTTTTGAAATGGAAATCCGATTTTTTCAAAACTCATGTAAATACAAAAATATGATATTTAAACAACTTTGAAGCATATAGTATATGGATAGAATCCAATATACATGAAAGGTATTATATCTATGTTTTTGATATTAAATCCAAAAATAGGTTTTGTCTAAATACAAAACTCCAAACACATGAATATTGTATCAAAATAAGTTTTTCTAAATAGATGAAGCATATATGTATATAGATCAAATCTAATATATATTAAACCATATAAACTTGTTTTGATTCTATCTATTCATGAAAACCAAGATCGGTTAAACCGAAAACCAAAACCAAAACATAAAACGTGTGTGTGTTGTGAACTTGAGCATATCACATTATCTAATCTTTACAAAGGATCTAAACAAACTAAACTAAACAAACCGAAGCCTTCTTGTCGAACGCCGTCTCTAAGTTGACTCGATCCAAACGCGATTCCCCAAGCTTGACTCCAACCGAGTGCTAGATGTGAACTTGACGCTCGAGCTCTTGAATCACCATGTGAAAGCTCCAAAACACCTTTATTGAAGCTAATCACCTACTAATAACTTGGTTAAATATCTAAAACTAAATATTACAAGATTATTAGTAAACTATAACTACATGAGTTAATCATCATCAAAACTAGAGTGGAAGGCCTCTGGGCCAACAATCTCTCCCTTTTTGATGATGACAAAACTCATGGAGTTATATATGCATGGATTAAAGTTAAGCTTCAAGGAAGCTCCCCCTTAACTCATACATAGCAATAAACCATAAGATATGCAATGAATGCTATAAAGGTAAACATGTTTTTGATACCAAATTTTAAAATAAATCACTTCTTCCCTATTTAAAATAATCATGTTCTTAAATACCAATTGAAAATATAAACTTAAAATAAACATGTTCTTAAATAATTGTTCTTGATACCATTAAAATTTCAATAAAAGCTCTTGATACCAACAATAAAAATTTCAATCAAAGTTCTTGGTACCAACAAAACAAAACAACAAAATATGTTCTTGATACTAATATCCTTGCTATTGATACTAATATCAACAAAACATAAAACAAATGTTTTTAATATAAACTTAAATAAACATGCATAAACTTTAATATAAACATGCATATATACTAAAATACTTCTCCCCCTTTTTGTCAATCATCAACAAAGGGGTTAAAGTAAACAATAAAACAATGTTCTCCCCCTTTTTGTCCGAAACAAAAATCAACAAGGGGTGAAATTAAAACAAAACATTATGTTACCAATTGAAAAAAAATATATCAATTTAGTGCAAAGGTATACATAGAAACATCATGATACCAAATGATGATACCAATTGAAATAAACAAAACATAAAAGTAATCTTGATACCAATTGAAAATAATTTTCATTAGGAGCGTATGATACCAAATTAACAAATCAATATCATTTTTAATCATTTTTCATCATAAAGTGTGGGAGTAAAATACCAAGGGTAAACAAAACCAATTGAAAGGTGAAATATGAATTTTCTCCCCCTTTATGAAATACCAAACAAAATGATGCATAAGCTTGTATAAGATACTAATTGAAAAATAATCAATTGAAATATAATAGTCATTTAAGAAATCAAGCTTAGCATAACCAAAATTTGTGCTCAAAGATATAGAGATATAGTAAGCACAAATAAAACATATATATATGTATGAAAAGTTAAATACCAAACGAAATTGATACTATTTGAAGTTTAAGCATACATATATATAAGAACATATATGAGTATACAAAAAGAATGTCAATAGTGATACCAATTGAAAAGATACAATGATATCAATTGAAAACAAAATAAGATCAAGTGTATAACTCATACTTCCTACCACCCATTTCATGCACATGTTTTAAATAGATTTTCAATAATGAGCATACAAGGCATGATCGCCCAACCAACCGCCCTTTAATGGGTAGGGGTTTTCAAAAATAAGTTTGAAAATATAACACATTTGAAAACTCTACCAGATGAAGAATAGGAACTAGTTATATGAAAATTTTGAAAACTAGTATGAAATCCTTCAAGTAAGGAATAAAGCAAAAATATATTTCATGAAAAACATGTAAGTCACACGATCATCAACACTCAAAATCTATAAGGCACATATCATACTCATAAAAATAAAATCATGAGAAAATATTAAGTAAAGTGAGTGTATAAGAGTTATGTGAAACATATCATCATGAAAATAGGCAATCAAGCTCAATATGAAATTCCTTAAAACATGAAAAATATGATAATCTAATCAAAATAATTTAATCTTCAAGGCATATGTATGTCTTGTACCAACTAAAGTATACATACATATCCAAACATGAACGAGTCCACAAAAGTATATGCATGAAGGTAAGTGGCTCAAGGATGTATATGTATAACTAATAGTTTAGGCAAAATAGACATATACATGAAGTTTAACATAAACATGAAAAACATGTCAAAAATATGGAATACAAGTCAAAATGTATGAATCATCAAAACTAGACTATACTAGTACATCTAATATGGGTACAAATGAGCATTTAAGCACAAACATATAAAAATCTATTTGTGGCTTACTAGTTGTACAAGTATATATCCAAGTTTTAATGAAAACTAACATCTAAACATGTACTCAAAACATGAAGTATAGAAATCAAAACAAAACTTATATGATCATTATGTAAATGCACATGCATTAGATCTATGATATGCACAATAGTTAAACAAATGTGAGAACACAAAATATGGGTCCATATAAACATGGGTGATCTCAAATACTAATCATATATGTCATAGGACTAATAAACATGACATATGGCATAATGAGCATTAAAACAAGACATGCTAAAAATCAACAATATGAAAAGCATGTAAACATAAATCGGAGTTAGAGATCGTTACCAAAACCATGAGGGCAACTCTCTATGTCTCCAAACTATGGTGGTCCTTCCACCAAACTCCCCTTGAAAGTGATGCATCCAAATTGTCCTCTTTAAGCTCGGAACGCATCCACCTCAAGGCACCATCACTCTCACGTCAAGTGAGAGCCCACACCTACATCAAATAAAATAGGAGTGGTCTTTGGTACCCATACTCTTTTGGGTCCATGGGGGTTAGCTTCTTTTCTAACCCAAACAAACTTATTTGCTAAATTAGAATCATGTATCCTATCATAGCAAAATTTAGCAAGTTGGCCCTTACGTCCACAATGTGTACAAGTGTACACATGAGCATACATTGTGTTGTGTTCATGAACGTGAGGAGCATGTATATGCCGTGTATGGTGTGCATGCATAGATGGAACTTGTTTCTTTCGAAACATAGATTCCAAACGTGTGTGGTTCATGGCACATTTGCTCAAAGTGGAGCCCAAACATTCAACACTTTTCTTCAAAACATTTATATCATTTTTAATACATGAAGATAGAGTGGAGCATGCAATCGGTGAGCTAGATGATGAAGCTATACTAGCATGACAAACATGTGTATCTAAATCATTTTTCAAAGATTTATTTTTCTTAGAAATCAAATCTAAATCCTTTGAACTTAAAACAATTTTCATTTTCAAAGATTCATTTTCTTTTAACACAAAATCAAGTTTTGAAGATAGAACTTCATTTTTCTTCAAATAATGTTACAATCATTTCTATTTTTCAAAATCTCATTTTCCTTTAGGGCAAGGTCTAGTTGGGATTTAAGTGAGTCACGTTCACTTGAAATCTCTTTCTTCTCTTGCAAAATCAAATCAATTCTTGAACACAAATCTTTATTTTCTTTGTTAAGTCCAAAACTTTTCTTTTTCAAAGCTTTATATTTTTCTAGCAATTTTTCACAAACAATTGAAAGTTCTTCATTCAAAGCATCAACATCAACTAAATCATCACTGGAAGAACTAACATAATCATCTAGTTGAGATTCCAAATATACCTCAAGGGAGTCATTCCCTTGGACCATGTAGCAATGTTGTTCGGATTCTTCTCCACTAGATTCATCCTCCACAATATTCGTCGGTTGAAGCTTGGAGGAGGTCAAAGTGTTCCACACTGCAAAAGCGGAATCACAATGAGAAATTAGAGAAAGATATTCTTTGTTAAGCGTGCTACTAAGTGACTTTAGGGCTTGTGCATTGGTCTCTATATGCTTGCTATTTCCACATGTAGCGGCAAGGAAAACATGCAAGCCTAGGGTTTTTAGATATATACTCATCCTAAATTTCCACATGTCAATGTTGGAAACATCATACATAGGAGGGGTCAAGCAATCCATGAGTGTGTGTAAACAATATAGGTGTGCAAAAGCAAATCTAGATTAGCAAAACCAAGATCACACTCCAAGGTGGTTAAACCTAATATCAGGAGCGTAGGCTCTGATACCAATTGAAATCACCTAGAGGGAGGTGAATTGGTGACTCGCTAATCTAGTGGTCAACTAATGCGGAATTAAAAACTAAATGCAACACACTTAGTGTAACCAAAGAGTGTAGCCGAATTCCCCGTGAAGGGCTCTGGACTAACTCCTCTTGATTCCTCTGAATAAGAGTTGAGGTGCTATATGAAGCTCTCTTGGTTAAACACAAGTATGGGCACACACAAACAAACCAAGCATGTATGAATGATATGACAATATGAATCAATGCAAGGCATAATATAAAAGAAGAGAGTTAGAGAAAGTGGATCAATCGCAAACACACGGATATGTTTCGATGTTCGAGCACACAGCTCTACGTCCCCGCCTTCACACAGAAGGATTTCCACTAACTCGTCCACACAGGACTTCCCACACACCTCCACTGAGGATTTGGGGCAAATACAATCTGGGAGTACACAACTCCTCTCTCCAACAAATACAACCTCTACACTTAGAGGCAAGGCACAACCAACTCAATCACCTCTACACTTAGAGGGATAGGCACTTAGCCAAACTACAAATCACCTCACACTTGAGGGATTAGGCTCAAAGCCACTCAAACACAATCACCTCACACTTGAGGGATTCCAACACAATCTCCACCTCTCACTAGAGGGAGCCAAACACCACTTTTACTATCACCTCACACTAGAGGGATAACAACTCAATCACCTCTCACTAGAGGGATATCACAATCAATGGAAGGTTTACAACTTGGTGGTCTAACATAACCACAACCAATTTCTTTTCTCACTAAACAAAGATCTTAATAGATAGGATAGAATGATAAGCTCAAGTGTGAGAAATAAAGAGTTTAGAAATCAAAAACACAAAGAAAATACTTAGGAAAACTTCTAGGATATGATTGAAATGAAGAACAAAAATAAATCCCAAAGACTTCTCTTTTTCTTTGATTTTTTCAACTCTTTAAAACAAATGAAGATAGATCTTTTTGGCTCTAAAACTCTTTCAAAACTTGCTTTTAAAACACACAGGAAGATAGAAATTTTTGCTCTAAAAATTCTTTTTTGAAAAACCAACTCAAATGGGGTATTTATATCCCATTTGAAAATCTGCCTGTTGGCAGCTGAAAAGGACATTTTTGCCCTTCCGGTCGACCGGCCAGTCGACCAGCCAACGGTCAAATTTTTGACCGTTGAGCCCTCCGGTCGACCGCCCGGTCGACCGTGCCAGATCCAGAGAGCAACTGCTCTCTGGCCGGTCGACCGCCCGGTCGACCGAGCAGGAAACAAGGAGCATTCTCTGCCCGGTCGACCGACCCGGTCGACCGGAGGCTTTTCCAGAGAGCAGAGCTCTCTGGCGGTCAACCGACCCGGTCGACCGGCCTCCCCAGCAAGGCAGCGTGCACGTTCTGTGCACGTCGGTCGACCGGCCCGGTCGACCGCTCACTGCTACGGTCGACCGGCCCGATCGACCGGCAGCCTGCCTGTCTGACTAATTAAGGTCTTAAAAACTTGAGTTTTTATGATCAATTAAATCCCATAAAACTACATAAATTCCACAAAAATCAGTTCATGTTATATCTTTAAAATACAAATATGTTTGAGTAAAAATCAAATCATGTTACAAACATTTTGAACCATTTTTATGACTTGAAAAATTTGCCTTAAACCAAATTCTGTATTTTCCAAAACTAAGATTTTTGAAATGGAAATCCGATTTTTTCAAAACTCATGTAAATACAAAAACATGATATTTAAACAACTTTGAAGCATATAGTATATGGATAGAATCCAATATACATGAAAAGTATTATATCTATGTTTTTGATATTAAATCCAAAAATAGGTTTTGTCTAAATACAAAACTCCAAACACATGAATAGTGTATCAAAATAAGTTTTTCTAAATAGATGAAGAATATATGTATATAAATCAAATCTAATATATATTAAATCATGTAAACTTGTTTTGATTCCATCTATTCATGAAAACCAAGATCGGTTAAACCGAAAACCAAAACCAAAACCAAAACATGAAACGTGTGTGTGTTGTGAACTTGAGCATACCACACTATCTAAACTTTACAAAGGATCTAAACAAACTAAACTAAACAAACCGAAGCCTTCTTGTCGAACGCCGTCTCCAAGTTGACTCGATCCAAACGCGATTCCCCGAGCTTGACTCCAACCGAGTGCTAGATGTGAACTTGACGCTCGAGCTCTTGAATCACCATGTGAAAGCTCCAAAACACCTTTGTTGAAGCTAATCACCTACTAATATCTTGGTTAAATATCTGAAACTAAATATCACAAGATTATTAGTAAACTATAACTACATGAGTTAATCATCATCAAAACTAGAGTGGAAGGCCTCTGGGCCAACAGTTTTTACATCAATTTGATGAATGATTAGTTTGTGAATTGAGGCTAAAACTATGAGTATTCTAATGGTAAATATCAAAATACTCTATGTCAGATTTTTAGGTAAATCCCTTAGCAGCTAGTCTAACTTTGTACTTATCTACTGTACCATCAAGTCTGAGTTTCTTCTTAAATACTTATTTACATCCTATGGGTTTACAGCCAGGAGGAAGATCAGTAAGTTTCCAAATATGATTTTGAATTATAGATCGGATTTCATTATCTATAGGTTCCTTTCAAAATGGGGAGTCTAATGATTTCATTGGATCTTCAAGGGTGGTAGGAGAATTTTCTACTAGTAATGTATAAAAGTCCTCATGAACTTTTTTTTGGGTTCTCTTGTTTCTTCTAGGTTTAGCTTGTGTTTCTTCTTCTAAAGGTCTGGTCAGACTGAAACTAGGAGCTGCATCATCTTTATTTACATTTGTATTAAGTCTACTCATATAGAGAAAAATGTTTTCAAAATAATAAGTATCTCTAACTTCAACTATGGTGTCTTTGGCTATGTCACTAACCTTAAAAATTAATAATTAGAAACCTATTGGCATTGCTATCTGATGCATAATCAATAAATATTCTATCTACTATTTGGGTCAATCTTTTTTCTTTTATTCTCAGGAATCTTAACTTTTGCTAAGCACCCCCATAAAAGTGATCTAAATTAGGATTTCTATTCTTTCACATTGTGTAAGGAGTTTTATTTGAGTTTTTGAAAGATATTCTATTTAGGATATAACAAGTAGTCATGAGGGCCTCCCCCCACAAGTTCTCTGGCACACCAGAATTAATCAATATTGAGTTTACCATATCCATTAGAGTTCTAATATTTTTCTCTGCTACTCCATTAGATTGAGGAGTATATGGAGCAATCATCTCATGAATTATTCCACTATCTTCGCAGAATTATTTTAACTCATTATAAGTGTACTAACCACCTCTATCTCATCTAAGTATTTTAATTTTTTTCTAATTGATTTTCAACCTCTGTCTTGTAGATTTTAAATTAATTAATCAATTTATTTTTAGTCTTAATGAGGTAGAGGTGATAATACTTTGAACAGTCATCTATGAAAGTCAAAATATTTGCTGCCTCCTCTAGAATTCTTCCAGAATCACAAATATCACTATGAACGAGTTCTAAAATTTTAGAATCTTTATCAATAGTTTAGAAAAGTTTCTTAGAAAGTTTAGCTTCTACACAGATTTCACATTTGTCATTATTTTTTATGTTCAGCTTGGGAATTAGATTGAGATGCATCATTCTTTTAATTTAGTTGTAATTCACATGTCCCTAGTGTTGATGCCAAATCACAGAGGGTTTAACATTCAGAGTTATTAGAAATGTAAGAGTAGAATTTTGACATTTAATTTAAATAAGCCATCACATTGGAATTCTTTTTCAGTAAAGTTCAAACCCTTAGTTATTACAACTTTATTTGACTCAAATACTAGTTTATATCCTTGTTGCACTAATAAAGATCTACTAATCAAATTTCTCCTAATCTCAGGTACATAGTGGACATCCTAGTTTGATTCAATGTTGTTTTTGGAATCTACGTTGTTTATTTTGGGCTTGGATTCAGTTTTGGCTTTTTCCCTTAGCCTATGTTGTTTATCAATTCGAAAACAGTTTTAGGTAGGGTAAGATCTTCTTGGGTATGGCTAAGCTATTTTGCAAAATCTTTTCAAGTATCAGATAGTTTGTCTATGAGGCAGGCAATCTGAAAGGTTTCATCTAGGGTAGACTCATTGGCTTTTAGTTGTTGTACTAGGTTTTCAAATTCATGAATTTGATCATTCATAGTTTTGGAGTCTAGCAATTTGAATTTGTTGAAATCAGAGGCTTTAAAATGTTTTATACCAGTGTCATCTAAGCCATAGTTCTTTTCTAGTGTATCCCAAAGAGTTTTAACACTGGTGATGGTGTACTATATATCATACAGTCTGTCAAACAATGCTCTTAGAATTCTATGCAAGCAGTGATATTCTATTTCTTGAGGAGTTCAGGAGTGGAGACAGAGTCTATAGTAGAACTCTACCTGGTGATTGGTCTAGAGGCAGATGGGTTATCAGGTTCAATGGCTGTTATGAAATTTAAGGTTGTTAACCAGAATCTTATTTTGATTTTGCCAGCGGCGAAAGTTATTGCCATCGAACTTCTATGATTTTATTGAGAAAATCTCGCTTGTACCCATTATCTGACGATGCCAAAGTAATTTTGTTAATATAATGTTTCACACACGGTTAAAGTTTCATCCAGAACATAAGCATGCTAGTATGACGGAATCACTTTGACAACATGATATAGATAGCCTGATTAATAGATAATATGGACATCATCATATAAGTTCATAACATGATGACAACTTTCAGAATAGCATTAAAGCAAGTAGACAGAGTATCATATAGCATATTATTATTACTTCGCATAATAAGATGTTTCTTTGTAAGGTTATAAATAATATTAGTAGTATAAACTGATCATTCATCATAATATACACAATTTGATTCTTGGAATGTTGGGAAATAATAGATCTGATGCTACTAAATTAAAAACAATATCATATAAACAGTTTAAAATCACAGTAAATAAAACAAAGGAAAAAGAGTTTAGCCTGATGATTGAGGCGTGTTGGGCACTGTCCCAAGAATCAAATTGCCCCTCTCTCGTGCAGGGCTTCACAGCAATGATTCCGAAGATACAACGACCCCTCGGTCAGGTGACCTCCTTCTCGTCGACACAGACTTCAAGAAAACTTTGTGAATTCTTCTTAAACTTTTAGAGAACCAGCAGAGAACAAAAAAATTTGAAAGAGAAGAAATTTTAGGAGAGAGAGAAGCGGATAGCAGTATCTCAATTGTTGTATATTTTGTACTATGTAGAAGGTGAATTTATATATGTAAATGAACCGTTCCAAAAATGTGTTTTTACCTGGTCAAAGATTTAGATCCAATTAGTTAACTGGTGATCCGTTTACTCTGTTGTAGATACAATTATTAGCCGCTGATTGATTAGCCACGTTTAATATTTGTTGGTAACTGGTTCTGAAGTTATGTGTAATTTTGAATTGTTTCTCTGAAGCAGATCCTGAGTTCCCATTGTTCCAAGTTCACACTACGCCATTGCATCGTATCATTCCCGAGTTCAAATAGTCACTTCCAAGAACACCCCGTTGTCGCATCGTTCCCGAGATCAAGTTGTCGCTCAGAGGCCACTCGGGAATCAGTTGTCACTCCGAGTACATCATCAAGAACCGCACTAAACGTTATTTCGAAGTTGAACTCCCAAGTCCGCATTCCGATATTGTAAAGCTCCAAAGAACAAAAAATAAGATCTAAAATGTAGCAGGTCATGGGGCTAGCTGAACAGAGCTACATTTGTGTTCGCAGGTCATGGGCATGCCCGTCTCGAACCTGAACTTGACCTGGTTCGGTGTGCGCGCGCGCGTATGGCAAGATGACCCAACACTCATAACAATATACTATAAAGGAGTTGGTGTTTATGCTACTCAACCTCTCTTTTGGTCCATTTAATGTGGCACTAAATTTCCTTCACAAAATGAGTTTGTTACAAAACTCCAAGGGAGATGATCCAACTCCAGCACAGTTCCGGCAGTGGAAATAATCAGAGTACTGTTATCAATGATGTCTACTTCATCCCGGTCATTAACCAGCCATGGTCATCCAATCGGTATTATGTCATCAGAGCCGAAGGAAAATACAGAGGGTAGTAACTTCTCATAGGCTCTCTTGAATGATTCTTGTTTAATTTTGACATTGCAAATGAAAATATCCATCTCTGTAACATTTACTCTGTAACATTTACAGGAATACATGCACATGTTCGAGATAGGAGGACGTCACCACATCCTGTTGCTTGACATAAGTTAAGGACACAAAGCCGAGCCCACTCGACCATAGAGACATATATCGGCAAGTTGAGATTGTTCGCCACAGCATCGGATTCCATGCCAAAGCTGTAGCTACTGATGGGATCCCTCCGTTCTTCCTGAAGAGAAGAAACTGGGAAGCCTACGCTATTAAGCCATCTCATTACTTTTTAGAGGAAGCAAATGACCTGAACAACGCTCTTCATGCGCAAATGCCTGATCTTGACTTTCCGGTGTCTAGGAAATACTCTCCCTATGTCGTCGCGAGGAAATGGTACTGCCCGTATTTTTTTGTGAAGGAAGGTAACCAATTGATCAAAGAGCAAATGAGAATGTGCATATTCTACGAAATGACTCCCCTGCAATTTTGGGGAGAGGTTTATACTTGCGAAATTTATGATGGTGAAGGGAGGGTTGTGGAGGTTGATGTTAGTGTTAAAAGAGAGGCGGCCGTGTTGAATGGTAGTGATGTTGCCAATGACAATTTTGAGATGGTCGACGGGGTGATTTGGTTTAAGCTGAAGTTTATGTTAGGTATTCTGCTTAACAAGAATCAATCTGACAACTAATCAAGATCACTGAGATATCAACAATCTAATTGGCCAGGTCGGCAAATATCAGGTGGGAGGTTTTTCGTTCAATAGAACGTTCCTTAATTTAAGAACCACCTTTCAATTTCCTTCCTTGGTTAAAGCACCAATTAGACTGAATCTAAGTCAGTCTCGATATACTGTAAAGTATATCCCCTGTATAAAGGATTTAATCCACTTATACAGTATTTGGAGTGAGGTATGCTTAGAGCGAATCTCCTTAAGACAATTACGTCCCCCGCACCGGTGCTAACGGGATAATGGACGCTGGTCTCCCAAGATATAACACTCCTTCACGGTAATTGGATAGCACTACCAAATCACCGTACAGTCGAACCTTAGTCAACCAGTACCTTCACAGGATACCAGTACCTTCACAGGATCGTTGAAGCAGCGGTACAAGGACAAATTTCAACTGAATATTTACCTTTACTCTCTGGAGGAGCACCCACTGTTGAGGACGAAGGAAGGTTGAAGAATTTTTTCTTCAGAAGTACCAGATTCAGACAACAATTCTTATAAAAAATCTGTTGAATTTTCTGATTCCCCTTTCAGAACAATTTTGCATAATCTCCTTTGGAAGTCGCTTCAGAACTTCACCGCTAGTTCAGAATGCAGAGCTTCAGAACTCAGATATAGAGAGAGAGATTGTTTTTTGGTGTTGTAGTTGTATTTCAATTGAGAGATTGGAGCGCTTTATATAGCACTCCAGGAGGGGCCAACAGGTTCGAACCCAAACGAAAGGCTGCAACCTTTGGCCGTCCAACAGGCTCGCAACCGTTGGCAGTCCAACAGGCTCGCAACCATTGGCCGTCCAATTGGTCTGACACCTGTTGGCGGATCGGTTCGAATCCTGACAACGGCCCATACCCTTGAGACCTGATTCAAAAAGAACCAGGCCAGGTAGGGAACCCGGCACCGGCACCGGCCGGTCGGCCGCCGCCGCCGCCAGCGGCGGCGCGCGCGCATGCACACATGTGCGGGCGGGCATAGATCCCTCCCAATCGCGCGCGAAAACTCCAAGTACCCAAAGGGCACGCCCTTTGTTCTCAATTTTCTCTATTTATATACTACAAACTTCCATCCCATGGTCAATGTGGGACTAAATGCTTTTAGCTACCTTTAGTCCCGTTTTGGCTTTGAATTAGGCAAACTTTAGACTTGAATATCTCATTCATTCGAAGTCGGAATTGAACATGTGAATATACCACGTTCATCCCCAATGGAAGGAGAACACACTCCAACCATCATCCAATTGATTCGATCAATGGATCTCGCCATAATTCAACTCAAAGATTCGCATTTATATTCTTCAATTCCAACAATAATATACGGCTTGGGATTGAGTTTGCCGATTTGGGAGAGGATGAGATGGGAGGAAGGAAGAGGAGGTTGGGTTGGCAGAGAGAAGGTTGAGAGGGTGGACACTTATCAAGGAAAGAGTGGGTGAAGATGTTTGGTTGCTATGTGTTGGTAGAAAGGTTTGTTCTCAAGAGAATGGATGGGAGCTTGGCTTTAACTTATGATTTTAGACATACCAACAAAATCCGAAGCAAATGGGAGTGATTTTTTTTGAGGAAATGGGAGTGAATGTTCCAAATATTAGTCCTGTTCAGTGCTTCATATCATGTAATGGTTGACTCATATCCTCTTGAACTGGTTTATGTGTAAATAATATTACTCTTAATGTGTTATCATGTTTGTTGCGTGTATATTAATTGTCTGAATCAATATTTATTTTAGACATCCCATTTTGAGACTATTCACTCAGAGTGTGTCATATACTACTTTCCTGTAACAAGTTTCTAACATATGACATCTCCACATAGAATACAGCAACTATAGAAAGATTTGCACAACTGACCACTCATGTCTTTCAGGTACCCTTTTCAGATATCGACAAATTTTCAGCAATGAAGTGTGCCTCAGTTAGCATGGTTCCTTGTGCAGATTAAGGGGGAAGAACTTCAAATGTCTTGAGAACAATGGCAGTCCTTATCTTTACCTCTGTGGGCTATGAACTTCTTGGTTTTGGCTAGCATTTAATTTTCCATGGTAGATAATATCTCTACTAAGCCTTGCCATTAGCAACTCTGAAGGATACAATGCACCTAACTATATGAGACACAAATGCAATACAAGAAGGAGATGATATGCAGATGGAAAAGGGGTATCTTGCCCTTGTTAAGATTTGTGCAAACCAATAGTCCCACATTGGCTAGATAAGAGGATGGTCTAGGGCATGCAAGGATTTGGACTACTCAACTTAGAAGACTAGTCTTTTGGGATGGTTCCCGAGCCATACCCCAAACTTAGTCATGTGTGGGAACCCCAAGAGTGCAAAAGTCACAGGCACAGTGCAATGCGGCGCAGCGAAAAGGGCGACTCTTTGTTTGAGGGGGGATTGTTAAGATTTGTGCAAACAAATAATCCCACATTGGCACTGTTTTTTTTCCCTCTCATCTCACGGTGCTACTATAGTACAGTATCTCTAGATATTTTCAACATACAGCGACAACCTCTTTTTAAGTTTGCCTCAATTTCTATGGGCCAACAAAAGAGAGATGCTTGAAGAAGACCCTGCAAGCATTAGATAGAAACCAACCCTTATTAGTGAAATTCCATATGTGATTATAGCTAAGCATAAGATTCTTTACATGACAACTTGTTCTCCTAGCTTGCCTTCTAATTCACATCCATCACTTGTTCATACATATGCGTATTGATTCCGAACGTACAAAAAGTGCAAGTGTAAAAGGGAAGAATTACCATGAGATGATTTACTGCATCTGCAACCACTCATTGAGTTTCCTGAACCTTTGTGTACTTTAGCTGCCCAAAGTTGGGAACAATGATGAGAAAGGAAAGAAGGAAAAAGAGAACAAAAGGAATATAATGCTTAGAAGTCAGATATGAAGGGTTAAAAGTTTGCTTCCATTTCTATGGCCCAACAAAAGAGAGATGCTTGAAGAAGACCCTGCAAGCATTAGATAGAAACCAACCCTTATTAGTGAAATTCCAGATATGATTATAGCTAAGCATAAGATTCTTTATATGACAACTTGTTCTCCTAGCTTGCCTTCTAATTACACATCCCATCACTTGTTCATACATATGCGTATTGATTTCGTACGTACAAAAAGTGCGAGTGAAAGTGTAAAAGGGAAGAATTACCATGAGATGATTTACTGCATCTGCAACCACCCATTGAGTTTCCTGAACCTTTGTGTACTTTAGCTGCCCAAAGTTGGGAACCATGATGAGAAAGGAAAGAAGGAAAAAGAGAACAAGAAGGCATATAATGCTTAGAAGTCAGATATGAAGGGTTAAAAGTTTGCTTCCATTTCTATGGCCCAACAAAAGAGAGATGCTTGAAGAAGACCCTGCAAGATTAGATAGAAACCAACCCTTATTAGTGAAATTCCAGATATGATTATAGCTAAGCATAAGATTCTTTATATGACAACTTGTTCTCCTAGCTTGCCTTCTAATTACACATCCCATCACTTGTTCATACATATGCGTACAAAAAGTGCGAGTGAAAGTGTAAAAGGGAAGAATTACCATGAGATGATTTACTGCATCTGCAACCACTCATTGAGTTTCCTGAACCTTTGTGTACTTTAGCTGCCCAAAGTTGGGAACAATGATGAGAAAGGAAAGAAGGAAAAAGAGAACAAGAAGGAATATAATCCTTGGAAGTCAGATATGAAGGGTTAAAAGTTTGTGCAGGCTTAGTAGTTAATTACTAGTCAGCTTTCTGTGATTGCAATAATTACAGTGATATGCCCATATATCACAATCGATCTTATGGCAGTCAATGTAACACAGTTCAGATTCGGATATTGAAGAAGAGCAGGTTGGAGTAGGGGATTGCAGTATAGGGAGAAAGTTATTGAAGCAAATGTCATGAAGCTCAAGCACAAGTCACTTTGAACAGAATACAATAAAACATTTTGGCAACTCATATTATCTCTGTCTAAGTATTTTTCCTATCAAAATAGAGTCCAATATGGAAAACAAGACTCCAGAACATGTTAGATGAATATTATGACAGCATGCTATCAACCGTCAAAATCTGATGTATGTTTTATCGTGATGTATCATGGGTCTTGTATGTGTTCTTTACTTTCATATGATAACTCATACTTTATACTTGCCTGTATGTTTCATTATATTCTATTTAATGGAACGGGATGAATGTTCTCACCTTTTTACTCAAAAACGTAATTCATAGAAGTTAGTTAACTTTGAACTCGTACCCAGTGGTTCAAATATGAGCTCTCTATCTGTCTATCTTTAATGGTTACCGTTTTGGTGTAGATATTAAGCTGGTAGGTGTTATGGGGAAACATATGTCCTTGGAGGATCTATGTCCTCGAAGCATTTGTTGGAGAATCTGACAAAATGTTGTTTCTACTGTTCTGAACCAAAAATCACTGAAAGACATCCGTATTTACTTTCTATTTTTGTTTCTTTGAAATGTTTTTCCCCCCTTCTGCACTCACAACAAAATCTAAGACTCATATAGGATCCACACCCCCCCCCCCCCCCCCCCCCCCCCCCCATCTTTAATAGTTTATGTTGCTCAGAAGCGATACTCTATCTCAAGATAGTATGTCAATAAGAAAACATGAAGAAGATATACTAAATGTGGCTAATATAAAATTGACACACAAAGAACACTAATGAAATCTCTCTGTTTCTATTCAAATTTTCAGCACATTCAGTAACAAAAATCAACTCAATAAAAAGGTGGAGGAAAAACTCAAGTTGTGTTTCCCATGGCCTGTCAAGATAAGGCGTAAGAGGCAACACGAGGAACTTAAAATCTGTGATTGATACTAGATTGGCAGAGTCCCAAATTAAGGGTCAAATAATCCCACTGCTAATTAAATTCCTATCTGCTCATAACTGTATATGTGTTTTAAGGCATAATGAGATAGAATACAGCAATATTCTTGTGTGTTTTTATGCCATTTTCTTTTCTAGTGAAAATTGTTTCTAATTTTGGTCAAAGCCTTGTGGAGAAACCCTGTCACTTATGCAATGTGGTATATAATGCCCCTGTTCAAGTTCAAAAGCATTTTCCCTCCTCTTTTTACATGTAAATTATGTAATCTAATAACTACACTGTTTTCATTTCTAATCAGAAAGTCAATTAAGAATTGATCTGAGAATCACATAAATATCCTCAAAGATTGATCTGCATCATGAAACTATGACCAAGACAAAGATTCAAATGGATTTCGAGTTTGTTAGCAGTCTTAAGTATTCAGCATTTTCAGTAACAGAACAAATTTGATGGAGAAAAAGGAATAATTTGGCACAGAAAACAGCCAAAGAGATCTTGGAATTAAATGTACAGAACCCTAAACAATTTCCCTTCAGAAATAAGTATTCAGATATCTTATTCCTCCCATACGTACTTGTAATAAACATGAACAAAAACATGAAATAGCAAACCTGAATGAATAGTATTACAAACACATGAACTAAGAACATCCATTTTAATGGTTGATTCATATCCTATTCATATCATGTAATGGTTGATTCATATCCTCTTGAGCTGGTTTATGTGAAAATAATATTAGTCTTATTGTGTTATCAGGTTTGTTGTGTGTACATTAATTGTCAGAATCAATATTTATTTTAGAGATCCCATTTTGAGACTATTCACTAAGAGTGTGACATATACTACTTTCTTGTAACAAGTTTCTAAACATATGACATCCCCACATAGAATACAACAACTATAGAGAGATTTGCACAACTGACCACTCATATCTTTTCTTTTCAGCAATGAAATGTGCCTCAGTTAGCATGGGTTCCTTGTGCAGATTAAGGGGGAAGAACTTCAAATGCTTGGGAACAATGGCAATCCTTATCGTTACCTCTGTGGGCTATGAACTTCTTGGTTTTTGCTAGCTTTTAATTTTCCATGGTAGATAACATCTCTACTAAACCTGGCCATTGGCAACTCTAAAGGATACAATGCACCTAACTATATCAGACGCAAATGCAATACAGGAAGGAGATGATATGCAGATGGAAAAGGGGTATCTTGCCCTTTCTGAATCCCATCCCACGGAATCAAACCCAGATCCTGTTGATGATCTATCACCGATCAAATAACAGAGAAACACCGAGTTGAAGACTCGACAGCGGAAGCGAAAACGTAAAAGATCTATCACTAGCAAGCAATTAAAAACTAAATCAAACCAAAAAACACAAGATTTAACGTAGTTCGACAATGTGCCTACGTCCACGGGAAGGAAGGGAGAAATCTTTATTGAAAACAAAGAAGAAAATCAAGAGTTACAAGAAGATCCTCTCACAACTCTAAATGGTGAAAAACAGAATTTCTCTTGAATTCTTGACTTTTCTTGACTCACATTCAAAATGCTACCCCCAAGGAGTTTATATAGGCACCTAGGATGATCCTAATCTTTTACCAACTCCAATAACCAAATCAGCATCGCCTCAGAGAAATAGGAAACTCGTATCCAAACCAAAATAGGAAATAGATCTGTTTTAGAAAACTGTTAGAACATGTATTAGCGACTAGGGTAATTTATTAGCTGACTAATACGCAGTATTAGTCGACTACACTCAGAATCTAGTCGACTACTGTAATACAATCTGAGAATCTAACTCTTTGTTGCAGGGCCTAGACGACTATACCAAAGTATCAGTCAACTAGCCCATTACCTAGTCGACTAATAAGAATTATTAGTCGACTAATAACATGCACAATTCTTGTACACGTTCATTACTTGATTTGTGAAGATTTTAACACCTCCACCTGAACTTAAATTCTCCTTCAATGAAAATGAGGCACTCCAAATACTAACAATCTCCACCTTGACTCATGTTCATTGAGTCCCTCCATAGATATTGGCCTCTGCTTCATTCGCCTTTCTTTCTCCCCCTTTTGTGGCTTCACATGACTCACTCTCAAGAACTCGTAAGCGACTTTATCTTTGAAGAATCTTGATGAAGTTCAGAGATGCTCTGAACTTCTCCACCGGAATGGTCTTTGTCATTGTATTTGTTGGATTCTTCTTCGTACTGATCTTTACCAAATTGATCACCTTATCATCCACAATCCACTAACGTATCTTGTGATACCTCACATCAATGTGCTTTGTCCGCTTGTGATACTTATGATCCTTAACGAGATGAATCGCACTCTGGCTGTCGCAATGAACTCGAACTGAATCCTATATGATACTGAATGTCTCAACCAATTCTTTCAACTACAAAGCTTCATTTGACGCCTCAACTACAGCCATGCACTCCGCCTCTGTCGTTGAAAGAGCAATTGTATCTTGCAACTCTGCCTTCTAACTTATGGCGCAATCAGCTACTGTGAACACATATCCCGTTGTAGATTTTCGCTGATCAAGATATTCTGCATAATCTTCATCAATATAGCCTTGTAGTTTCCTAGGCTTTTCTGTTTTCAATCTTTGAAACACCAAGCCTAGTCTCGCAGTCCCTCGCAGATATTGTAGCACCCACTTCACTGCTTCCTAATGTTGCTTTTCTAGATTTGACATGAATCGACTTACTATACTAACTGCATAGGCTAAGTTAGACCTCGTGCAGACCATAACATATATGAGTGATCTCACCACACTAGCATATGGTACTCGAGACATCTCCTCCTCCTCTTTCGGTGATTGTGGATACTTCTTGGATGATAATTTGAAGTGACCTACCAAAGGAGTGGTGACTGGTCGTGCTTCTGTCATGTTGAATCTCTCTAACACCTAGGGAACATAGCACTTCTGGGATAGCCAAAATCTTCCTGAGCCTCTATCTTGAGTGATCTCCATTCCTAAGATCTTCTTGGTTTCTCTCAAATCTTTCATATCAAATTCTTTTTTGAGCTGAGCTTTAAGCTTCTGAACATGTGTCTTATTTCTCGCAGCATTCAATATATCATCCACATATAATATTAAATATGTCAGATCATCACTCTACTTAAAATAGACACAACTATCATACTCATATCGGTTGTATTTGATCTTGATCATGAAAGAGTTGAACCGCTTGTACCACTGCCTGTGAGACTGCTTAAGTCTATAAAGGGACTTTTTTGGAAGACACACTTTATTTTCTTTACCTTCCTGAATATAACTTTCTGGTTGTTTCATGTATATCTTCTCCTCTAGCTCACCGTGCAGAAATTTTATTTTAACATCCATCTACTCCAATTCTAGATCAAACTGAACAACTATCACCAATAATATTGGAATAGATGTATGTTTGACTAAAGGAGAGAAGATCTCATTATAATCAATACACTCCTTCTGAGCATATCCTTTGGCAGCTAACTTTGCCTTGTACTGCTTATTGTCCTTCTTGCGAAAGACCCATCTGCAACCTATTGTCCTAGAGTCCTTTGGAAGATCGACTAATGTTCATATTTGGTTTCTATCCAAAAACTCCATCTCTTCCCATGGCTGTAATTCACTTGACGTAATCAACTGCCTCGATCACTTTCTTATAACTGTCAGGCTCACCTGTTTCTATTACTAATACGAAAGAGACATGATCATCATCCCGACCATACCTTATTGGTGGCACCTTAACTCCAATTGACCGCCTCAACGGTCTAGGTTACTCTTAAGTAGCCTGCTGGTCATCTCCTTCTGAATCTGAGGAGTCATCTTCTGACCCTTCAGACCTTTTAAGGCGATCTAAGAACTCAACTCTCTTTTCCTGAGTGTTTGTCGAACTGTCTGAAGCTCCACCTTATGCTTTATCCTCCGTCTCTGACTTCTTACAATATTAAGTCTTCATCAAAGACTACATCTCTGCTGGTAAAGGTGCTCCTTTTCTCGGGATCCTAAAGTCTGAAACCCTTGACTCCTTTGGTGAACCCGATGAAGAAACACTTCTTAAACTTGGACTACAGTATTTTTCTTTTATGACTATCAATCAAACTATATGTCGGGCAACTAAAAATATGCAAGGTTAACACAGATACTCCTCGTCATATCTCCTCTGAGATCTGAAGATCAATAACTATTGATGGTGATATATTTACCAGATAACTCGCATGATTCACCACCTCTGCCCAAAATCTTTCTGACATGTCCCTGTAATCTGATACTGCGGGCACGCTCTATAAATGTCCAATTCATGTGCTCTGCTACTTCATTTTATTCTGGCCGCCCTGGAATACTTAGCTGGTGTTGATGCCCTTGCTTTCTAAGTAATTTTTAAATTCTTTGGAGGTGTACTCGCCTCTATTATCGGACTTCAAGACTTTTACCTTCGACTCCGTCTGATTTTCCACCATAGTTTTTCACTCCTTGAACTTCTGAAATACTTCTGATTTCTGCTTCAAGAAGTATACCCAAACTTTTCTTGAAAAATCATTTATGAAAGTAATATAGTACCTAGCACCCCCAATTGATGCTACTGGCGAAGGCCCCACACATCCGTACGTATGAGATCTAGCAAGCCCTTTGTCGCGTGCTGAGATGTAGAGAAAGCTACTTTACATTGCCTACCCATAATGCAAAATTTACAAAGATTAAGTTTGCAATATTTAATACCTGATAGAATACTTCTTTTGTGTAGGACTTGAAGACCTCGCTCGCTCATGTGTCCAAGATGCATGTGCCAAAATCTTGTAGTATCTTCATTCTTTGTTGTTGCTGAAGCATCACCAATAATTACTTTCTATCAACTTATCCAAATTTAATGTCCGTTCTTCTTTGAGAATCGTCATGGAGCCTCTAGTAACTTTGATTCCTCCATCTGCACCAGAAAATTTGTACCCTCGAGCTTTCAAAGCTCCCAGTGAGAGAAGATTCTTCTTTAAATCCGGAATGTGTCGAACGTTTGTGAGGGTTCAAACATGTCCATTGTTTGAAGGTAAAAAGAGCAGAAGTTTAGAGCAAACAGTGCAGGTCCATGTGTAAATGTTCAAGCTCTGAATATGTATGTAATGTTAATGTACTCCTTCAAACTACCATTTGTAGTAAAAACTATAGCGGGTCGTATCCGCAGAGAGGATATGTGATGGAAGCTTTCTTGGTTTTTGTTGTTCTTGTTTATGGTAAGAAACGAAAGCTCTTCTTTGTTCAAGAATTGAAAAAAAAAAAAGAAAGTAAAAAGAAGATGATGAAATTGTGATTGTTTTTGTGTTAAAAGAAAAGAAAAAAGAATATGAAAACAAGGAAGGTAGAATGAAAACGGTGAATGAAATGGTGTTTGAAAAAGTAGACAAGAAAATAGTCTTTGTTTTAGAAAGAAAGATTTAGAAATGAGAAAAGTTTTTATCAAATAGAAGGAAAGTCATGACTAACTAACAACTCTACACTACTAACTTACTAATCTCTTGGATAATTGTGTCTCATGTAAATTCATTGGCATATTGTCCATCTTGATTCATCAAGTCAAAGAGTTGGCCCAATTTGTTGAAGTGCTCCTCTCTTAACTTGGTTAAGTGACCTCCTTGGATCATAGGCTCTCAATAGATTCACAAGAATGGAACATAAGAATTTGAGATTCACAATTTAGATATGTATAACAAGAATGTTAAGTTCATTAGATTATCAAAGCCATATTTTAGCTAGCATGAAATAAGAAGCTAATGCATTAATTTGTTAGCATAGAAAGGTGAACCCATCATCATGTTCCATCAAGGCTCTTGCTAAAGAAATAAGGCTCTAAATGAGGCACACATGAATTATATGAAAGGAATCATAAAACTTTCATTAAGATCAAAACGACACTCATCTTCATTAGGAATCAAAGAAACTTGTCATGCACAAGACTAGAAATTATAAGCATCTAATGAATCATATGAATTAGAATCATCCAAGAGTTAGTAGCTAGTAGTGTTAGAGGTTAGTTAGTCATGTTAAAAAGTTAGTTAGCCATGAAGAAGTAAAGCAGAGAAGAAAGCATGGTAAACTAAAGTGCAAGGAATTAAAAGCTTGGAATTAAAAGAGCAAGAAACTAGAGGAAGAAGATCATGAACTTTGCATTTGTCACTCTCAATTATAGAGATTTCACTCTCATCCTCTCTCTTTTCTTGAATCTAAAAGGAGAAAATGAAATTATAAGAGATTACTAAAGAAGAACCTAAAGAAATCCTAATCTTTCTCCTAAAATTTATGGCTATCTCCAACGTTTTTCAACAGAGGCCCTGTTGGTCTTTATATAGGCATCAAGAGACCCATTGCATTCAATCGCAGCCCAGGATCAGACGCTGCATCAACGGTCTAAGGATTGTCGCGGATCCGCGGCCAAAGCCGTGTTTCTGTGGCAGAATCTTGACCGTTATGCCAACATCGCGTTGACAGGCTGTCTCTACCCTGGTGTACTGTAAGAGCTTCTAGAACCTAGAGAGTATTCTCTGATTTGTTGTAGATGTGGGCTTCTTTAGATTGGGCTCTTTTAATCTCTTTTAAATTCTTTAATTGGCTTAAATTTGGGCCTTCTTCTCCATTAAAGTGTGAACCTGAAATTTAAGAGAAAAAGACATTAAAAACCTCATTTTTATTGATAATATGCATAAAAATGTGATAAAAAATGATACAAAGTTGAAAACTAATCACACCCCAAACCAAGCTTTTGCTCGTCCTTGGGCAAAATAAGCAAAAAAAAAAGATCCTAACTAAAATTATTACACCACTTTCGTAGGCGACACGATTGCACTGAGTATGTGCAAAATATCGTTAAACCTCTAAGTTACTCTAGAGGAGGAGTGTTGTCTCCTGAGGGTTTTCAGCGGGTTACACCCACAAAATCCATAAAAAAGAAAAAGAAACGTTAGTGATATTTTACAAAGAAAAAGAAAGAAAGTTTTATGATCCATTTTTGTAAAAATTTAAGTGATCTTATGATTTTAGATTAACCTAAACTATTACTTCTTATTATAAGTCTCCACTTGAAGCTTTGTCTTCAATTAAGTTTAAGTTTCAAAAATAGAGAGATCATTGGATTTTGCATCAGGCCTAGAATATATACACTTATATGTATGAGGAATTGCACTTAGACTATGATACTGTTACTTATATTTTAATATATATACATTATTATTATTTTTATTTATATTTATATATTTTTATTTATATATGTACACGTATTATTTTTCTTAGCTTTAAAAGACTTTCTAATTTATTCATATAGCGAGCCTTGTATCGATGACTCCCAAACTAGATGATCTTAAGACACTAGATGAGAATACATCGCTAGGGTTCATGGACTCGAGTAAATAAGGCCACAAATGCTAAGGATTTAACCACCTTTAGGCATGACCGATCATGTTTTTTAAGGCACAACTAACCAGCTTAATTAGTGATCAAGTATTTATTTATATTTACAATTTTTTATTTTTATCTTATATATATTTTTTATAAATAAAGGTATTTAGGTCTTTGTTTTAATCCCTCAACATGTAAATGTATATAATACTTAGGAAAAATTCAAAATCTAATTATCTTTCTACTCTTTCTTTCTTAACCTAAAAATCTAACAATTCTTCTTATTTTAACTTATATTAAAAAATTCTAGTTTAAAGTTTCCCTTATTCCTAAGCTCACATTAATTTTCTTAAAAGTGGATCAAAATTTTATTATATTTTTTATATATATTTTTAAAGAAAAATCTACAAAGGAAAAAAATCTTCAAAAAACTAAAAGAAAAAAATCCTAAAAGAAAAAAAATCTAACAAGAAAGGAGAAATAAAGTCTAAAAGAATCTTAAAAAAAATCAAAATCTAAGTTAGTACCCACGCCCTATACCTATCTCATGCATTATCCCCAATGTATGCAAATAAAACATATACATGAAATAAGGCTGTGAAAGGATATCACCCCCTCCTACGGTTCAGACCGGCCGAAGTGCTCGGACTGGCCGACCGCGATCTCCTCAAGCCCTCCTTAATACGATCCAAATGAGCGGTATGCTCCTCCTTTGCTTCCTCAACCTAATCTGGCCCTTGAAAATTTTCTTCATGCCTTTCCAGATGGAAGACATGAATGCTTTAGAATCAGTGAGCGGGGGCTGCTGTCAAAAAGCAGGCTGATTATCCTCCTCTGACAGTTTCTTAGAAAAGGACTCTGCTAGGACGTCCTCAGGTTGGACACTAGGGATCCATATGACGTGTAAACAACTATTGTACGCACTAGTTATCCGTTCTGAGGCAACAAATACTCGATCATATAAAGATAAGACTTCATCTGGTAGAAAATTCCTACATAAACAAGTCACTAAAAAAGGATGCGAGTACTTTTGTAACCCCTGATCCTAGATGTACGTATCACAGTATCAGTACTCGATACGGTGTACAAAGTTGATTTGATCTTTCTGATAGTCGATTGAGCCAGTTTTAATTTTAAATATTATTTTCTAATATTTTAGATTTTACAGAATTTTCTGAAATTTTTCTGGATTATTTTGGAAAATCTCCGAATTCGGTGTCGACCGATACCGATAATCGGCTCTACGATTTTTAATTCACAAACGAAGTCAAGTTTCTACAATCTGCTTTCATATTGTTCTTCAAAATCATATTTTTTACTTTAGCATATTTTTGAAGATTTTTCTTAATTTATAAAAAATCGGGCCAAACCGGTATCGACCAGTGTCGGCGAAGCATTCTAGGATTTTTAACCTGTAAAATAGATAGAATTTTTAGAATCCAATTTTACATTCCTCTTTTGTGTAATATTCTCTATTTTACAAAATTTTTGAGAACCGTTCGGAGTTAGTCAAATTTTGACCGACTAAAATAATATTAATTAAATAATATTTAATAATATTAAATTCCATTTTCTATTTTTTTTCTTCTTTCTTCTTCCCCAAGCCACTGACTTCTTCCACCGCCTTACCACTGCCTCATGCACCTTTCTCTCTCTCCCCTCTCTTATAATTTCTCTCTCTTTTTCTTATTATCTCTATCTCTCTATCTTTCCACATCTCTCTCTTTCCCACTAACATCTCTCACCCATACCTTCTCTCTCTCTCTCTCTCTCTCTCTCTATCTCTCTCTCTCTCTCTCCCTCTCCCCTCTCCCCCCTCCCCCTTCCACATGGCTGATCTCCACCCACAGCCGGCGCTAACTCCGGCGACCCCGGCCGGCTAACCTCACGTCGCCGAACCGTGCCACCACCACGCCACGCAAGTCCCTCTCTCTTGCTTCCCTATTCTCCTCCTCTCTTTATTCTTCTTTTTCTCTTCTTTCCACCTCTCTATTTCCTCTTCTCTCTTTTTATCTCCCCCCTCCTCAATTCATTCTTCTCCCCCTGCTGTTGCTGACAGCCAGACTGTCGCTGCCGTCGTAACGGGGCCGACGGCGATGGCAGGCCGGTGAGCCCAGTCGCCGGCAACCCCGGGCGTGCCGCCCTCCCTTGTTCACCACTGTGCTCTCTCTCTCTCTCTCTCTATTTGGGTCTAATCCAAATTCTTAAACCCAAACCCGAATCCATTATCACTCAAACCCAATAATCTAAACCCAATAACCCGCTACCCAAATCCACTAACCCATTACCTAGTTATTTAAGTTCTGGGCTTAGGTGCGGACCTAAATCCAACCTTTTAGCCACCCAAACCCGCATCCATAACTAATAAAGGTAAAATTTCATAAAACCCCTAGTAAATAATAAGTTTTGCATGTTAAATATTATAAATTATATTTTACTCTATTATTTATGTTTTTAGTGTTCGGGCTATCTCTGGAGTATCCGGAGTCCGATCTAGACGATTCTTGAGCCGTTACGATCGTGGGATGATGAATTACATTCCTGCAATAGCTAAGCGAGTGTTTTTCTTTTATAATAATATTTATTCATGTTTAATAAATTGATTGATTGTTTTATTTAATAAATCGTGATTATGGGTAAATCACTGTAAATATTAATTAATAACTTGTATTTATCGAGAAATCAATGTAATAAGAATAAGCATGATGTTTTATTAACATAATCGATAAAATAATATTTTAATTTGTTTCATGATTTAAAATAAAATATAGGTGATTATATTAGACGGTCAATTAAATCAATTTGAGATTAATAAATACTGTAATAATTATTTAAATGGTTGTGAAGAGTTTGAAAATTGGAACTCATAAATAATTCACTTGTGATATCGATCATAATCATAATAATAATAAATACTGATAATTGTATATATAGATACATCTATTATATATGTTCATGTTACATCTATTACACGGAACACTATCATTTCATGTACATTTATCATAGTTACACAGATACTGTTACATGTACACTGATACACGAATACTCTATCATATTAGACACTATTACTGTTACATGGATACTCGACACCGTTATTTCATGTACTAGTATCACTGTTATATGGACACTGTTATTCCATGTGTTAGTATCATCATTACATGAACACTCAAGTACTCTGGATACAGCTATTTCATATAGACACTGGTTACACTAAACACTATTATTTCATGTATTTGTATCACTGATTATATTAATACACTATACTTGTACTTTCTGGTACTTATATCACCATTACACAGGTACTTTACACGGTTATTACATGTACGCATCACATGGATTCATCTGTATACATGCATTGATTGTTCCTGTATCTCTGTTGCATGGCACATTGCTCCAGTTATCTGGATTACTGTTATTTGAATATTCATGTTTGTTATCTGGATTACTGTTATTTGAATATTCATGTTTGTTACCTGGATTACTGTTATTTGAATATTCATGTACTACTGTTATATTGTATACTTGTTCATGTAACCGCATTACTGAGAAAAATCATGTTAACTTGTTACATGTATAAATATTGTTAACACGCTAGCATACTTGTATTCTGGCATACCAGTTATTAGCACAGTCACGCATCGTCCGGCAGAACATGTGTGCAACTAAGTGCCACACGGAGCAAAGTGCCACATCACACCTATACGTGGTGGGGGCCACCTCTTGAATCCGTGGGCCCACCTCTAGAATCCTCACTCCGCCTGGTGTTGGGTGATGGGGATGTCTCCGATACTCTTATTTTAGATATTGTTACTGACCAGACTCAGTATTCTTGTTATCCTGTATTCTCGTTATATGAACAGTTATGCTGGAGTCCGGCACATGGCGCGTGAAACTAAGTACCACATGGAACAAAGTGCCACACCACATACATGGTGGGGGCCACCTCTTGAATCCGTGGAGGCCACTTCTAGAATCCCACATCGTGGGGTGTTGGCATGATGGAGGCATCTCAGTGCACTTATTATTCAGACCTAGTACATGATATATTTAATAATCCAACAATAGTAACGTCATAAACACTTGTTATTTGGTCACTCTCTCATTTAGATAATGGTACCCGTATGCATGTTCGGATGGGTTCGGCCGGAGTGCGAGCTCCGGTATGAACTGCCAATGGTATGGCACTGGAAGAGATTGATTAAAATACCAGCGGTACTGATTGTTATTATTGTATAAATAACATGATTTGCCTGATGCATGTATATTACTGTTCAGTTGTACTTGTTACTATTTTTGATATTTGTCCACTATCATATCACCTGTATACCTTATTACACTTCCTGATCCTTATTACCATTCATGTGGTGATACACTGCTCATGTACTCGTATACTCTGCATTCCATGGATCCTGCTTCATGTATACCCTGTAGGCATTGTTAATATAACACCATAACACTATGGTATGACTATTCTGCATACATCATATCCACATATTCATATTCATCATGACTCCACTATGCTATTGTTTAAAGTAAACAAGAAATATAAAAAAATGAAACTTTCTACATGTTACTTATGCACACTGATATAATTAGGAATATGGGATACTATATCATATCATGAATATTGAGAATAATATATAAATGGTATGATTCAATTAACTGTAGTAACATAATTCTCAAAAGTGACTTGCCTATTGTTATTGGTAGTATAGTCCAAATGTATAAGCTGATATTAATTATATACAACTGTATCCTATTGTGGTAATGACCACATTATAACATGCTAGGTATTGATGATGCTAAAATATGATATTTGTATATTTCCCCCGATTGTTATTGTTATTATATTGTACCACCGGTAATAATCATGTATTATATATTATTATCGTGAGTGTATTACTACATATATATATACTTATTTTACTGCTTCCTTTATTTTACCACTCACTAGGTCGCTTTCTGACAACCCTGAATTTGCGTGCCCAGGTTGGAGATCCGAGATATCGTAGTATCAGACATGTCATGGGATACATATAGGAGACTCGTCACCTATATGATTCATAGGTATCTTTATTATTTGTTTCTATTTTCATGTTTATCATTGTTTCCATATATATTATGAGCACTGCCCCCTTTTTGCAAGTATTCTAGTACTAATTAATACTGAAATTATTGTGTATATTGAGTTTATTCCCTGTACTGAGGCTTAGCGTACGTACGTGAGGGTATTTTCGCCCTGCGTATGTACGGTCATCGTAGCGTCTCCATACCTACGAGGCCGGGGCGTTACAGAGTGGTATCAGAGCCTAGATTCACACCTGATGTGGGCAACTACCTAGCTTAATGCTCGGGCTCACACCAATAGTACAATCAGATTCAGAGTAGAATTCATCTGTATATGAATTTGGGAATTCCAGCGACGAGTACAAGAATACCAATTCGTTATCAATTCATTCCTTGAATCGTTTCTATTACTTAATTTTAGATGTTAACCAGAATAATTTGATTTCCTTCTCATTTTCTCTTCATCTTATTGCTTCCAATTCTTTATTTTTAGTTCATGACACTAATTCTCCACCCCGAGTTCACTATCAATATCAGAGTGGCGCAGTGGAAGCACCGTAGGCCCATATTATCTAGGTTTTAGGCTATATATATTATTCTCCCACCTGAATTGAAATTTCAAGGACAAAAGTTTTTGTAATGTGGGGAGAAGTGTAACCCCCTGATCCTATATGTATGTATCATAATATTAGTACTCGATACTAATAGTTAGATTGAGCCAATTTTAGTTTCAGATATTATTTTCTAATATTTTAGATTTTTTCAGAATTTTTTGAAATTTTTCTAGATTATTTTGAAAATTTTCCGAATTCGGTGTCGACCAATACCGATCATCGGCTCTACGATTTTTAATTCACAAATAGAGTTGAGTTTCTATAATCTACTTTTATATTATTTTTCAAAATCATATTTTCTATTTTAGTGTATTTTTAAAGATTTTTCTGAATTTATCAAAAAAGGGCTAAACCGGTTTCGACCAGTGTCGGCGAAACATTCCAGGATTTTTAACTTGTAAAACAGATAGAATTTTTAGAATTTAATTTCATAATCCTCCTTCGTATAATATTCTCTATTTTATAAATTTTTTGGGAACCGTTCGGAGTTAGTCAAATTTTGACCGACTAAAATAATAGTAATTAAATAATATTTAATAATACTAAATTTCTTTTTCTATTTTTTTATTCTTCTTTCTTCTTTCTCAAGCCACTGGCTTCTTCCACCACCTTACCATCACCTCATCCACCATTCTCTCTCTCCCCTCTTATAATTCCCCCCCTCTCTCTCTTTTTCCTATTAACATCTCTCACCCATGCCTTCTCTCTCTCCATGGCCGATCTTCACCCACTGTCGGCGCCAACTCTGGTGACCCCTGGCCGGCTAACCTCACGTCGGCAAATTGGGCCACCACCACGCCATCCAAGTCCCTCTCTCTTGCTTCCTTGTTCTCCTCCTCTTCTCTTTCTTATTCTTATTCTCCTTCTTTCCACCTTTTTCCTAACTCTTCTCTCTTTCTCTCTTCCCCTTCTCAATTCATTCTTCTCCCCTGCTGTTGTCGGCGGCCAGATTGTCGCAGCCGTCCTGGCGGGGCCGCCGACGATTGCAGGCCGGCGAGGCCAGTCGCCGGCAACCCCAGGCGCGCCGCCCTCCCTTATTCACCACTATGCTCTCTCTTTCTCTCTCTCTCTCTCTCTCTCTCTCTCTCTTTATTTGGGCTAATCCCAAATTCTTAAACTCAAACCCGAATCCATTACCACTCAAACCTAATAATCTAACCCGCAACCCAAATCCACTAACCCACTACCCAGTTATTTAAGTTCTGGGTTTGGGTTTGGGTTCGGATCTAAACCCAATCCGTTAGCCACCTAAACCTGCATCCATAACAACATGTCATGTGATACATATATGAGACTCATTACCTATACGATTCATAGGTATCTTTTTTATTTGTTTTTATTTCCATATTTATCCTTATTTTCATATCTATTATGATCACTGCCCCCTTTTTGCAGGTATTCTAGTACTAATTAATGCTGGAATTATTGTGTATATTAAGTTTATTTCCTGTACTGAGGCTTAGCGTAGTACGTGAGGGTATTCTCACCCTGCATATGTACGTCGCCGTAGCGTCTCCGTACCTGCGGGGTCGGGGCATTACAACTTTGCACCCTTAGTGCATATAGAGTTGGTGATGAGACAGTGAAGTATAACCGTGTTAAGGCAAACTGTGTGCTGTTTTGTCATCAAATCATGAATAATCTGCAACACAGACCTATTGAAAGAAGTAGTATGGTCAAGGCCGAGGATATTACGTTGGATCCAGCATCCAACACAATGAACATTTCTAAAGGTTGTACTGGCTTTGAGCCCACGGTGCTGCTCAGTGCATCGAACACCCATAATGGTTATGTACTCTATCAAAGGAAGGGGCTCGCTATTATATGGGTTGCTGGGAACTTGCGTGTAGTCCTCTATCATGTCAGTGGTGACAGCTATGTTCCCAGTCTCCAGATGCACAGTAAACTTATTAGTATCAAGGTCAATGGTGGTCGGGTCAATACTAAGTAGAAGATCTTAACAAGTTCAGAGCAGTAATAGGCTTCATACTCTGAATTATCATAAACCAATGTGAACCAATTTCATTCCCTAATCCTATCAAGAAATACATGATCATACCTATTGATATCACTAAGGATCCTAGAAAAATCCTTTTCTGCAAAAATAGTAGGTGCTATGTATTGAAATTCAGATAAGAAGATAGGAATTCACAAACCTCCCCCAAAATTCGTGGGAGAGAATCGAAAACTGAATTGCACAGAGCAATCCACACAGAAGCTCACGGAGCTTGCTGTAGATCTGGGATCTACAAGGGAAGGCGATAGTACAGAAACTTCACGGCGCATAGGGGGCTCCCAGACGGCCGCGGATGCGTGACTTTGGCAGAGACAATGCGACTGAATTAGTGAGGGGTCGGGATTTTTTTAGTGGTAGAGCGCTCGTATTTTCTCTCTAGATCCGGTCTCAAAACTAGGGTAAAGGCACGGGAGAAGGGCAGAAGGCTTTATATAGAGGGCTGAGAAGGTGGTTTTCCTTCTTTAACCCTAGGTAAAAATGTAAATAGTTTACTTAGGATTTATTTCTGAATTTTTGTGGGTAAAGGATGGGTATATATACAAGAGATATAACCTAGGTGTCATTTTACAACTAAGTCCTATTTTTGCTTTTTGGTTTTTCTATTCCATTCTAAAAATTTATTGTTTTTGTTTTATTATTATTATTACTATATATATATACACTACTTTTTTTATGAGGAAAAATAAAGAAAAAGTTGGTGGTATTTACAAGAAGGTGTCCCAAAAAAATTTACAATGAATGATATGGAAATTTGAAGAAGGAGCCTGGTCACGTGTAGACTGGGTCGTAAAGACCCAGTTCAAAAGTCCCGTGTGACTCAGACTCAGTGGTGTGGAACGATTTCAATCTTTGACCATTAACTTTTAAAGTGTTACCGTTCTTGGGATCAGAGACTTCCACTGCACGACGTGGAAAAATGATATACACAAGATAGGGTCCTGACCATCGTGTCTTCATTTTACCAGAAAAAAGGTGAAGCCTGGAGTTGTATAACAGAGCCTTTTGTCCAGGGACAAAATTTTCTCTATTTATGGACTGGTCATGGAAGAGTTTGGTTCTGTTTTTGGAAATTCAAGCGTTATTATAAGCTTCATTTCTTATTTCTTCAAGCTCGAGAATCTGCAACTTTCTTAAGTCATCGGCTTCTTCAAGTCAAAATTCAGTTGTCTAATAGCCCACAAGGCATGGTGCTCAAGCTCCACGGGCAAACGGCATGATTTTTCAAATACCACTCGATATGAAGACATCCCTAGGACAGTTTTGTAGGCGGTCCAATAAGCCTATAGTGCACCGACAAGCTTAATGGACCAGTTCTTCCTATTTTATCCTATGGTCTTCTCCAGGATGAATTTGATTTGTCTATTTGTCACCTCCACTTGTTCGTTCGTCTGAGGATGGTAAACCATGGATAATTTATGAGAAATTGAGTACTTCTGCATTAGGGCTTCAAAAGTCTGGTTGTAGAAATGACTCCCGTTGTCGCTTATTATCGCACAGGGGGCTCCGAAGCGTGAAATGATATTTTCTCTTAAAAATTGATGACAACTCGGTTGTCATTCATCCTCATTGGCACAGCTTCTACCCACTTAGAAATGTAATCAACAGCTACCAAAATGAATTGGTTGCTGAAGAAAATTGGAAAGGGTCCCATAAAATCGATGCCCCACACGCCAAAAATTTCTACTTTCAAGATTGGGGTAAGGGGCATCATATCTTTACGTGTGATTTGACCCGTCATTTGGCATCTTGCACAGAGTTTGCAAAAATTATAGAAGTTCTTAAAGAGAGTGGGCCAGTAGAACTCACTCTGCAAAACTTTCTCAGCAGTTTTACGTGGACCAAAGTGTCCACTACATGCAAACTCGTGACAAAATATCAACACACTATGATGTTCATCCTCAGAAAGACACCTTCTAATGATCTGGTCAGGGCAATATTTGAATAAATACGGTTCATCCCAGAAGAAAAATCGTATCTCCGTGAAAAAGTGATGTTTGTCTTGTTTTGACCAATTAGAAGGTGTTTGTCCAGTTGCAAGATAATTTGCAATGTCAGCATACCAGGGATCTTTACATATCACTAGGATGTGTTCGTTAGAAAAACTTTCATTGATTAGGATCTTTTTCACTGGTGCATTTGGAATCCTAGAAAGGTAATTAAACACCACATTTTCAACGCCCTTTTTATCCTTTATCTCTAAATCGAATTCTTACAAAAGAAGGATCCAAAGAATGAGTCTATCCTTAGCATCCTTTTTTTGCATCAAATATCTGAGGGCGAAATGGTCAGTGAAAATTGTTGTTTAGACCTAAGTAGGTATTGTCGAAATTTCTCTAACGCAAACACAACTGCTAAAATTTCATTTTCAGTTGTTGTGTAATTGAGTTGGGCTTCATTAATCGTCCTACTTGCATAATAAATCATGTGTTGCCTGCTCTCAACGCGCTGTCCTAGAACAGTACCTATAGCATAATCAGAGGCATCACACATGACTTCAAAGGGTCTAGTCCAATCGGGCTTTGATATTATCGGGGCAGAGATAAGTTTTTATTTCAGCTCTTCCTAAGCTTGTAGACATCCATCATCAAAATGGAATGACACATTTTTTCCTAAAAGATTAGTTAAAGGTTTAGCAATTTTGCTAAACTCTTTAATAAACTTTCTGTAAAAACCAGTGTGCCCTAGGAAAGATCTGATGTCCTTTAAGCATTTAGGTTCAAGGAGTTTTGCTATCACCTCCACTTTAGATTTGTCAACCTCAATTCCTCTACTCGAAATCTCATGCCCAAGGACGATTCCGTGTTTGACCATGAAATGACACTTTTCTCAGTTAAGTTTCAAGTTCTTTTTCATGCATCTTTGTAAGACCAACTTGAGATGATGCAGGCATTAGTCAAAGAAATCTTCATATATCGAAAAATCATCCATAAAAATCTCTAGAAATCTTTCTACCATGTCTGAGAAAAGTGTAAGCATGTAACGTTGGAACGTTGCAGGAGCGTTGCATAACCCAAATGGCATTCATCGGTATGCAAACGTTCCAAATGGACAGATGAAAGTTATCTTTTCTTGGTCCTCGGGAGAAATTGGGATTTGCTTGTATCCTGAATACCCATCCAGAAAACAATAATATTCATGTCCTGCTAATCTCTCGAGCATTTGATATATGAAAGGAAGAGGAAAGTGGTATTTACATGTGACAGGTATTCAGCTTACGATAATCAATACAAACTCATATCTTCGTTGGAAGACGAGTCTGTACCAATTCTTTTTTGTCATTCTCTATCACGGTAAAGCCAGCTTTTTTGGGCACAACATGGACTGGACTTACGCATTGGCTATCAGATATAGGATAAATTATCCCATGGTCTAGCAATTTCAGGAATTTAGCACAGACAACCTCTTGCATGATGGGGTTTAGTCAACGCTGTGGATCACGTTATGCTTGGCTTCTTCTATCAGATGAATCTTATGTTGCACAATAGATGGGCTGATCCCCTTGATGTTGGCCATGGTCCTGTGATTGGAGTTTATTTGGCATCATTTTGTACCACCTTACCATGCTTTATGTTAATAAAAATAGGATTTTTATTGCTTTTTCTCTTATTTTTCAAGTCTAAGGATTAATGGAGAAGAAGGCCCAAATCTTGGGATTTTTTAGTGAATTAAAGGTGTTTTTAGGAGTCCATAACAAAGAAGCCCAAATCGGGAACGATCCAAGGCATATTCTCTAAATTCTAGAAGCTTCAGCTGGGCACACGCAGTGTAACAGAATTGCAGAGAAATCATTGGCGCAACGACCAAGATTCTGCTGCGGAAACGCGGCCCTGGCCGCGGATCCGCGACACTTCTTTGGCCGTTGATCAAGCGATTGATCCTACGACTGTTGTTGGATGAGATCTTCTCCTGAAGCCTCTAAATAGAGCCCTAGGGCCTCTGTAAAACGAGAGGAGAGAATAGCATTCTTGTTTAGGGAAATTATTACGATTTCTTTAAGTCTCTTTAGTCTTCTTATGTAATTTTCATTTTCTCCTTCTAGATCCAGAAAAGAGAGAGTGAGGATGAGGGAGAACTCTGTAATTGAAGAGGTCACAACTCAATACAAGGGCTCAAGTTTTCCTTCCTCAAGTCTTTTCTTATTCTATTGCATTTACCTACAAGTTCTTTAATTTCTTGCATTTGCTTTCTACCATGTATTCTTGCTTGTTCTTCCTTTTTATGGCTAGCTAACTCACTAACATGAGTAACTAACTTCTAACACTACTAACTATTAACTCTTGGGTGATTGCTAACTCATATGAATCATTGGATACTTTTATTTCTAGTCTTGCAATTAACAAGCCTTGTTATTCCCAATGAAGATGAGTTGTGTTTCAATTCTTAGTAATACTTTCTATCACCTCCATATGATTCATGTGTCTCACTTAGAGTCTTGTCTTTTGAACAAGTGTCTTGATGGAATATGAAGATGGATCACTTTAGTATGCTAATATTGTACAAGTTTCTTATTTCATGCTAGCTTGATTATAACTTTGATGGACTAATGAATCTTACATTCTTATTTAGCATACCTAAGTGTGAATACTTATGTTCCATTATTGAGAATCTATTTGGGAGCCGATGATCCAAGGAGGCCACCTAGCCAAGCCTAGATGAGAACACATCCTCAATTTGGGACAACATATCGATTTGACTAAGTAAGATGTACTATTGCCGATGAATCTACATAAGGCATGAATCACCTAACGAGAGTAGTAAGTTAGTAGTGTAGAATGTTAGTTAGTCATGACTTTCTCTCCATTTAATTTCAAAACCCTTTTCTAAAATGTTCTCTTTTTCCAACATAACCGGTTTTCATTCCGTCTTTCATTCTGTTTTCCTTTTCTTTAAAAACCTCTACAAAGATTCTTCACTCTCTTTTTACTTTATTTTGTTTCTCAATTTTTAAAACAAAGAAGAACTTTCATTTTTCTTCTCAAAAATTTCAACATAAAAATCATGAACGCTTCCATCGCTAGCCCTCCCTGTGGATACGACCCGTTATAACTTGTGCTACAAACGGTGATTCGAAGGAGTAAAGTAAATCTTCATACGCATTCGGAGTTTTGATCATCAGCACACGAACATCAACGGTTTACTCTGAACCCTCGCTCAATTCAATTCCTCCTCTCGAACAAATTTTTGGCCCCGTTGCCGGGGAGGGTAACAGTTTTTTATTGAGTTTTTGAAACTAAAACGAATTTTTTCTTCTCTGTTTCAGGTTGCAGGTTGAGGAAACAGAAAAAGAAGACTTGCAGTAACATATAAGTGGTCTTGGGCCTCTGCTCTAGAAAGCAGAGACCAAATACCCTCTGAATTGCCGCGTTTTCTCGGCTCTGACCGCGGTTCCGCGGCAAGGAAGAGTTCACTACTCACATTTTTCTTTGCAGGGTTGCTTGCTTTGCAAAAATATAGCTTGCTGCAAATTTATTTCTTGTATGCCATCACCAGGAGCCTGCTAATAAACCAACAGTAAAATATTTGTTGAAAAGTTTAAAAATTGATTAGACGTTTGCATTTTAGGCACGTGTCTTTTCAATTCATTTACTTTACTGTTGAAGAGTGTTGGAGCAAGGTACGTTCGTATAGCATATAAAATAGGACTCATCTCTTGGTTGATTTAAATCGCTTTGAGTGAATCTTGTTTGCATATATTGTACACTTGCACAAATTGATTTTAAGGGCACCACCCAATAACAAGATAAGGTGGGAATTTAATCACCCTTCCTTGGCCCAAAATTAACATTCCAAGCACTCACAATCCCAAGCTTTTAAATAAAAATTGATAGACGTTGGCCCCTAGGGACATCCGGACTCGATAAGAGATCAGTCGTGATTGAAAATTGTTTTCGATTCATAATCCAGTCAAATCAGTGTCTAAGGTTGGAGATTAAGAGGTTAAGCCTCGAAGATACCGTGGTTTGGCGTAATTAAGACCCGTTGCTTACGCATGGATACCTCCTACCGTATTTTGCCCCTGCATGGCTGATTAGCTGTGGTCTGATTCGAGTAACAACCTTCTTCGGTTCATCGAACAATTAGGAGTCGTTTAGGTCTAAGGATCCTAAATAGCTTGTGATTATTTTTCTTTATTTTTGTTTGTTATTTTCCTTTTTCGCTTGTTTGTTTGGTGAACGTTGTCTGTGATTGTGTATGCAAGAGTGGTACCGAGATCCAATTTCATCAAGACTTGTTAGGACTTCTACACTTGCACACACACCACTTCCTGACACAATCTCAATCATGGCAAACTATACTTCTCTCCAAGACAAGTTCTACCCAATTTGCACTTCACTTCCTTCATGCATTCTTTTACCTGAGGCAAATGGAAACAATTTTGAGCTTAAGCTGCAATTCATAAACACACTCCTTAGGTTTCATGATCTAGAATCTGAGGACGCGTATTTCTTCATTCGTGAGTTTGAAGAAGTATGTCTGATGATGAGAATTTCCCAACTGGGGTAAGACACTGTTAGATTGAGATTCATTCCCTTCGCGCTTAAAGACATAGCCAAGAAGTGGCTATATAATCTGCCTGCTAGTTCTATCTCGTCATGGGATGATTTTGTCAAAGTCTTTCTTAAGAAGTTCTATCCCATTCATAAAACGGCCCTCATCAGAAAAAAAAATAATGCAGTTTAAGTAGGAAACAAGTGAACCATTTTGGAAGTATTTTGAACGGTTTAAGGATTTACTAACCCAATGTCCTCATCACGGCATAGAGAAGTGGCGGCAGTGCCAAATTCTCTAGGACGGACTAGACTACCAAACTAAGATGCTCCTTGAGACTATGTGTCAAGGGGAATTTTTGAAGAAAGATGAGAACCAGGGTTGGGATCTCTTTGAAGCTTTAGCAGAAAAAATCATTCAGTGGGAGTCTTGCCCCGAGAAAACTAACCCCACCACTTCCAGAACTGGTATGCATTCGATTGAATCTTCGATAGCTGTCGAGGCAAAAATAACACAATTGATGAAGAGGCTAGAACTACTCGAGGCTAGGGAACCCAATTCAGTGAATCAGGTCAACCCAACACCGATGATCAATCCAGGTTGTACCTACTGCCATGCTCTCAACCACCTGTTTGAGGAGTGTCCTATCTACCAAGCTCAAATGTACCCTGAAAACATGAATGCAGCATATGCCAGACCCAACTACAATCCATACTCCAAAACATACAACCCGGGATGGAGGAACCATCTAAATTTCTCATGGAGTCAGTCTGGTCCTGAGCAACCTAGGCAACAATTTCCACACCAATACCCTGCTTAATCTCATCAACCCAGTTTCCACCAGAGTCCACCGAATTTTCAATTAAATTACCAATATAACTTCTAGCCCACATATCAGCAACAACACACACAGAATCATCCAGATAAAAAATTGTCAGATTTGAAAAGAATGATTGAAATCTTGTCCAAAACCCAAGCTTCAATGATGAACAACCACCACCAAGCTATCAATCGGTTAGAGGTTCAGATAGGTCAACTAGCTAACTCATTAAATGAAAGACAAAAGGGAATACTGCCAAGTCAGCCATTGCCAAATCCTAAGAACCCCTTTCCTATTCATGAAGCTGAAGACATAGGTCCAAGTCAATGCAATATTGTTCATATCTTGAGATCTAGAAAACAAGTTGACGATCAGGTTTCTAGTCATCCTGTTCCTAATAAACCAGTGTCAACTCCTCCTGTAATTATACCACCAACTCAAAATGATCCATCTTCAAGTTTACAACTGTCAACGTCCAAGTCCAATAACAAAGACAAAACAGATGAGCAACCGTACAAGCCTATTGTGTCATTCCCTAATAGGCTAGCAAACCACAAGACTAATGCTCAAATGGAGAAGATTAGGAAATGTTTAATCAGGTTCAGATCAATGTGCCCCTTCTTGATGCCATACAACAAGTCCCATCATATGAAAAATTCTTAAAAGATATGTGCACCAAGAAAAGAAAAATAAATGTCCCAAAGAAGGTCTTCCTTGCATCAAATATAAGTGAGTTGCTAACCGGGCCCATTCCTGTGAAATACAAAAATCCCGGGAGTCCAACCATTTCTTGTATCATAGGAAAGACCACGATAAACAGGGCCTTACTTGATCTAGGAGCCAGCATCAATCTGCTTCCCTTTTCTATGTATCATCAACATGGGTTGGGCAAGCTCCGTCCAACCAGAGTTACTATAATTGGCTGACCGATCTGTAAAGATTCCTAAGGGAGAGATTACAGATGTTCTCATACGGATTGGGGAATTCATTTACCCCGTGGATTTCATCGTTCTGGAGACACAACCCGTACACAATCCAAAAGCGTAGACCCCTGTCATTCTAGGACGACCCTTCCTAGCCACCGCAAACGCAATCATCAACTGTAGGAATAGATCGATGCGTCTGACTTTTGGAGATATGACGAAAGAGGTAAATATTTTTCACCTGGGAAAACAACCTCGAGACTTGGATGATGAGTCGTTTGAAGGGAACTTAATTGAAGGATTAACAAGTGAATACCACAAGGAGATTGAATATGAGTCTGCGGAGAATTCGAATTGGAGTCTGATGACTTCAATCTTGACCAAATCATCGAATCCATAGTAGAGTGAGCAACAAACGCAACCCCTATCCTTCCCCTACAAGAAGAACAACCATCGATAGATCACATCCCCTCTTCCGAGCTTAAGTTTCTTCCTAGTTATCTCAAGTACCAGTACTTGGGTGAAAAGGAAGCTTTCCCCGTGATAATTGCGTCTCATCTCACAGAACAACAAGAAGAGGATCTTCTTGCAGTATTAAGAAAAAATCGAGAGGCCATTGGTTGAACCATGGCTGATATAAAAGGGATCAGTCCATCCATTGCTCAACACCAGATTCACTTGACGGAAGATGCAAAGCCAAAACGCGATCCACAGCGTAGACTAAACCCGATCATGCAGGAGGCTGTCCGAGCTGAAATTTTGAAGTTACTAGACAATGGGATTATTTATCCCATATCTGATAGCCAATGGGTTAGTCCAGTCCACGCTGTGCCAAAAAAGGCAGGCTTTACCGTGGTAGAAAATGATAAGAAGGAATTAGTACAAGCTCGTCTTCCAACGAAGATTCGAGTCTATATTGATTACCGAAAATTGAACGCTACCACATGTAAAGACCACTTCCCTCTTCTGTTCATAGGTCAAATGCTCGATAGACTAGCTAGACATGAGTATTATTGTTTCCTGGATGGATATTCAGGATACAATCAAATCCCTATCGCTCCCGAGGATCAAGACAAAATTACTTTCACCTGTCCCTTTGGAACATTTGCATACCGAAGAATGCCCTTCGGACTATGCAATGTTCCCGCAACGTTCCAATGTTGCATGCTTAGTCTCTTTTCTGACATGGTGAAAAAATTTCTGGAGATTTTCATGGATGATTTCTCTATATACGGCAATTCCTTTGTACAGTACTTGCATCATATAAAGCTAGTTTTACAACGATGCATGGAGAAAAACTTGACACTCAACTGGGAGAAGTGTCATTTTATGGTAAAGCAAGGAATTGTCCTGGGGCATGAAATTTCAAACAGAGGAATTGATGTTGATAGATCAAAAGTGAAAGTAATAGCAAAGCTCCCTGAGCCAAAATACCTAAAAGACATTAGATCATTTCTAGGGCACGCTGGCTTCTATAGAAGATTTATTAAGGAGTTTAGCAAAATTACTAGACCTTTAACTAACCTCTTAGGAAAAGATGTGCCCTTTAATTTTGATGAAGAATGTCTACACGCTTGGTAAGAGCTAAAGCAAAGACTTGTCTCGGCGCCAATAATCTCAGCGCCTGATTGGACTAGACCCTTTGAGATCATGTGTGATGCCTCCGATTATGCCATAGGCACTGTTCTAGGACAGCGTATTGATAACAGGCAACACGTGATTTATTATACTAGTAGGACGCTCAACGAGGCCCAACTAAATTACACAACGACTGAAAAGGAATTTTTAGCAGTTGTGTTTGCGTTGGAGAAATTTCGCTAATACCTATTAGGGTCTAGGACAACGATTTTCACCGATCACTCCACCCTTAGATACTTGAAGCAAAAGAAGGATGCAAATCAAGACTGATTTGATGGATACTTCTTTTGTAAGAGTTTGACTTAGAGATCAAAGATAAAAAGAGCGTTGAGAATGTGGTGGCAGATCACCTTTCGAGAATTCCCAATGCACCAATTGAGACAATACCTATCAATGAAGACTTTCCTGACGAACACATCTTCACGATGTGTAAAGAGCCTTGGTATGCTGATATTGCAAACTACCTTGCAACCGGGCGAACACCTTCAAATTGGTCAGGTCAGGACAAGTACCGCTTTATGACACAAATACGGTTTTTCTTTTGGGATGAACCATATTTATTCAAATATTGCCCCGACTAGATAATTAGAAGGTGTCTTCCTGAGGATGAACATCAGAGTGTTTTGATATTTTGTCACGAGTTAGCTTGTGGTGGACACTTTGGTCCACGAAAGACTGCTAAGAAAGTCCTTCAGAGTGGGTTCTACTGGCCCACTCTCTTTAAGGACGCTTATACTTTTTGCAAACTCTGTGCTAAATGTCAAATGATGAGTCGAATCACATGTAGAGACATGATGCCCCTTACACCGATCTCGGAAGCAGAAATTTTTGATTTGTGGGGCATCGATTTCATGGGACCTTTTCCTATGTCTTACGGCAACCAATTCATTTTGGTAGCTGTAGACTATGTTTCAAAATGGGCTGAAGCTGTTCCGACTAGGACTAATGACAACCAGGTTGTTATTAAATTCTTAAGAGAAAATATCATTTCGCGCTTCGGAGACCCCCGTGCGATATTTAGTGACAACGGGAGTCATTTCCGCAACCGGGCTTTTAAAGCCCTAATGCGGAAACACTCTATTTCTCATAAATTATCCACGGCTTATCACCCTCAGACGAACGGGCAAGTGGAAGTTACTGACAGACAAATAAAACTGATACTAGAGAAAACTGTAGGACAAAACTGTAAGGATTGGTCCGTTAAACTCGTTGATGCCTTATGGGCATATCGGACCGCTTACAAGACTGTCCTCGGTATGTCTCCATATCGAGTTATATTTGGGAAGCCCTGCCATTTGCCTGTGGAGCTAGAGCACCGTGCGATGTGGGCGATAAAATAGTTGAACTTTAATTTAAAGAAAGCCGGTGACTTGAGAAAGTTGCAAATTTTCGAGCTAGAAGAGTTAAGAAATGATGCATATGATAATGCTCGGATCTCTAAACACATAACTAAGCTTTTTCATGACAAATCCATTCATAGTAAGAATTTTATCCTAGGACAAAACATTCTGTTGTACAACTCTAGACTCCACATTTTCCCTGGTAAGCTGAAAACCAGGTGGTCAAGACCATACACTATACAAAGAGTCTCCCCTCATGGTGCGATTGAGATTTCCGATCCAAAGAGTGGCAACACGTTTAAAGTCAATGGCCAATGACTTAAGCCATTCTTCACCACAGAGTCTGAGTCACACGATGTTCTCGAACTGGGTCTTTGTGACCCAGTCTACATGTGGCCATATCCTTCTGCACTCTCCCCCGGTGTTTCTTGTATGTCATTTTGGGACCTTCCTTGTAAAATATAACAACATAAAAAATATATATAAATAAAAATAAAAATATAAAAATATAAAAAATATATAATAAAAACAAAATAATAATAAAACAAATAAGTAAATAAAATAAACAACATAATGGACCTAAGTGCTAAATAGCACCTAGGTTTTCTTCCCTTTATATACTCTTTTTCCCTTCTAATAACCAGAATGTACCATAGGGTTGTAATTTTTGAATTTCACCTAGGGCAAATTTAGAATTCTACCCTTCTCAGGCCCCTATATATACCCCCATCCTCTCTTTCTTTCTTCACCCTACCATCTTCAAATCAGATCTAAAAAGAGAGAAGAGAGCGCCGCCACCTGAAATTTTCCAGACCCCTGCTTCCCTCTGTTTGCCGCATTTGCTCGACTCTGGCCGCGGATCCGCGGCAATCTTGAAGCATCTGGAGCGCTGCCAAATTTTTCTGCCGTCGTTGCTGTCTGCAGATCTCCGATCTACACTCCGATCTCCTGTTCACCCTATGGATTGCTCTCTGCAATCTAGTTTAGTTTCCCCCCACGTAATCCGGGGGAGGTTTGCGTATTTCTTTCCTCTACTTCGTATTTTTCATCATGACACCATCCATCTTTGCTGAAAAAGACTTTTCTAGAATTTTTAGCGATGTTAATGGTTATGGCTACATCTTTTTGGATCGAATTCGTGAATGGAATTGGTATGCATTAGTCTACGATAACTCCGACCACGAGGCTTACCATTGTCTCGAGCTTGTCAAGATCTTCTATACCTCAATTGATCAGGCCTCTATTAACTTTGACACAAACCAATTCATGGTGCATATGCCTACTGGGGACCTTGTTATCACGATTGATCTGTTAGAGGACTACACACACGTCCCCAGCAACCCGCACTATCGTGACCCCCTGCCATTAATTGACTACATGACAGTCATGGATCGCTGTACCGAGCAAGATAGGGGGCTCAAAACCAGTACTACATTTCGCAATATCCATTGCGTTGGACGCTGGATCAAATGCAACATACTAGGGCTTGACCATACGACCTCCTTCAATAGGCCAGTGCTGCAGATTATTCACGATCTCATGACTCGGCAACACACTATCTGCATTAACACGACCATATTTCATAGTATCATCACCAACTTCACGCGCACACGCGGTGCAAAATACTCCCATCCAGTTTTGATCACTCGTTTGTGTAGGACCTTCTTACCAGACGCAGTCTTTGACTCCTAAGATAGGGTGTTTGTTGCACCAGAGAGGGCAACAAGTGCTTACAATAGTTGTCTCCATGCGGTCTGGACTCCTAGTGTCCAGCCCGAGGATGCCCCGGCTGAGTCCTCTTCGGAGGAACTTCTGGAGGTTGATGATGACTGGCCTTTTGGCAGCAGGACCCCCCAACTGATTCACGTGCCTTCATGTCTACCATTTGGCGAGGCATGAAGAAGATCTTTAAGGGGCAGGTTAGACACGTAGGCAGGTAGAGGAGCAGACATCTCGCTTGGACCGCATCGAGGAGGGTCTGTGGCATCACAGTCGGCCGGACCTAGCACCACCGCTGGTCCGAGCCAAAGGAGGGGGTGACATCTTTTCTTTACCTATGTCATGCATACCTTTTACTTGCATACATTGGGGACAATGCATGAGATAGGTATGGGGGGTAGAGACTAACATAGATTTTCTAGGTTTTTCTTTTCTTTTCTTTTCGTTTTTAGGTTTTTTCTAGATTTTCTAGGTTTCTTTTCTTTTCATTTTTAGGATTTTTCTAGATTTTCTAGGTTTCTTTTCTTTTCGTTTTTAGGATTTTTCTAGTTTTCTAGGTTTCTTTATATAAAAGAAGAAAAAAATAATAATAAAAATATATATATTTTTTCTGTGATCCATTTTTGAAAAGAATTAACTTGAACTTAGGAATTAAGGAAATTCTAAACTAGGATTTCTTAATATATGTCAAAATAAGAAGTATTGTTGGATCTTTAGGTTAAGAAAGAAAAGAATAGAAAGATAACTAGACTTTGAATTTTTCCTAAGCACTATATACATTTACATGTTGAGGGATTAATCAAGGACTTAGTAACTTTGTTTATATTTATATATAAAAAAAGGAAAAAGAAAAAAAATAATAATAAATAAAAACTTGATCACCAATTAAGCTGGTTAGTTGTGCCTTAAGAAGCATAACCAGTCACGCCTAAAGGTGGTTGAGTCCTTAGCATTTGTGGCCTAGTTTACTCGAGTCCTTGGACCTTAGGGATGTATCTTCATCTGGTGCCCTGAGACCGTCTGGCCTGGGAGTCATCGGTAAAAGGCTCGCTACATGGGTAAATTAGAAAGCCTAATGAAGCTAAGGGAATAAATAAATGTAAATATATAAATAAATAAATAAATATATAGAAAAAAAAGAAAAAAAAATTATATATCTATATAAATAAATGTACCCTAGTCTAAGAATAATTCCTCATACATATAGATGTATATATGTTAGGCTTGATACAAAATTTAGTTCTCTCTCTATTTTTGAAAACTTCACCTAAGTTGAAAATGAAACTTCAAATGGAAGCTTATAAAAAGAAGGAAAAGTTTAGGGTCTGAAACCGAAAGATCACCAAAATTCTTGAAAAAATTGGATCATAAAACTTTTTCCTTTCTTTTTTGTAAAATCACTAACATTTTCTTTGAGTTTGGATTTTGTGGGTGCAATCCGCTGAAAACCCTCAGGAGACAACACTCCTCCTCTTGGGTAACCTAGAGGTTTAACGGCTTGTTGCACGAGCTCAGTGCAATCGTGTCACTTACGAAAGTGGTGTAATAATTTAGTTAGGCTTTTTCTTTTTTCTTTTTTTTTTGCTTATTTTGCTCGGGGACGAGCAAAAGCTAGGTATGGGGGTGTGATTGGAGTTCATTTTGCATCATTTTCTACCACCTTACCATGCTTTATATTAATAAAAATAGGATTTTTATTGCTTTTTTCTCTTATTTTTCAGGTCCAAGGATTAATGAAGAAGAAGGCCCAAATCTTGAGATTTTTTTAGTGAATTAAAGGTGTTTTTAGGAGCCCACAATAAAGAAGCCCAAATCGGGAACGATCCAAGGCATGTTCTCCAACTTCTAGAAGTTTCAACTGGGCACACGCAGCGTAACAGAATTGCAAAGAAATCATTGGCGCAACGGTCAAGATTCTGCCGCGGAAACGCAGCCCTGGCCGCGGACCGCGGCATTTCTTTGGCCGTTGATCAAGCAATTGATCTTACGGCTGTTGTTGAATGAGATCTTCTCCTGAAGCCTATAAGTAGACCCCTAGGGCCTCTGTAAAACGAGAGGAGAGAATAGCATTCTTGTTTAGGGAAATTATTACGATTTCTTTAAGTCTCTTTAGTCTCCTTGTGTAATTTTTATTTTCTCCTTCTAGATCCAGAAAAGAGAGAGCGAGGGTGAGAGAGAACTCTGTAATTGAAGAGGTGACAACTCAATACACGAGCTCAAACTTTCCTTCCTCAAGTCTTTTCTTGTTCTATTGTATTTACCTTCAAGTTCTTTAATTTCTTGCATTTGCTTTCTACCATGTATTCTTGCTTGTTCTTCCTTTCTATGGCTAGCTAACTCACTAACATGACTAACTAACTTTTAACACTACTAACTACTAACTCTTAGGCGATTGCTAACTCATATGAATCATTGGATGCTTTTATTTCTAGTCTTGCAATTAACAAGCCTTGTTATTTCCAATGAAGATGAGTTGTGTTTCAATTCTTAGTAATGCTTTGCATCACCTCCATATGATTCATGTGTACCTCACTTAGAGCCTTGTCTTTTGAACAAGTGCCTTGATGGAACATGAAGATGGATCACTTTAGTATGCTAACATTCATTGTACAAGTTTCTTATTTCATGCTAGCTTAATTATAACTTTGATGGACTAATGAATCTTACATTCTTGTTTAGCATACCTAAGTGTGAATACTTATGTTCCATTATTGAGAATAATTTGGGAGACGATGATCCAAGGAGGCCACCAAGCCAAGCCTAGATGAGAACACATCCTCAATTTGGGACAACATATCGATTTGACAAAACAAGATGTACTATTGCCAATGAATCTACATGAGGCATGAATCACCCAACGAGAGTAGTAAGTTAGTAGTGTAGAATGTTAGTTAGTCATGGCTTTCTCTCCATTTAATTTCAAAACCCTTTTCTAAAACGTTCTCTTTTTCCAACATAACCGGTTTTCATTCCGTCTTTCATTCCGTTTTCCTTTTCTTTAAAAACCTCTACAAAGATTCTTCACTCTCATTTTACTTTGTTTTGTTTCTCAATTTTAAAATAAAGAAGAACTTTCGTTTTTCTTCTCAAAAATTTCAACATAAAAATCATGAACGCTTCCATCGCTAGCCCTCCCTGCGGATACGACCCATTATAGCTTATGCTACAAATGGTGATTCGAAGGAGTAAAGTAAATCTTTATACACATTTGGAGTTTTGATCATCAGTACACGGACATCAACGGTTTACTCTGAACCCTCGCTCAATTCAATTCCTCCTCTCGAACATCCAACCAATGACCTCTTTGTTTTATCTTAATACAGAAAGAAAATCCTCTTCTTGTTTTTCTGTTAGATAGGAAGCTATGATCATAGGAAAAGCTTCCTTTTCACCTAAGTACTGGTACTTGAGATGACTAGGAAGAACTTTCAGTTCCGAAGAAGGGGTATGATCCATCAAAGGTTGTTCTTCTTGCAAGGGAATGATTGGGGTTGCATTTGTTGCCCACTCAATTGTTGAGTCTACAATCTGGTCAAGATTGAAATTATCTAACTCCAAATCAAATTCATGGACTCATGCTCTAATTCCTCCTCACGTTCACTTGTGAGTTCTTCAATCAAGTTCACCTCAAATGATTGATCATCTAAGTCTGAGGTTATTTTCCCAGGTGCAAAACATTCACCTCCTTTATCATGTCACCGAAAGTCAAGCGCATAGACCCATTTCTATAGTTTATGATCGCATTTGCAGTTGTTAGGAAAGGTCGTCCTAGAATGACCGGGGTCTGCGCTTTCAGGTTTTGCACGAGTTATGTCTCCAGAACAATAAAATCTATGGGGTAGCTGAACTCCCCGACAGAACGATCAGCTAATTGTTTAGTAACCCGGGTTAGACGGAGGTCGCCCAGCCCGAGTTGCTGATACACGGAAAAGGGGAGCAAGTTAATCTTGCTCCTAGATCAAGCAGTGCCTGGTTTATGGTGGTCTGTCCTATGATACATGAAATGGTTAGACTCCGGGGTCTTTGTACTTTATAGGGATAGGCCCGCTTAACAACTCACTGATGTTGGATACGAGGAAGACCTTTTTGAAAATATTTGTTTTCCTTTTCTTGGTGCACATGTCTTGGAGAAAGTTGGCATATGATGGAACTGGCTGAATGGCATCAAGAAAAGGCACATTTATATGGACTTGATTAAACATTTCTCTAATCTTTTTCATTTGAGCATTGGTCTTGTTGGTTACTAGCCTATTAAGGAATGGCACAATAGGCTTGTGAGTTTGCTCAGCTGATTCATTCTTTTTATTAGACTTGGAAGTGGATGGTTGTGAATTTGATGATGAAGATGGATCATTTGAAACTGGTAGTGTAGTCACAGGAGGATTAGATACTGGATTGTTGAAAACTGGGAAACTAGAAACCTTGTTATCAACTTGTTATCCTGATCTTAGAATATGAATAGTATTGCATTGTTTTGAAGTTATGTCCTCAGCTTCATTAATAGGAAAGGGGTTCTTTGAATTAGGTAATGGCTGACTAGGCAATATTCCTTTTTGTCTTTCATTAAGGGGGTGTTTGGTTGCAAGAAAGTGAGCGGAAGTAAGGAAATAGGGAAGTATAATTGCTCACTTCCCTATCTATCCAAACACCGAAAAAAGAAAATAAGAAAACCCCTTTTTCTTTTCCCTTTCTCTTTTACACAATCATTTCCTCACTTCCAGAATGCTACAGTTAATTTTGTGGTCATGTAAATCTCATTTGTAGTAAGTTGTAACACAAAACAGTTAATTTTTTGATCATGTAAATCTCACTTGCATTTTAATTACAGTCAATTTTTCATTTTTCTTAATTAATTTTTATTTTAATATTATTTTACGGTTAACTTTGTGGTCAACTTTTCCACTTTCACTTTCACATTACCATCCAAACATCAGAAAAGACATAACATTTTTCAAACTATACTTCCTAACAACATCCAAACACCGAAAAACTTACTAACTAATTCTCAAGTTCCAAAGGGAACTATTGCCACTTCTCACATCTACACTTCATCACTTCCACCCTTAACCAAATAGGCCCTAAGTGAGCTAGCCAATTGACCTATTTGAACCTCTAGCCTTTTAGTAGCTTCATTATGACTGTTCATCATTAAGGCTTAATTTTTGGATAAGTTTTCTATCATTCTTTCCAAATCTGTCATTTTCCTATCTGGATGATTTTGTTGCTGATGTTGGTAAGCGTGTTGGAAATTGTGTTGGAAAATCGGCAGAAAATTGGGTTGATGAATTTGAGTAGCGTATTGATGTAAAAACTATTGTCTTGGTTGCTCAGGACCAGACTGACTCCAAGAAAAATTGAGATGATTCCTCCATCCTGGGTTGTATGTCTTGGACTAAGGATTATAATTGGGTCTGGTGTAGGCTGCAATCATACTGTAAGGGAAAATCTGTTGAGCCTGATATACTAGACACTCTCGAATAGGTGGGGTCAAGGTACGGCAATAGGTGCAACCCGGACTTGGCATTTGGGTTGGGTTGACCTGGCTTACTGAGTTTGGTTCCCTAGTCTCAAGTAGTTCTAATTTCCTCATCAGTTGTGTGATTTTAGCCTCGGCAGCTATAGAGGACTCAATGAAGTGCATACCGATTCTGAAAGTTGTGGGGTTAGTCTTTTCAGGACAAGACTCTCACTGAATGATTTTCTCAGCTAAGGCTTCATATAAGTCCCAATCCTGGTCATCTTTCTTTAAAAATTCTCCTTGACACATAGTCTCTAAGAGCATCTTGGTCTGGTAATCTAACCCGTCATAGAAAATTTGGCACTGTCGCCACTTTTCTATTCCATGGTGAGGACATTGGGCTAACAAATCCTTAGACTTTTTGAAATACTTTCTAAATGGTTCATTGGTTTCCTGTCTATAATGCATAATATTTTTCCTAATGAGGGCAGTCATATGGATAGGATAGAATTTCTTAAGGAAAATCTTAACAAAGTAATCCCATGATAAAATAGAAATAACAGGCAAGTTGTATAGCCACTTCTTGGCTATGTCCTTAAGTGCAAAGGGTATAAACCTCAGTCTAACAACATCTTCCCCCAGTTGGAAAATTCTCATCATCAAGCATACTTCTTCAAATTCCCAAATGAAGAAGTACGCATCCTCAGATTCTAAGCCATGAAACCTAGGGAGGGTGTTTATGAATTGGGGTTTCATCTTAAAGTTGTTTTCATTAGCTTCGGGTAATATAAAGCATAAGGGAAGTGAAGTACAAATCGGGTAAAACTTGTCCTGGAGTGAAACATTATTGGCTATGATTGGATCTATCTCAAGAGGTGGTGTAGGTGCAAGTGGAGTGGTCCCAACTAGTTTTGATGTAACTGGATCCCTAGACCACTCTTGCATGCACAACACAAACAATGTTCACCCAACAAACAAACAAAAAAAGAAAAATAACAAACAAGAAAAAAAAATAATCACCAAGCCTATCTAGGATACCTGGACCTAGACGACTCCTAACTGGGCGATTCTCCAGGGAAGGTTGTTGCTTGAATCAGACCACCAGCTAATTAGCCAGGTAGGGATAAAATACGGTGGAAGGTATCCGTGTGTAAGCAATGAGCCTTAATTACACCAAATCACAGTATCTTTGAGGCTTAACCTTTTAATCACCAACCTTAAACGCTGATCTGATTGGAGTATAATTCAAAACAAGTCCCAATCACAGTTGATCTCCTATTGAGTCCGGAGGTCCCTAGGGGCCAACGTCTATCAATTTTTAGATTAAGCTTGAGATTATGAGTGCTTGGAATGTTATTTTTGGGCTAAGAAAGGGTGATGAAATTTTCACCTTATCTTATTTATTTGGGTAATGATCTTAGAATCAATTTGTGCAAGTGTATAGAATTTGCAAACAAGATTCACTCAAAACTATTAAATCAACTAAGAGATGAGTCATATTCTATATGCTATGCGCATGTACCTTGCTCCAGCACTCTTCAATAGTAAAGTAAAAGAATTGAAAAGATAGGTGCTAAGAATGCAAACGTCTAATCAATTTTTAGATTTTCAATAAGCTTTTTTACTGTTGGTTATTAGCAGGATCCTGGTGATGGTCATACAAGAAAAAATTATTGCAATAAGCTAATTTTTGCAAAGCAAGCGACCCCAATGTCAACTCCTTTTTGTCGCGTAAACGAGGCAAAAGTCGAGAAAACGCAGCAAGTTGGAGGGTTCTTGGTATCTGCTTTCTAGAGTAGAGGCCCAAGATTATTTATATGTTACTGTGATGCTTAGTTTTCTGTTTTCAAAATCTGTAACCTGCAACAGAGAAGAAAAATTCATTTAGTTCTAAAAACTAGCAAAAACTGTCACCCTCCCCGGCAACGGCGCCAAAAATTTTGCTTGAAGGTGAAAAGAGAAGAAGTTTAGAGCAAACCGTGTAGGTCTATATGTCAATGTTCAAGCTTTGAATATGTATGTCATGTTAATGTGCCCTTCGAACTACCGTTTGTAGTAAAAACTATTACGGGTCGTATCCGCAGGGAGGGTATGCGATGGAAGCTTTCTTGGTTTTTGTTCTTGTTTTTGTTAAGAAACGAAAGTTCATCTTTGTTCAAGGATTTAAAAAAAAAGAAAGTAAAATGAAGATGATGAAATTGTGACTGTTTTTGTGTTAAAAGAAAAGAAAAAGGAACATGTAAACAAGGAGGGTAGAATGAAAATGGTGAATGAAATGGTGTTTGGAAAAGTAGACAAGAAAATAGTCTTTATTTTAGAAAGAAAGATTTAGAAATGAGAAAAGTTTTTATCAATAGAAGGAAAGCCATGACTAACTAACAACTTTACACTACTAACTTACTAATCTCTTGGATGAATTGTGTCTCATGTAGATTCGTTGTCATATTATCCATCTTGATTCATCAAGTCAAAGAGTTGGCTTAGTTTGTTGAAGTGCTCCCCTCTAACTTGGTTAGGTGGCCTCCTTGGATCATAGGCTCCCAATAGGTTCACAAGAATGGACATAAGAATTTGAGATTCACAATTTAGATATGAATAATAAGAATGTCAAGTTTTTTAGATCATCAAAGCCATGGTTTGCTAACATGAAATAAGAAGATAGTGCATTAATTTGTTAGCATAGTAAGGTGAACCCATCATCATGTTCCATCAAGGCTCTTGCTAAAGAAATAAGACTCTAAATGAGGCACACATGAATCATATGGAAGGAATCACAAAACCTTCATTAAGATCAAAACAACTCTCATCTTCATTGGGAATCAAAGAGACTTGTCAAGCACAAGACTAGAAATTATAAGCTTCCAATGAATCGTATGAGTTAACATCATCCAAGAGTTAGTAGTTGTAGTGTTAGAGGTTAGTTAGTCATGTTAGAAAGTTAGTTAGCCATGAAGAAGTAAAACAAAGAAGAAAGCATGGTAAACTAAAGTGTAAGGAATTAAAAGCTTGGAATTAAAAGAGTAAGAATTAAAAGAGTAAGAAATTAGAGAAGAAAGATCATCAACTTTGCATTTGATTGTCACTCTCAATTACAAAGATTTCACAAGAGATTACTAAAGAAAAACCTAAAGAAATCCTAATCTTTTTCCTAAAATTTATGGTTATCTCTAATGTTTTTCAACAAAGGCCCTAGGGGCTTTATATAGGCACCAGGAGACCAATTGCATTCAATCGCAGCTGCAGGATCAGACGCTGCATTAATGGTCTAAGGATTGCTGCAGATTTGCGGCCAAAGCCGTGTTTTCGCGGCAGCATCTTGGCCGTTATGCCAGGATCGCGCTGACAGGATGTCTCTGTCTAAGTGTATTGTAGGAGCTTGTAGAACCTAGAGAATATTCCCTAGTTCATTGCAAATGTGGGGTTCTTTAGATTCGGCTCTTTTTAATCTCCTTTAAATCCCTTAATTGGCTTGGATTTGGACCTTCTTCTCCATTAAAGTGTGAACCTGAAATTTAAGAGAAAAAAGCATTAAAAACCTCATTTTTATTGATAATATGCATGAAAATGTGATGAAAAATGATACAAAGTTGAACACTAATCATCCATCAAACATCCTCATACGGATATTGCCGATGCCAACAATCTTACACACATCATCGTTTCCCATCACGATAGATCCTCCATCGTAAAGCTTGTAATTCCTGAACCACTCTCTTTTTGGGCACATGTGGTATGTGCACCCCGAGTCAAGTAACCAAGCATCTGAGTGTTTCCCTTTTCCTAACTCAGCCATTAAAACATCACATGAATCCTCATCTGCTTCTTTGATAACCCCCGCTTGATCTGACTTTCCACTAGTACTAGTCCCATCAGAATCTATACCGCCTTTCCTTTTCAGTATCTCCTTTTATTTTATACAATTTATCTTGATGTGCCCTGATTTCTTGCAAAAGTCACAATTGAAACTGCTGGAAGCCTCTGGATCCCTTTTGGGTCTCCTACTCTTTGATTTTTCCCTCGGCCCTTGACAAACAATCCTGAGGCCTCCTTCATAGAATTTGTCTTTTTCATCAACTCGTTGTTCTGGAGCATTTACCTGACATCTTTTAACTCTAAGGTCTCCTTACCATACATGATGGTGATTGCCAAATGGTCATAACTTGATGGAAGTGAAGAGAGTAACAGAAGAGATTTGTCTTCTTCTTTTAGCTTAACCTTTAGAGCTAACAAGTCGCTTAAAATTCTATTAAAAGTATTGAGATGTTGTAAAATAGATGTACCATCCTTCATCCGAAGGCTGTATAACTGCTTCTTCTTGAAGAACTTGTTCGACAATCTCTTCGTCATATATAGGCTCTCCAGCCTGCACCAAAGACCAGCAGTTGTGTCCTCGTTCATCACGTTGTAGAGGATCTTATCTGATAGGCACAGTATGATCATCATTTTTGCGCGAAAGTTGATGTCGTTTCACTCATCATCCTCCATCTTCGATGGCCTCTTTCAATATCAAGTCGGACTTTGTGTGTGCCCTCCATCACGAGCAACGATATTATTCGCATCTTCCACAATAGGAAGTTGGACTTCCCATCGAATTTCTCCACCTCTAACTTGGTTGTCGTGACCACTTTGCTTTTCATCGCTCTAATACCAATTGTTGATGATCTATCACCGATCAAGCAACAGAGAAACACCGAGTTGAAGACTCGGCAGCAGAAACGAAAGCGTAGAAGATCTATCACTAGCAAGCAATTGAAAAATAAATCACCACACAACCAAAGAACACAAGATTTAACATTGTTCGACAATGTGCCTACGTCTACGGGGAGGAGGGGAGAAATCTTTATTGAAAATAGAGAAGAAAATATAAGAGTTACAAGAAGATCTCTCTCACACAACTCTCAATGGAGAAAAACTGAATTTCTCTTGAATTCTTAACTCTTCTTGACTCGCCTTCAAAAGGCCACCCCCAAGGGGTTTATATAGACACTTAGGATGATCTTAGTTCTTGATCAACTCCAATAATCAAATCAACACCGCCTCAGGGAAATAGAAAACCTGTATCCAAACCAAAACAGGAAACATATCTGTTTTAGAAAACTACCAGAACCTGTATTAGTTGATTAGGGTAATTTATTAGTCAACTAATACCCAGTATTAGTCGACTACACCCAGAGTCTAGTCGACTATTGTAATGCAATCTGAGAATTTGACTCTCTGTTGCAGGGCCTAGTCGACTATACCAAAGTATCAGTCGACTAGCCCATAACCTAGTCAACTAATAAGACCTATTAGTCGACTAATAATATGCACAATACATGTACACGTTCGTTATTAATTTGTGAAGCTTGTAACACCTCCATCTGAACCTAAATTCTTCTCCAATGAAAATAAGGCACTCCAAATACTAACAAAAATCACTAATTTTTTTCTCTCAAGGTGCTGCTATAGTACAGTATCACTAGATATTTTCAACAGACAGCGACAACCTCTTTTTAAGCTTGCTTCCATTTCTGTTGCCCAACAAAAGAGAGAATCTTGAAGAAGACCCTGTAAGCATTAGATAGAAACCAACCCTTGTCAGTGAAATTCCATATATGATTATTGCTAAGCATAAGATTCTTTGCATGACAACTTGTTCTCTGAGCTTGCCTTCTAAATACACAACATATCACTTTTTTTTTTAGGGAACACACAACCCATCACTTGTTCATGTATATGCGTATTGATTCCGTACGTGCAAAAAGTGCGAGTGAAAGCGTAAAAGGGAAGATTACCATGAGAAGAGTTACTGCATCTGCAACCACTCATTGAGTTTCCTGAACATTTGTGTCCTTTACTACCCAAAGTTGGGAACCATGATGAGAAAGGAAAGGAGGAAAAAGAGAACAAGAAGGAATTTAATGCTTAGAAATTAGATAAGAAGGGTTAAAAGTTTGTGAAGGCCTAGTAGTTAACTACTAGTTAACTTTCTGTGATTGCAATACTTACAGTGATATGCCCATATATCACAATCGATCTTACGATGATCAATGTAACACAATTCAGATTCGAATATTGAAGAAGAGCATATTGAGTAAGGGATAGCGGTATAGGGAGAAAGTTATTGAAGAAAATGTCTTGAAGCTCAAGCACTAGTCATTTTGAACAAAATACAACAAAGCATTTTTGCAACTCATATTATCATTGTCTATGTCTTTTTCCTATCAAAACAGAGTCCAATATGGAAAATCAGACTCCAGAACATATTAGATGAATATTATGACAACATGCTATTAACTGTCAAAATATGATGTTTGTTTTATCGTAATGTATCATGGACCTTATATGTGGTGTTTACTTTCGTATGATAACTGATACTTTGTACTTGTTTCTACGTTTCATTATATTCTATTTAATGGAACGGGATGAATATTCTCACCTTTTTACTCAAAAAAGTAATTCATAGAATTTAGTTAACTTTGAACTCGTACCCAGTGATTCAAATATGAGCTCTCTATCTATCTATCTTTAATGGTTACCTTTTCGGTATAGATATTAATGTTAGTATTTTGAGTGCCTCATATTCATTAGAGAAGAATACAAGTTCCCGTGGAGGTATTACGAGTTTCAGAGATCAAGCACCTACGTGTACAGAATTTGTGCATGTTATAAGTCGACTTATAGTTTGTATTAGTCGACTTGTGATTTAGCCTAGTCGACATATACTTGCGTATAGTCGATTAGTGTTGGCCACAGAGAGTTAGGGTCCTCGAATTTTGTTAGAGTAGTCGACTAATAAAAGGATATAGTTGACTAATACATGTTATTAGTTGACTTATACTAGGGTTTAGTCAACTAGTATCGGGTTCTGGCAGTTTTCTTTGCTGGTTCTATTTCCAGTTTGGATTGGATTCATGTTTACTTCTTTCTTCTGTGGCGGTGTTGATTGGATTGTTGAAGTTTGGGTTAGACTAGGATCATTCTAGATGCCTATATAAACCCCTTGGGGTGGGTGGCCTTTTGAAGGCAAGTCAAGGAAAGTCAAGTTTATGAGAGATTCCACCATTGAGAGTTGTAAGAGAGAGATCTCCTTGTAACTCTTGTATTTTCTTCTCTGTCTTCAATAAAGTTTCTCCCTTATTCCTCGTGGATATAGGCACTCTTAACGAACCACGTTAAATCTGGTGTTCTTTGATTGTGTGGTGATTAGTCTCAATTGTTTGCTAGTGGTAGATCTTCTACGTTTCTGCTACTGAGTCTTCAACTCGGTATTTCTCTATTGTTGTATTAGTGTTGATCAACGACAATTGGTATTAGAGCAATGTCTAGCAAAGCGACCATGATAACCAAGTTCGATGTGGAGAAATTCGACGGGAAGTCTAACTTTCTATTATGGAAGATGCGAGTAACGTCGTTGCTTGTGAAGGAGGGCACACACAAGGCCCTGCTTGGTATTTAGAAGATGCCATCGAAGATTAAGGATGATGAGTGGAACGACATGGACTTTTGTGCAAAGGCGACGATCATACTATGTCTATTAGATGAGATCCTCTATAACATCATAAACGAGGAGATAACTGCTGGCCTTTGGTTGTAGACTAGAGAGCATTTACAAATGAAGAGTTTGTCGAACAAGCTCTTCATAAAGAAGCAATTATACAGCCTTCGGATGAAGGAAGGTACACCTATTCTATAATTTCTTAATGCTTTTAATAGTATTTTAAACGAATTGTTGGCTCTAGAGGTTAAGCCAGAAGAAGAAGATAAAGCTCTTCTATTACTCTTTTCTCTTCCATAAGTTGTGATCGCTTGGCGACCACCATCATGTATGAAAAAAGACCTTAGAGTTTAAGATATCGGGCAAATGCTCCAAAATAACGAGCTGATGAAGAAGATAGATTCTACAGAGGAGGCCTTAGGACTGGTTATTAAGGGCCAGAGAGAGAGACAGATCAATGAGTAGGAGACCCAAAAGAGATCCACTAGCTTCTAGTAGTTTTTCTTGCTATTTTTGTCAGAAATCAGAGCACATCAAGAAAAATTATATGAAATACAAAGAGATGCTGAAGAAGAAAGATGATAAGAATTCTGATGGCACTAATGGAATGGCAGATCATGCCGGAGTTATCGAACAAACAGATGAGGATCCATGTGGTTTCTTGACAGCTCAGTCAGAAAAAGGTAAGTACTCAGATGCTTGGTTACTTAACTCAGGGTGCACATACCACATGTGCCCAAAAAGAGAGTGATTCAGTACTTAAAAGCCTTATGATGGAGGCTTTGTCATGATGAGTAATGATGCCGTATGCAAGACAATTGGCATCCACAACATCCATATGAGGATTTTTTTACGGACAGGTTCGAACCCTCGAACATACATCACGTTCCAGATTTAAGGAAGAATCTTTTCTCATTGGGAGCTTTGGAAGCTCGAGGGTACAAGTTTCAGGTGCAAAAATGATGTATCAAAGTTACCAAAGGCTCCATGATGATTCTTAAAGGAGAACGCATAGCAAACTTGTACAAGTTGACAGAAAGCATTATTGTTGGTGATGCTTCAGTAACAACAGAGAAAAATAATACTACAAGACTTTGGTACATGCCTCTTGGATATGAGCGAGCGAGGTCTTCAAGCCCTATACAACAAAAGTGCTCTACCAGGTATTAAATATTATAAACTTGATCTTTGTAAATTTTGCATCATGGGTAGGCAATATAGAGTAGCTTTCTATACATCATAGCACAAGACAAAGGGTTTTCTAGATCTCATGTAGACGGATGTGTGGGGACCTTCGCCAGTAGCATCCATCGAGGGTGTTAGGTACTACATTACATTCATAGATGATTTCTTCAGGAGAGTTTGGGTATACTTATTGAAGCAGAAATCGAAAGTATTTTAGAAGTTCAAAGAGTGAAAAACTATGATGGAGAATCAAAAGGGCTGAACGATGGAAGTCTTAAGGTCCGACAATGTAGGCGAGTATACCTCCACGGAATTCAAAACTTACTTAGCAGATAAGGCATCGAACATCAGCTAAGTATTTTAAGGTGATTAGAACAGAATGGAGTAGTAGAATGCATGAATCGGACACTTACAGAGCGTGCCCTTACTATCAGGTTACAAACTGACATGTCAGAAGAATTTTGAGCAGAGATGGTGAATCATGCTAGTTATCTGGTAAACAGGTCACCATCAACAGCCATTGATCTTCAGATCCTAGAGGAGATATAGCGAGAAGAGTCTGTGGATTATTTAACCTTACGAATTTTTGGTTGCCCCGCGTATAATTTCGTTGATAGTCAGAAAAGGAATAAACTAGAGTACAAGTCTAAGAAGTATATCTTCATCGGGTTCACCAAAGAGTCAAAGGTTTCAGGCTTTGGGATCTCGAGACAAGAAGCGTCTTTACTAGCAGAGATGTGGTCTTTGACGAAGAATCAATGTTGCAAGACAAGTCAGACATAGATGATAAAGCGCAATGTGGAGCTTCAAATAGTTCGGCAGACTCTTAAGAAAAGAGAGTTAAGTTCTCAGAGAGCCTTAAAAGGCCTAATAGGTCAGAAGAGGACTTCTCAAATTCAGATGGAGACGAACAGGAGGCTATTCAAGAACAACCTAAATCGTTAAGGGGTTAGTCAGAATTATGGTGTCACCAACAAGGGATGACTGGGAAGATGATCATATCTCTTTAGCATTAGTTAAAAAACAGGTGATCCTAGCAGTTACAGGGAAGCAATCAAGACAGATGACCACAAGTGGATTACAGCCATGGAGCGGGAGATGGGGTCTTTGGATAGAAATCAAACATGAAAATTGGTAGATCTTTTAAAAGACTCAAAGTGAATAGGTTGCAGATGAGGTTTTCACAAGAAGGATAATGAGTTGTACAAGGCAAGATTAGTTGCCAAGAGATATGCTCAGAAAGAGGGTACTGACTACAGTGAGATCTTCTCTCCTGTAGTCAAGCATACATCTATTCGGATGTTATTAATGATAGTAGCTCAGTTTGATTTAGAGTTGGAGCAGATGGATGTCAAAATAATGTTTATGCACGGTGAGCTGGAGAAGATGATATACATGAAGCAACCTAAAGGTTACATTTAGGAAGATCAAGAAAACAATCTATGTCTTCTCAAAAAGTCCCTCTGTGAACTTAAACAGTCTTCCAGGCAGTGGTACAATTGGTTTGACTCTTTTATGATCAAGGCCAGATACAACCAATGTGAGCATGACAGTTGAATCTATTTCAAGCAAAATGATGATCCAATATATTTGTTATTATATGTGGATGATATGCTGATTGCTGCAAGAAATAAGGCACATATTTAGAAGCTTATAACTCAGCTCAAAAAGAAATTTGATATGAAAGATTTGGAGAAGCCAAGAAGATCTTAGGTATGGAGATCACTCAAGATAAAGGCTCAGGCAGATTTTGGCTATCCCAGGAGAACTATGTTCTCAAGGTGTTAGAGAGATTCAATGTGGCAGAAGTAAGATAAATCACCACTCTTTTGGCATATTACTTCAAACTATCCTCCGGGCAGTGTTTGCAATCACTGGAAGAAGAGGAGGAGATGTCTCAAGTATCATATGCTAGTGCGGTGAGATCACACATGTATGCTATGGTCTGCACTAGGCTTGACTTAACCTATGCAGTTAGTACAATAAGTCAGTTCATGTCAAATTCAGAAAAGTAACATTGAGAAGCAGTGAAGTGAGTGCTATGATATCTGCGAGGGACTGCAAAACTAGGCTTGGTGTTTCAGAGATTGAAAATGGAGAAGCCTAGAAAATTACAAGGTTATATTGATGTAGATTATGCAGGGGATCTTGATCAGCGAAAATCTATGACGGGCTATGTGTTCACGGTAGTTGGGTACATCATTAGTTGAAAGACAGAGTCGCAAGATATGATTGTTTTCCATTGATTTTGCAAAGAGGAAAACTTACAAAAAAGGGTCGAGGAGATAAATTACAAGTATTCTAAAAAGATTACAAGTAGATCTCCTCTGAGATTCTGGAGAAATATGCTGATAGGAGTCTGGTCAGCGCGCGACCACTTTGTCCCTTTAACGATGTGATCGATGGGATTCCCTTCTCGCCTGGTTCGGGGAATCGGAGAATAGGGGGTTGGTAGAACCCTCTTGTTACTTCTCAAACTGCCTTCACTTGAGAATTCCTTCTCGCCTGGTTCCGGAGATTCCTTGAGAGGAAGATCATAGGGTATCAGCACCCTGATTAGAGAAGCAGTTCTCTGAATTCTCTGAATTCTTAAAAGCAAGAGAATAGATCTATGTTTAGCCGTCTCTCAATGTGTCTATTTGCCTGTGCGTGTGTTTTCTCTCTCTCTCTCTGTATGCCTCTGGTGGGCTATTTATAGGGAGAGCAGGGGTATAATCGTCCCTTGAAAATCTGGAAACAGATTGAGTCAATCTGTTTAAATCTGGAAAGTAGCCTTGCTGCGAGGTTAGAATCAGCTTCTGCGAAGGTAGGAATAGCAGATAGCGTCGATCTCCTGATCTGTTTTGATTCTTTTCAAATAATCAAAAGATCTCCCCTGATCTTCTTACTTGTTCTAGGAGAGTCAAGAGATTATGGCAAGCAACTGTCAAATTTGATCTCAGATTTGATCTTGATTAGATTTGATCTTGATCTTGAATTGATTTGATCTCATCTGGAGATTTAATTGGTCAAAGGTTGACCATCAAAGACCCGCAGCGGAGCTGTCGCGTCGAGCTTGCAGCGGAGCTGGAAGGAGCATCTGGCGAAGTTTAGAAGAAAGCTCTTCAGCGGAGCTGGATAAACATCTGTGGCGAAGCTACCGAACATCCTTCTGCGCGGTTGCGTGTGGCTTCGAGCGAAGCTAACTCTCTGCGGAGTTAACTGGGTGCTTCAGGCGAAGCTGTAAGTTAGCTCTCCGATAGAGCTTTGAACAGCTTCAAGGCGAAATTGGACAATCTTAGCCTCTCAGGCGAGGCTTATCCCTTGGGCTCATGTGATGCTAAGTGTTGAGCTAACCTAGCATCTTAGACCTGCTTAGGTCTCTTCAAAGACAATCTGGGCTTACTGTCTGCTTCACTGGATCAGTAGAGTCCAAGTTGCTGATTTGTCCCTCGGAGATGGGTAAAAACTGGTCGTCAGCTTGTCTACCACTTGTCTTTTGTAAATGTCAACAAGTTCAGACATTGTTCAGGCCAGTCAGGAATCTTATCTTTTTTAGAGTGTCAACAAGACCCCCTTCAAAGTTTTCGAAAGTCTGCAATGGAATAGTTCAGATTTCGAAATACTTTGAATTTTTTTGATTGATGGTATGTGAAGTACGAACGTCGCCATAGTGGTTGAGTTTAGCTTCGCTTTCAATCCTGCTTCCGGATTAGAATAAGTTCGTCGAGGAATCGTGTAGGTTCGCGATTCTGGCTAGCTTCGCGTCTGGGTAGCTCCGCGTTCGAGCCTCCCAAAGTAGATTCGCTTCAAATTGGTCTTGGAACGTCGTTCCTTTCCCGAGGCCAACTGCCTTTTGGCTAGTTTCGAGAAGGATTGCCCCTTTTTCGAGGTTAGAATAACCTCTCTTGCATTAACGAGGGAGATCATTCCTTCTGTGCGCATTTCCGAGGGAGACTATTCCCTTTCTCAAGGCTCAGTAAATGCCTTAAATTCGCTCGCGCTTCTAAGTTTGAAGCAGCGGCGGTGCGACCAGGTCATGAGGCCTATAAATAGGACACTTGAAGTCCTCTGCAGAGAAGCAGTCTGTTCATGACATCTCCTGGTTGTTCAGAGAAGTATACTCAGATCTCTGAAATAGTGAGGGTGCCCACTCTGGTCATTAACCTGCCAAGAACTGGTGAGTCTCGATCATCCAGAGACTTTACCAATGGACAAATGACTTTGGGGAGTTTATCTCCCTTAATTTAGCTTTATCAGCTGCCTCATGGATTGATTTCCCTTGTTCTTCGTTTTGTATCTGATTGGCCTTGATCTGTTGAATCTGCCTGTTAAGTTCGCCACATAGGCAAGAATTGGGACTTAGTCTCTTCAAGGTTGAGCCAGTCTTGCCATATAGGTGGGGTCAAGACTGCGTCCCTCTGGATCAGTCTGCCTTAGTCATATAGGCGAGGCTAGGACTTAGCTCTTTTTAACGCTCCTTCAGTATAACTGTCTTAGGCGGAGCTAAGACTTGGCTTACGCTGAGCTAGCCCATCATCACTGTGCAAGCGAGGTTATCCTCTGCTTAACTGAAATCCATCCTTAAAGCGCAATTGGATCGGATATAAATTGCTTCGCCTAAAGAATTTGACTTAGCGTATCATGCTTGCATTTTTTCTTTGCTTTACTGCTAACCGGTTTCCAGTTTGCGTTGCAGTAAATTGTGCCCGCCAGTCTTTCAATTTGATGAAAGAGATCAGAGACTTGCCTCTTGATCTTCTGGTTGAAACTTTAATCCTAAGCAGGAGGAACAAACCGGGGCAGCTGATGCGTGTTCCAAGAAGAGGTTGGCAGTCGCTTATCCGAGATGATCCACTTCGAGAAGGGGCTGGTAGTCGCTTATCCGAGATGATCCACTTCGGAAAAGCGGACGTCACCTGTAAGGTCTCGGATCTTTTGCCAATTTTCATCAAAGACGATCCAGCTTTCTGGTGGCAACCGGTCCTTTGCCAATTTTCATCAAAGAAGATCCAGCTTCTTGATGGCAAAATCTGCCATTATGCGAAGGATTACGGCCTTGTGCAGGAGGAAGGCCTTTCGTGTCCAGTTGGTTTGGCTTGGAAGTAGATAAGACCACTTGTATGCCTTTGGAGCAATGATTCGGTTGTACGAACCACCTTGATGTAGCGTCAATGTATCTTTCCTTTTGAATCAATAAAAGATTATTTTCTGCTTATCTGCTTTGTTTCTCTCCTTTTTTATTCGAGAATCACCTGAGGTGGACTAACTTAGGCAAGTCTTTTCCCTAGGAGGAAATGAGAACTCTCAGCCGAGCTAAATTTTCAGTGAAGCTGAAAATAGATTTCCAAATAAGTTAGGAGCCAGATTCTGGAAGAAGATGACGGACCCTACGAGAAAGGCGATATTCTTCGGAGTTGCCACCACCAGGCTCGTCGACCGACGTCCCGGAAGGCACTTCTGGCTGGTTTTCTAACGGTCTGGTTGAAGAGATGTGTGGTGTCGTCTTCGTCTGGCGATGTCATTCATCCGACTATCTTATTGCCTGCTGTTCGTCTAGTGCATGGTCGTTCTCTTGGACTTCTTCCAGCCATGGTATGCTGTATTCAAAGAGGCCTTCGTGCATTGACGGAGGCTTTCTGTAGGCCACCAACAACGAAGCGGGGAAAGGGGACTATCTTGCCTCGCGACGGGCCAAACCCCAGAATAGGTCTGCCATATACTTATTTGATGGCGTGGTTCGCCCTTCACTGCCCTTCCATCATCCAAGCCGGAGAGGAGCCCCCAGAAGGTGTTCGCATGGCGCTTCTCCGTCGGTTCGAGGGGTGTTCGTGGTCAAAGACTTATGTGGCTACAGTCCGTAAACTGCTATGCCGTCATGACGTCTATAGCCTTTTCCGATGCTTTCCCTACATTCGCGATGCAGGTTATGGTGAAGAATTCAAGGATGTAGGGGAAGGGCAGACGTTATTGAGTCGGGGAGTCTTCGAATGGCTGGTTAGCATTCGGCCATCACACTTGTTGTATAGAAGTGGGGACACCTGTTACCTCGAGCCCTATGTTCCGAGTCGGTTTGCCCGTAAGTTTGGGTATGATCAACTGTATGTAGGCAATCCAAACAGCAGTCTGGCCTTCATGGGGAGCCTCATCGATGGAGCTCATGCCTGGCGGTTCTTCATTGCTGGCTGTACTGAGGCGCGACTGTACACGCCGCTAAGGACTCCGAACCTTCTGACAACCCTGGGATTCTGCCAGTGGTATAAAACTTCGAACTCCACACCCACTAGATTTTCTATAAATTCCTTTGGTGTGAAGTTAATCTCTCAGCGGCTGAAGCGAAAGGTCACTGAGAAGAGCGAGGGTAAGAGGGTCCGCGTTCCAGGCCTCGGGGAATTCATTGCCGTTGATGATAGCGAAGCCTCGGATGCAGGAAGTCCTCACTTTGAAGCGGATACAGGTGTTGAGGCTCCAACAGCTGCTTCTGGTGGGGTAGGCAGGGCCCCCATGGAACATGTTGATGTGGAAGAAGTGGAGGAAGAAGATCCTGACGTCCACTTCAAGCGAAAGCGGGAAGGTGGATCTCGTAGGAAGAGGGTAGTGAAGAAGCCTCATCGCTACGCTTCTACGGTTATTACAGAGGGCGAATCATCTGCAGTGCCTCCTCTTCCTACTCCATTAGTCATTAGGTTGTCGGCTCCCAGGCAGCTACTAGTAAAGCTGCTCCGGACCCGGGTAAGATCAGCTCCGTTCTTGTAATATACTTCTTATGTATTCCAGAGAGCTCATTGTTTACTTTATGATTCAGGAACTGAGGCAGTGAGAAGCCCGAGAGCTGAGGCTGCCGGAGAACAGGGGGAGCATTATGATCCCCTGTTCACTTATAGAGAAGGCGATGAAGCTGGCTATTTCACCGTCTCGAAAGAGTCTGGAGATGATGCGGCTGATGTAAGTCCTTCGGGTGCTGGGACTTTAAAAGGAAGTCCCGTAGCTTCTAGCTCTTTTGGGTGGACCACGGAGGGTTCGGCAAATGAAGGTGGGCTGGCCATTCGTGTTGATTCTGTCAAAGATTTTTCAATGGAGCCTGTAGGGACTGATGCAGTCGTCAAGACAATTGAGGCGACATCATCTTTTGGTAGTGTTTTGACCTTTTTACTCCTGCTATTTATTATGCCCTGCTTAAACAAAGTCTTGCTGCAGGTGTTCCGCCTCTGGGTGCATCGACTTCAAGAGAGCCAACCAATCTTCCTGAGGGAACCAGGGGTGAAGTAAGTACTTCGACCGCGGCGGATGCTGCCGAGTTGGATGCTTTGTATCACGGGTTGCCCTCTTATCAGCCTGAACCAGCCAGAGGAACTGAAATTGAGGGGACGGTAATCATGGAACCAACCTCGCTTCCAACTATATCGATGAGTGAGATGCCATTGGTTTCGCCAGTGCCGCCTATATTGCCAGGCGCGGAGCTGAAGGTGATTACTAGTCCTACTTCTCCAACATTGGTGGTTGAGCCGACTCTCCTGAAAATAGTCACTAGTCCTACCTCGGTTGTGGCTAGTGTACTGGTTTCGATGAGGACTCCTCCGAGATCACCGACGACCCCTCGTATTACTCCAGCCAGTGCTTCTACTATTCTTCCACAGTAATGACAATAAAGCCAGTGGAAACTCTGTCTTCAGGGGCTGCTCGTTTGCTGGGAGTAATTGAGGCCGAGAATGAATTCGTGGCTGAGTTAGTCGACAGCTTTTATAAGAGCTTGAAACGATCCATTATTTTGGTCTTGAAGGGCTCGACTACCTCGTTCTCTGCTTAAAAGGTGGTCCTCTCCCGAAGCATTGACAGCATTCGGGACTTTGGAGGTGATGACCAGGCCGCCACGTTGGAGTTTCTGGAGGACAGACTTGAGAGGGATGTGGACGAATGGCGTCGTCTTAGCCATTCAGATCTGGAGTCTTCAGTTGACGAACAGCTTGCGCATCTTGTTGCTAAGATGCATGAAGCTCATCTCGCCGCTCAAGAAGCTGCTAAGGTCATTTCTTCTGATTTGAAATCCTTGGAGACAAGGAAAGTAGAGCTCGGAGATGCCATAGACGCTTCTAACAGTGCTCTTCTTGACGCTGAGGATAAAATTGAAAAGGCTAAGGAAATGGTCAGGAAGGCTAATCTCCTTTTGTCCAAGGCTGAACCAGTGCATCTTGAAGAGACTGGCCGGCTTGAACAGCTTAAAGCCCAGAATGATGAAGTCTTGCGATAGGAGCTAGCACAGAGGGCAACCTTGGTTGAAATTGAAGCTCGCTTGGCCCAGACGGTTAGCTTTAATGAGGCCGAGTTAAGGTCACAGGTGCTTATCAGGGCTGCTGAAGAGAGGAAGACTAGGCTGGTCACTCTTGAAGAACGGATCAAGTCCTATGAAGCACCGTCATAGCTTGTAATATGTGCATTCATGTATCCCTCTTTTGGAATCAATAAAAAGTGATTTTATTTTGACTCCCCTGTTGTATTTTCAACTTGTTCTAGCTTCTCAATTCTCGCTTTCAAGTTGTATTGTAGCCATTTGAGAAAATAGTCCTTACTGGACTAAAAGATGAGACCTGGCTATCTGTCGGTTCAGAGGTCGCAATGATGTAACCGATTAAGAAGCCCCCAAGCTCCAAATTTTATCGTATGATGACAAAGAAATAGTCCTTGCCGGACTGAAAGATGAGTCTTGGCTATCTGCCGGTTCAGAGGTCGCAATGATGTAACCGATTGAGAAGCCACCAAGCTCAAAATTTTATCATATGATGACAAAGAAATAGTCCTTGTCGGACTGAAAGATGAGACTTGGCTATCTGCCGGTTCAGAGGTCGCAATGACGTAACCGATTGAGAAGCCACCAAGCTCAAAATTTTGTCATATGATGACAAAGAAATAGTCCTTGCCGGACTGAAAGATGAGACTTGGCTATCTGCCAGTTCAGAGGTCGCAATGACGTAACCGATTGAGAGGCTACCAAGCTCAAAATTTTGGATGGGATCTGGAAGAAATTGTCAGAGGTATATTGTTAACGTGAACTCCAGAGAAGTCCACTAAAGATTGAGTGGGACTCAGAAACTTGCTGGGGAGCTAGGAAATGAATTCCATAGAAGATCATATGTCAGAGGTGTAATGTTAACGTGACAAAAGAACTTCGTAGGAATTCGGAAAGCAATTCGTCAGAGGTGTAATGTTAACTTGACAAAAAGATATGCATGCTAGAGGTATAATGTTAAACATAGCACGGAAAGATCTCGTTTTCATTGCGAAAATCGAGGGGATCACTGTCATAGGTTTAATGTTAACTTAACAGCGAAATGGATGCCAGAGGTGTAGTGTTAAACATAGCATGAAAAGGTCTCGTTCTCACTGAGAAAAATGAGGAGATCACTGTCATAGGTTTAATGTTAACTTAACAGCGAAATGGATGCCAAAGGTGTAGTGTTAAACATAGCATGAAAAGGTCTCGTTCTCACTGAGAAAAAACGAGGAGATCACTGTCATAGGTTTAATGTTAACTTAACAGCGAAATGGATGCCAGAGGTGTAGTGTTAAACATAGCATGGAAAGGTCTCGTTCTCACTGAGAAAAATGAGGAGATCACTGTCATAGGTTTAATATTAACTTAACAGTGAAATGGATGCCAGAAGTGTAGTGTTAAACATAGCATGGAAAGGTCTCGTTTTCATTGTGAAAATCAAGGAGATCACTGTCATAGGTTTAATGTTAACTTAACAGCGAAATGGATTTGCGGTATGAACGATTTTGGTCGAAAGTGTGGTATTAACTTGACCGAGAGATTCATTTACTGTTAGAGGTGTTTGAACATAGCAGTAATTCGAATGGATCGGTCATTCTTTTTATGTGGTTTTACCATTCTATGGATGAGAATTGGTAAGTGATTTTAGAGAGGGAATCAAATGGGAACATGTCCCTTAGGATTTTTAGCAAATCCTCAGCTGTCAACGGGTTTGATATGCCTTTACTAACTACCGTTTGAGTCGGGCTAGCCATGCTATTCCCCTCAGCATGATGAGTTATCAAGGACTTATGTTGGGCTTAAAGGCCAACATTTTCCTCTATCCTTAACCGTTAAAGGTATTGGATCATTTGGTTAGTACATGTGTAACCTTGATTCTTCTTTGAGACAACCAGTGTATGATCAGCTTCCCACTGGTTTATGGTTGTATGATCTCGTTTGGAGGAAGAGAGGGGCGCTTCTTCTGCATATCTTGGATTTGAAGGTCTTGATCAGAGGTATAATGTTAACTTGATCATGAGAAGGATCCTTAATCAAGGATAATACTTCTTTAAGAACTTGCCATTGATCGGCATCTTGAGTAAATCACCATCTGAGGTCATAAGGCGATATGCTCCATTTGAATAGACTGTTTCTATTACAAACGGTCCCTCCCATTTGGGCTGAAATTTGCCTTTGGTTTTGTACGTCATGATCATTGGTCGTCTGACGGCTATAACCAAATCTCCTTTCTGGAAGACTCTTTGCTTGACCTTCTTATTGAAGGCTTTTGAGATCCGAGCTTGATACAACTCAATATGCTGCTGAGCTTGTAACCGCCTTTCATCTAGGGCTTCTAGCTCTTGAAGACGCAACCGATCATTGTCCTCTGATGTGATCATAGTGATCAGAGCGACTCGTAATAACGGCATCTGGATTTCTAACGGTATGACTGCTTCACACCCGTATACCAGGGAAAAAGGCGTATTGCCTGTCGGGGTCCGAACCGTGGTTCGGTAGGCCCAAAGACATTCACTAAGCTTTTCATTCCAATCTTGCTTATTCGAGGAGACAAACATTTTGAGTAACTTAATGATTGTCTTATTGAATGCTTCCGCCGAGCCATTAGCGGCAGGATTATAGGCAGTTGAAGTCACATTCTCAATTTGGTATTTATCACAGAATCGATAGAATACCTGGCTTATGAATTGGGGACCGTTATCATGGATGATCCGCCTAGGGACGCCAAACCGATGAATGACGTGGTGTTTGATGAAATTAATCACGTTGGAAGTTTTGACTTCAACCAGTGGTACGGCTTCTGCCCACTTTGAAAAGTAATCGGTTATTGCCAGGATAAACCGGTGTCCTTTTGTCGAAGAGGGGCTGATTGGCCCTATGACATCGATTGCCCATGCTTCAAATGGCCATGAAGCAATAATTGGGTGGAGCAACTCCGGAGGCTGGTGTATGAAGTCCGCATGAATTTGGCATGCTTTACTCCTTCGTGCATATTAGATGGCATCGGCTATCATGGTTGGCCAATAATATCCAAGCCTATGCAATCTGTCTTTAAGTTTTGGACCTGGCTGATCAACTCCGCATATGCCATCGTGTGCTTCTTTAAGCACTTCCTGTGCCTCTGAATTAGAAAGGCAACGGAGAAGGATACCATCGTATGAACGACGGTAAAGTGTCTTCAGAGTTGGATCATAGTAAAAACGGAGAGACCTTCGTCTGATAGATGCCGCTTTTTTAGGATTGTCTGGCAGAAGACCACGTAGAGCATAGTCGATGAAAGGAAATCGCCAATCTCTCGGTTCAAGATCCGTCGAGATATTATAGACCTCTCTGGTTCTTAACATATGTTTAGAGCAGACAAGGTGTCGAGTCGCCACTGTAAGGTGATACTCGGTGTCGACTGGAAAGGCTAGCGTTGTTGCTAATGCAGCAAGAGCATCCGCCTTAGTATTATGAGATCGAGATGCGTGCCCGATGTAAAAGCCAGCAAACAGATTAGCCAATTCGATGACTGTGTGATGATAAGGCACCAAATCCTCATGACGGACCTCATATTCGCCTTTAACCTGATTGATAATCAGTTTTGAATCGCCGTAAGTTTCAAGGTAGCGTACCCCCATTCCGTAGGCGAGCTGAAGACCAATAAGTAGAGCATTATATTTCGCTACATTGTTGGAGCATGATTCTGTCAGAGAAAATGCTCAAGGAAGGACGTGATTTTGTGGAGAGATAAACACAACCCCCACGCCGGCAATGATCCTGCCTTTAGGGCCTATTCGTGATGCTCCATCGAAGAACATCTGCCATACTTCATCTTCTGAAGTTACATTAGATTCAAAGACTTCATCTGGAATGTCTTCATGAAGTTTTGAGTTTTTCGAAACTGGATGAGCAGCCAAGAACTCTGCAAGTGCCTGACCTTTAACCGCCTTTTGAGGGATAAAGAGCATGTCGTATTGAGACAAAAGAAGCGCCCATTTAGCTAATCTTAAATTCAATGATCCTGGCTTCGTCATGAGAAGACGCAAAGGATTCACTCTGGAGATGACAAGTATGGTTTAGCCGACCAAATAATGTCGTGTCTTCTGAACGGTAAAGACAAGAGCTAAGCACTCCTTCTCAATAGGATTATAGCGAGATTCCGCCCCTATCAGAGTCCTGCTCAGATAATAAATAGCCTGTTCGTGACCATTGTCGTCTTTTTGAGCAAGCAGGGCACCAAGAGAATGGTCCATAGCTTTCACATAAAGCAAGAATGGTTTTCCTGATGTGGGAGCTACCAAGACTAGAGGTTTTGTGAGATATCTCTTGATATCCTCATAAGCTTCCTGACAAGCTTGATCCCATATAAAGGAAGCACCCTTTTTCATGAGTCGGGTGAACAGTTGAAAGCGGCCTGAGAGATTTGCGATGAATCTTCTAATATAAGCCAGTCTACCTTGCAAGCCTCTAAGCTCTTTGAGATTCCTAGGTGGGTGCATGCTCTGAATGGCTTTGATTTATCTGGGTCAAGATAAATTCATTTTGATGTAATAATAAACCCAAGGAACTTGCCACTCGAAACTCCCAAGAAGGATTTTGTCGGATTCATCTTCAGCTGATGAGCCCGCATTATGTCGAACATTGTTCTCAAGTCACAAAGATGGTCATTCTTATTGCGACTTTTGACAGCAATGTCGTCGACATAGCATTCTACCATTTTTCGGAGATGATAGCGGAAAATTATGTTCATTTCCCGCTGATAGGTTGCTCCGGCGTTCTTCAGTCTGAAGGGCATCACAGTGTAGCTGTATACCCCAAATGGTGTTCGGAACGACGTATGCTTCTCGTCGTCGGGGTGCATCTTAATCTGATTGTACCCTGAAAAGCCGTCCATGAAAGACATTCTTTCAAATCCACAGGTATTGTCAATCATGACATCAGTGATGGGCAGTGGGAATTCGTCCTTAGGACAAGCTGTATTGAGATCACGGTAGTCGATGCAGATCCGTATTTTCTCATTCTTCTTGAGGACGGGAACGATATTAGCAACCCAATCTGGATGTTGTTCCTCCCGTATGAAGCCACATGTAATGAGCTTATGAACTTCGGCTTCAATAGCCTCCATAATGTTCGGACGAAACCGACGTTGTTGCTGCTTGACTGGCTTGGCGTCAGGTTTGATATTCAAACGATGCATGACTACTTGTGGATCAAGTCCGGACATGTTTTCGTAGTTCCATGCAAAAATATCTATATACTCTCTTATGATTACAATCAATTCTTCTCTTTCCATAAGTGATAAGCTCTCACTTATAAAGATGGGTTTAGGGTGATCTTGACTACCCAAGTTGACCTGGATCACCTTGTTTTCAGTAGGTGGTTCGCGCAGTTCGAATCGCTTTTCCCATTGGAGATCTAGTCTCTGGGCCCATGGTTCCTCATCAGTAGCTTCCGCTGGCTCCAATTGACTGGTTGAAGTCATATTAACGGTGAGATTCTCGAACATCATTCCCACGCTGACATCTGAGTCCCACTCGGAGGAAGAAGCAGAATGTGATGGGATCGGTTTGTCATCCTTGGACTGAACCGTTGCTGGTGGTGTGGGTGTAACGTATCCCAACCCCCTGCGTGTGTTATCATAGTAATTTGCAGGTTTCCCTCTTGACACAAAGTTGCGCAGCAAACTACGTCTTCCTTTTTCGAAATTCAAGCCCTTCCCATGCTTCAGGTTGTACCCCATTTTCTTCATCATATGGTGCGCTGGTCGCGCATAATGGAAAATTTGTGGGGTGTCTGAGTCTGAACTTGAGTCTGCAGCTGTAGACCCTCTTAGTTGGGCTTTACCGAATACTATTAGTAACTAACCCTCTTTGGATGGAGGGATCTCTAAAACGGCCCCTTCTATAGATTCCATGGGTGTGCCGGATGCACTTGGTTTATGGAAAGGCATGTGCAGAGAGCTATCCGTAATGGATTCAAATAACCCAACACTCACAGGATAATTAAAGGAAATATTATCATTAATTATCCACTCGCCCTCATCTTCAGAAGGAGTGTTACATTGGGGACCATTAAGACATGCTATAGTTGGTTCACCAATCAAAATGGCTGGCATGTCTGCTTCAGATTCTGAATCCGCCTCATTGCCACTATCATCATCATCCGGCAATGATTCTTTCGATGTTTCACCGGTCTCTTGATATAGGAGAGCGTCAGTGAAGTAATTTTCCACCCCTTTGAATGGTTGCTTCTCAGCGAAGACAGTTCGTACTGTTGCATCATCTTCAACATATTTGAAACACTGGTGCAGAGTTGAGGGAACGATCCAGTTGGCGTGGATCCACGGTCGTCCTAGTAACAAGTTGTACGACGTGTCAGCATCAATGACATAGCATGTCACTTCTGACTTCAGGCTCCCGATTCGGCAACGGAGTCGAATTTTCCCAAGTGGATGACTACTTCCGGCATTAAAATCGTATATTGTTGTAGTGGTTGCGGACAACCTATATAGTGGTATACCGAGGAAGTAGAGGAGCCTTTTGGGGATGATGCTGAGTGCAGACCCCAGATCAACCTGTACCCTTTTAATACATGTCGAACTGATGTATCCGGTGTAGTACAGAGGTCGATCGTGTTTGTTATCCTTGAGAAGCATATCCTCCGCTGTGAAGGTAATAGCAGGTACCTTTGATTGTACATGATGGCATTCAGGGCAAGAAGACTGAGCGTCATCGTGAGGGATGTATGACCCGGAAAAGGAGAAGACAAGAATTTGCGATAAAAGTTTTCCTTGAATCAAATGAAAAGGATTACAACAAAAACTGTTCCTTCCGGTTACAAGGGAGGGAGAATATTGAATCTTGAATTCCCCCTTTGTTTAAGGCTGGGTTCTTCGTGTGGCGGTGGAGAGTGAATCTTGTTCTCCGTTGACCAGATGACCGTCCTTCTGGGATCTCCTCTTCGGCCGGTAGAAAGAGTGCCACAGCTCTGTCTACCAAAACTCTAAAAGAGAAGGTAGGCGAAAGCTAGCTCGTACGCAGCGAACTTGCTGAAGAGTTGATCTGCTTCTTTTCTCTCTGTGTCGCCCTCTCCGTCTCTCTTCGTCTGATTAATGCCTATTGCCTCTTAGCAAACGAGGCTATTTATAGAGGTTCCAGGGGTGAACGTGCCCCCTGAAAACGCTCCACAATGAGGGCCAACTTCCCCGCTACATGGGCGGTAACTAACCCACGTGCCTGCTAAAGGCACGCCACGATGGGGGCTGATTTCCCTTACGTGTAGGCAGTGATTGGTCCCTTAACCAAGGCGGTTATAACTGAGACGCGGGTTTTAGACCTTTGCGTCTTGAGGCTGAGACGCGGGTGTCAGGCCGACGCGCCTTGATGCTGAGACGCGGATGTTAAGCCAACGCGCCTTGATGCTGAGACGCGGGTGTCAAGCCAACGCGCCTTTATGCTGAGACGCGGGTGTCAAGCCAACGCGCCTTGATGCTGAGACGCGGGTGTCAAGCCAACGCGCCTTTATGCTGGGACGCGGGTGTCAAGCCAACGCGCCTTTATGCTGAAACGCGGGTGTCAAGCCAACGCGCCTTTATGCTGAGACGCGGGTGATAGTCCCTCGCGTCTAGAGCTTGAAACCTTGCTTTTTAATGGCTTGTCCTCCAGTAACTTTTGGACAGCCTACAGAACCCCCTCCAAAGTTTTCGATATTCCACAGTTAGCTGGGACGGATTTCGAAATACTTTGGATTTTAGCCATATTTGCTTTCATGACTGGACTATTAGTGCTCCGGGTTTGATCTTATCTGGAGTTGGTCTTCGTGAGTGTACTGTTGAACTCTTTGAGGCCACCAGAGTTGATCGTGTTGAGTGTCTAGATGCACAGTCTAAACCTCCCCGATTGCTTTTAGTCTGTCACGGGTGTGCTTTAAGCCAGGAGTGGTTGGTCGTCTGCTTGCGTCAGTGTACTGTTGAACTGATTTTGCAGAAGCAGGAGGCCGAACGCAGGTTCTTTTCAAAAAGCTGAGATGGTACTGCTTTAAAGACGCGATTTCTGTAGAGAGACGCGCCCGATCTTCCATGAGGCAGACGCGATGTTGGGCCCGCTGGGTCGGACGCGGACTTCGTAGAGAGACGCGACCTTCCGAATGCATTTATGGAGATGCTGACAGGGCATGTCCATCGAAGAGGTGCATCCCTTGGGTGCGAATCTGTGCCGTGTCATGATTACGCCGCCAGCTGGCCTGGGGAACCGGCAGGATTTCACCTTTTGGCGCGCGAACTTCCCGGTTCATTAACTGAACCGCGCCACGTGTCGAATGATGACTCGCTGCGAAGCCGTGGCGCATGATCTTCCTTGTTCAAAAATGATTTGGTTCCACGCGTCAAGCGGTGACTCGCTGCGGCGTCTATCGGGCCACACGCCGCGTATCTTCGCGAATCCTTGGGCCTATAAATAGCCACAGTTGGAGAGATACCTCTTCTTCTCTGAGCGTTTTATTTTAGGGTTTTTAAGAAACAGAGTTCTTCTTTCCCTGTTCATCCTCACATCAGATTCTTGATTAACGATGGCACCCAAGACCAAGCCAACCGCATCTTCTTCACGGGCGACCATCGACGAGGCCCGGAGGGGCGCTTCTTCTGCGCAGGACGCTGCTTTCCCAGGTATAATGCCTTTTAGGCGTGGATTTCGCCATTAACGGAAGCTCATAGAACCCTAAGAATCTTTAACACAAGATATAACTCGTGTTTGATTCTCAGACGCGGTCTCAGACGCAGTCTTTGAGTTGATAACCGAGGCGCGGGTTTGGACCCTCGCGCCATTGGGTCCTGCATTTCGGATTCTTCACTTAGAATATTTCTAATTGTGAAGGGTTCAGACGCGGACTTGGTTTGCAGAACGCGGATTTGATCCTTGCGTTCTGTTTCATCAGCTGCCGATTTTGATGAATCTGGCACTTAAGTCCAAGCACTTAGAAATCTGGGGGTGTGAAAGGAAGGGAGTTACCCTCCTTAACTTCTGGCGGTTGAGGTGATGGAAAGGTTAAGGTGGATAACTCCCTTCTTTTCGCACCCCAGAAGTGACATCAAGGACATTCCATGACCTTCTGGTGGTGGAGACGCGGATCCTGCAGGTCTGGACGCGAGTTTGATAATTCCTGCGTCCAGTATCTCTTCTGCGTTTGGACGCGGTTTCGCAGGTCTGGACGCGGATTTGATAATTCCTGCGTTCAGTATCTCTTCTGCGTCTGGGCGCGGTTTCGCAGGTCTGGACGCGGATTTGATAATTCCTGCGTCCAGTATCTCTTCTGCGTCTGGGCGCGATTTCGCAGGTCTGGACGCGGATTTGATAATTCCTGCGTCCAGTATCTCTTCTGCGTCAGGGTTATGAACACTTAGCTTCTTATAAAGTGTCTAACTAAGTGTCCTTTTCTTTTGCAGTGCCCCATCCTTCTGCCTCACTCGCCAAGACGCGCCACTTTGGACATGTAGGTGGTGCTGACCGGGACTTGACCTTTGTGCTACGAAGGACTGTCTCTGTGACTGCTGACCAGTCGCAGGATCGCAGGGAGAGGCTCTCTAATGTTGACATAAGAACTCTTCGGGTACTTATGACCGATGCAGCATTCACAACGGATGCTCACGTCAAGCTGGAGAAGCCTGCCTTCTTCTTCGGAGATCGTATCAACGATGGCGGCTATCGTGCGTATGACGGAACTTATAAATGGCTCCGTCAGATAAAGGGTGGAAGATTCTTTCTTCCGGGCATGGAGAGGATGTCCCGCTGTCCTACTTCCAGCACATGTCCGTCCCTCGGAAGATGGAATGGGACATTTCTCGATATGTCCCTGAGATTACTCTCGGTGATTTGGGTTCCCATAAAGTACACCGTCATGATAGCCATGACAGGTCGGTTCTCGGCCTATTCCCTGGGTCGCGCAAGTCTGAGGTTCCGGTTGGAGAGATACCACAACTTGGCACTACCTTCCTCAACGCGTTCATGGAAGCGGAGGGTGATTATCCGGTCGGGTTCCGTTCGCCCGGGTGGGTCCATTCCACGGAGAACTACTGGTGGGGCAGGATGGTGGGTTTCGTCCTCACCGATCTTGGGGATCTGCTAAAGCGTGTGGGACTGTACCCGGCGGTCAGGGCCGTATAGTGGGGTATCCCACCAGGCTCTCATAACTTTTTCGGGATCCTGGAGCGCTACAATCCTCTGACGGGGACATTCTTTACCCCGGTCGGAGAGATGGGCCTTGCACTGCACGAGCTACATGAGGTCTCGGGGCTGGCAGCAGGGGACATTCCCTATGAGGAATATGTCCCGACCACTGAGGAGCTCCACCTCTTGAAGAAAGAGTTTCCTCGGGTGTACGAGACTTACTGGGAAGTGATGTGTCACTTTCACATTTGCGGTCAGATAACCACCTGGAGGTCGCAGGGAGTCAAGCAACTGTCTTGGGCCAGTTACTTATTCAACGATGTTAATAATAAAGACACTCCGATAACCCGACTGGCTCCCAGTTCCGACAGGGAGATTGAAGACAGGATCGACAAGGCTTCTGAAGGCTTCTACACCACGGTTTCGAACGAGGACGGTTTCGACCCTGACCTGGTTTTTGAAAGCTTCCACCATCAAGCCCGAACCTCTATCTCCGATAGGGCACTGTTGGCGGGCTTCTTGATGCTGTGGCTGAAGCATTGTGTGGTGCCCACGCTGCCACATGAAGCTATTGTTGCTGATGTGGTGTACCCGGCGGTGCTCGTGGCTCATGGCAACCCTATAGCCCTTCTCCCGGCCGTGGCGGCTGGCATTCAGAGCGGGTTGCGGGCGCTAACCAAGAGTTTCTACGAGGCGCCGAAAGCTGTCGACTCCCACGGCAAGCCGTATGTTGACTCAGAGGGGAATCCGACGGTGAAGCGCCCCAACCCTCGGATCGAGCTGCCTTATACGTACCTCATGGCTTGGTACGTGATGCACTGCCCTTCTCTGATGACGGCGGTGCGTTGGAGGGAGAGTTTCGTCCCTTTTGTACAGCGGTTGGAGGATTCGAGCTGGCGTGATCTTTATATATATTACGTCTGGAAGTGACTTTCCAATTCTGCGAATTACCAGCTCAATCGCTGCTTCCCCGAGATCTCTGGTGCATCTTTCGGGGATCTATTTACTGATTCCGCGGGCCCAGATGGCTTCACGATGTTGTCCGCGGGAGTATTCTGGTGGTTGATCAATATTCGGCCCGGATATGTGCTTTTCCGGCAAGGGACTTCATGCACCATCGAGCCGTACATGCCGAATCGTTTCGCTCGACAGTTCGGCTACGATCAACTCTACGTCGGGAATCCCAATGCTCGACTCGCCTTCGAAGGGAATTTGTTCGAAGGTGCTCGGGCTTGGTACTACAGCGTGGCTGGAGGGACAGAAGCAACCTTCCGCTTGCCTATCGAGGGGCCAAAATGCCGCACCAGCTTCACCTTCTGTACCTGGTATTCTCAGGTTAACCAGTCACCGGACTTCGCTCCGGGGTCTTCATGTATTGAGAGCATCAATGCAAATCTCGAGGCAAGGTCAGAGTCTGGTAAACACTCGAAACTCACCGACCAGTACCTGAAGGCCCAGAAGGAGGTCGGGAGAAGGTCGGGAAGGGAGCCACGAGCAATAAGGGCGGAGCCGCGACCAACAAGGGAGGAGCCACAAGCAGCAAGGGCGGAGCCACGAGCAACAAAGACTCGACAGGTGGTAAGCAAGCGTCGTCAACGCTCTGCTTCAACTGCTGAACCTGCTCCCAAAAAGGTTCGGAGAGACTTGACAACCGAAGTCTCCCGATCCGAAGACATCCCTGCTGTTGTTGAGGTACCTAGGGAAGAAGATATAGCTGAAGAGGATGTTCATTTAGTCCGTGCCCCTAGGTCGAGCAGCAGAGACCGTAGGTCTGCGGAGGAAGGGGAGCTCATTGACAGAGCCACCACTGCTGACGAGGATGAGCAGCTAGAGGTCGACATCATGAGTGGAGGAGATGTCGATATTCCAGGGATTTCAGTTCAACCCGGTTTTTACTTGCTCATGAAGGGAGAGATGAGGCACAGCAACCTGGGTCGCCTTGTGTCTTCATCTCCAGTCCTCGGCCAGTTGACCCCAGTCCTACCACTGGGGTAATTGGTGGCAAGGCTCCGGCTGCAGAAGTCTCGCGCATGGCGCTATCGTCTTCCTCACTCTCAGGGAAAAGCGATTTTGAAGACGAGGTCGACTACGACGATGAACCCGCTCTTCCTGATCCGAGTAAGTTCTCCCACATCTCAGAGGAAGAAATATACGGGGGTGAGCCATCAACGGTATCACAGCTGGCGATTATTCCCGCTGAAGGTACTCTTTTCACCTTTTGACCTAATTTCCCTTTTCATTTTGAAGAGGATGTTTTAACATTCTTCTTTTATGCTGCAGGGTTGGCCGGGACATTGAAGCTGTAATCTCCTCGCATATCGAGGAGACGGTAAAAGAGCTGACTCAGTCCGAAGGAGTCGAGGCTTCAGTTGCCGAGATAACTCCAGAGAGGGCAACTACTGAAACTGGGGAGCCTTCCATTTTGCCGGAAGAGGAGGCAACCCCTAAGGCTGGGGAAGAACCCACTCTGCAGGGTGAAGAGGTTACCATTGAAGCCAGGGAGACTTCCACTCGCAGGATTCGCCCAAGGATTCGACATCTCTGGACCTCCCAGATGGTAAGGAAGTTCTGATATTTTAAATGTTTCGCTTTTCTCCTTTGTGGCTAATGTCACGATAACTTGCAGAGAGAACTGAGGGGGCTCAGATGGAGAGTCCGATGGTCGGTACCCTTCCAGAAGGCCACGCAGCTCAGGTCTCGGTTGAAGCTTCTGAAGAGGTTGCGGTTACTACTCCATCATTAGCTGTGGAGGTTCCTGCAGAGATAACACCTCCGGAAGCGCCAGTGGCCAGTCTCGCTCTTGACGTATCGACGGTCAGCACGACTCTCGCGCAAAAAGAGCCGGCTTGCACCCCTTTCCTCATGATAGAAAGGGGGTCGGGGAGTACCTCGGGTGATGATACCATGGATTTCCTGACACGCAAAACGGTGCAGCAGTTCCTTGACGCGATGCGATCGTGCATCGATTTTATCCTATCTGGGCTAGCTCTTTTGACTTTGCCCGGACGTTTCTTGGAAACATGGTCGGTAACATCGAATTAACTGGAGGCTCCTCGCTTGCCAAGTCGTGTATGCTGTTGGTGGAGCGATTGGGAAGTGACCTGAAAGAGCTGAAGTCTTTGGACAATGCTAGCTCTTCTCAAGAAGCCCAGGTCATCTTGACTAGGCTCCTAACCACCCAGGAACAAGAGCGACAGGAGGTGGAAGCACAAGTTGCTGAAGAGGTCCGCAATCTCGAGCGTTCCCAAGCTGAATGTCAGAAACTGGCTGACGATTCAATGGAATCTGAGTTCATCCGGCAAAACGCAGAGCTCGCCATTACCAATGCTCGGTCTGCCATCGCTAAAGCGGAAGCCATGATCGCGGATAATGAGAGGACGCTTGCCACCGTCCGGAAGAGGCTGGAGGAGCAACAAGCTGCGAAGGCACGAGCTGAAGAAAGCCAGACCATTCATTCCTCCAGGTTGGAATCTCTGCGAGCACAGCTGGCTGCAAAACCCTTTTTATTTGAAGAGGAACTGCGGGTCCAAGCCATGATGGAGGCTGAGAAGGCACGTCAGCACGAGATGCATCGTCTCAGGGAGCGTATCCGTTCTTTGCCGGATCAAGACTTTTAGCCTTTTCTCCTTCTTCCCTTTTTTTTTTTTAAAGAAGAGGACACTCTATTAGAGTGTTTGTATCCACTTTTACTATTTTCGATATAATAAAAGTTTTTGAAGTTTTTGTTCCATCTTCTTTGTTTAGCTGTGGATGAATTCAACTCCCTGATCACTGGCTGTGAATACTGAACTTAGGTAAGACTAAGTTCTTTCAATGAGACGCGGCATCGACTCTAAGTCTTCTCGATGAGACGCGACATTGATCCATAGAGTGAGACGCGGTCATCCGCCCATAGGAGCTTAGATAGAACTAAGTCCTTTTGATGAGACGCGGCGTCAATCACAGGGTGAGACGCGGTCATCATTCCATAGGAACTTAGACGCGGCGTCAATCACAGGGTGAGACGCGGTCATCATTCCATAGGAACTTAGACGCGGCGTCAATCACAGGGTGAGACGCGGTCATCATTCCATAGGAACTTAGACGCGGCGTCAATCACAGGGTGAGACGCGGTCATCATTCCATAGGAACTTAGATTTCACTAAGTCCTTTTGATGAGACGCAGCGTCAATCACAGAGTGAAACGCGAATTTGTCTTGCTGAGAAAGACGCAGATAGAGCAGACGCGAGGGACGCAGCATTGTTTGCTGAAGGGACGCGACGCAGACATTCTTCTGGAACGCGGGTGGATGTTTTTCAATCTGAAAGGGAGACGCGAATTCCTGGACGCGACTTTTACGCCTGCGTCTTGGTGCAACTTCCGAGGCGTTACATGCAGCCTGACATAAAGATTTTAGGAGATCTTTGAACGTCAAGTCTTTACTGACGATTGGGAAACCGGGTCATCCGTTGTTTTCCAAGGCAGTTGTCCACGCGTCGATTTTTCATTGGACTGAAGGCGTTAATGCCTTTTAATGCAAAACCGGCGCTGGCGGTTGGTGACCAGTATCTGCGACGGTTCCCAAAGCGACGCTCCACGCGTCAGTCTCTCATTGGACTTTGGCAGTCGTGCGGCCACCAAGGCAACGGTTCCGATTAGCGCACCATTAATGACATTTATTAGGGGCTGCCTATAAATAGGGCTAACCCTCTTCCTCTTTAACAATCTAGACCTTGGACTGTTCTTTCTTTGGTTTGCTCTGAGAAGTCTCGCCTCCTTCAAAGTCTCTAAAAGGGATCCTGTGTTCATGGATGAAGATGGCTCTATGGATGAAGATGACCCAGGGCTTTTATGCTCCTGTTTGGTCTCTTCAAGAAAAAGCGTCTCTTGGATCATCTTGCTCGTCCGCGTTTGGATGCGGAGAGCCCAACTCTTGGTAGAGGCCTCTGCTGGTATGTCATCCCGACTTACCATGATGTCTTTAGTCCATCCAGGCCTGCACCTTGGCCCTTCTTAAGGAGATGTCACCATCTGAATGAAATCTTGGTGCATTCCTTTTCTGGAATTTGTGCCATTGATTTGAGCTTCCCTGAACGCAGGTATTGAAGTCCTTGGCACTTGACGCGGGCTTTGCTCATGAAATTCGCGTTTTAAGGCCATTGACTTAGATGAATTCCAACTTGGGTTGAAGGGTCTCAGACCCGAATTTTGCAACTCCTGTTGATTCAATAGGGAGATGGCAATTTTCGGCGTCTGAGTCTTTTCGCGTCTTGCGCTTTTAGGCGCGGGCGCAAAATGAGACGCAGTTTTGATTCGCGTCTGTCTCTGCTGACGCAGTAGTTTGGCTCACCGCGCGGGCTTATTCCCGCGTTTGCAGTTCTCCATAATAGCCGCGTTTGTTACATAGTATTCTTTAAAGTATACCAAGTTTCAGATTTGCTAACCCTCTTGTTTATCTTTGCAGGTAGGCTTGACTGTCCTTTTTCAAGTTCGCTGGGCCCCTGGAAGAATATTTCAGCTGACGGACTTGTTCGATGTTCGTCCACAAAGGAATATATTATGGTCCTCGTCGTCCACAAAGGAATATTTTATATCCCTGACGAGGACTCGACCCTCGCCAAGGTCTCTTCAGATCCACTGCACCAGTCATGCCTGCTGGCAAGAGATGGTCAGGGTAAGTATGGCGGCGAGGGGGCTACAGTGGATAAGGTGGCAGGTAGGATCCTCTTCCTCTCCCACCCCAGAAGTAACATCAAGGACTCCTCATGTCTGCTGGATGGTCTGCTGGGGAAAGAGATGTTCATAAATGAAGGGTTGCAGGATTTTCTGCTGCCACCAGACCTCAAGAACACCATTGCTCTTAGCTTAGTCAGCTAGGGCTCTTTCGATGTTTACATCATGCATCGTGGTGTAACCAGCTTCTATTGTAGCCACAAAACATCGCGCACTTGGAATCAGACGCGGCTTTAAGGAGTGAGTGCAACCTCTGAGAGAGAGAGAGGGACTTCTTTGTACTCCTTAATTGTAACACTCCATCTTATTGTAAGAGAGCGTTTTGACTGTAACACTCAATCTTATTGTATAAGAGAGCGTTTTGTATCACTTTCATATGTTTGGAAATAAATAAAAGTGACACTTTTCTTTTTGCTTCTTTCGTTGTCTTAAACTTTTTGTCTTAGACTCATGGAAGCAAAGAATTTTTGACTTTGTCAAAATTATGATGGTAATTTTAATAAGTCAAACTTTGTGGAGAAAGACCTGTTGGCCCAAGAGGTTACACTCTCTTGTTTTGTGTTTTGATGATGACAAACCAAATAAGAGCTATTTGGTACTAATGAATTTATTCAAGATAAGTTTCAGGTTTTGTACCATGTTTGGAGACCATTGGCTTAGCTTTTGCAAGAACTTCTAAGTTTCGCATAGCAAGGAAGGCAAATTGCACAATCAAGGAAGGATCATAGAAGAGAAGGCACTAGCAAGGCATTGGATGGCTCAAAGACTTGAAGATTGCTCTAAAAGTATTTAATCATTGTATTTTTAATTTTATAGTTTGTTAAAGAATAGTGGATAGGTTTGAAGCTCTATCACACACGTTTTTGCGCACATATTTATTCCAAAATATTTTCTTATAATTATACAAAAACATTTTGTTTACAAGATTTTGTCTACATTTATATCTTTATATTATACTAATCTATGTTCAAAAGTATTTTTGTCAAAATCAAAATCTCCTTTTTATTCTTTCCAAAAACTGATTTTTTTAACCTGTTCGGTCGACCGACCGGTCGACTGATTCTATGTCAGGTTTGACCGGTCGACCGTCCCAGTCGACCGTGGAACTGGGAGGTGCACGTATCCGTGTGCATGTCTGCCGGTCGACCGTGCAGTCGACCGACTGTAGCTCAGTCTGCTCTCGGTTAAAATGGGTCGACCGGGCGGTCGACCGCTGGCCTGCAACGGTATATATTTGAACTTGCGGTCGACCGACCGGTCGACCGACAGAGCCGTTTGAACAGTAACGGGCATTTTTTTTTGAGCTGTTTATTTTTGTCTTTTTCTCACTTAAGTGAATTTAAATGACTTGTTTTGGGTTTAATTCATTCTGATTAGCCTTAAAAATGTTTTATCTTCTAACCCTAGCCCTCTCCTATAAATAGGGGTGTTTGGGGAGAGATTGGTTCACCTAATTATTACAAGAAAAATTCAAAAGTTTAAGGCATTCAAAAGAGCTTGGTTTCTTGGTTTCTGTGCTGAAATTCTCTCTCATTTTCTGAAGTGTTTTCAAGAATTCTCTGATTTCATTTTCTTTTCTCTTTACACACAAGAGCTTCATTCCTACTCAATATTCTCTAAGGACCTTTGTAAGGAAGAGATATTTGAAAGAGAGAGTTTGTGGTCTTTTGACTACCAAGATATTGCTTGTACTGAAATTGTGGAGTTGGGTACTCCGGTGATCTTTGTAACATCTTTGTGATAGTGGAAGTGGTCGGAATCCTTCTGGGGAAGGCGGGGAAGTAGAGCTGGGTGCTCGAACCTCGATAACATATCCTTGTGTTTGCGATTGGTTTACTTTTCCTTATTCTTGCACTACTTTCATTGCTATTACTTCTTGTTTTTGATTTTCATTGCCATATTCATCATATTTCATCTTGTCAATCAAAATCCCATACAACAAGGTTGCATTGTGCACCTCTAACTCATTTTACGAGGAATCAGGAGGAAGGAGTTCAGAACCCTTCACGGGGCATTCGGCTCTTAGTCTTGTTTTGGGAGATTGTTGCATCATTTTTTTTAAATTGTGCATTGATTAGCATTATCACCTATTCACCCCCCTCTAGGTGATTTTCAATTGGTATCGGAGCTTGGACTCTAGGTTTGGCTTAACATCCATAGAGAGATCCTTAAAATTTGCTAATCAACATTTTCATTCATTCATTCATCACTAGTAAACATGGCCGATAACATTAAAACCCCTCCTAAATTTGATGGACTAAATTTCCCTATTTGGAAGGTTAGGATGACTATATTTTTGCAATCTTTGGGTAGCTTAGTGGCTAAGTCCTTGACCAAACCCTATGTAGCACCCGATAGTGATGAGAGCACTTGGACCGACTTCAACTTTAGAGAATATGAGGCTAACTCCAAGGCCCAAAACTCCCTATTAACCGCCTTGAATGAGGATGACCTTACACGGGTAATTCATTGCCAATCCGCCTATGAGATTTGGCAACACTTATTGGTCACACATGAAGGGACTTCACAAGTCAAGAGAGCTAAAATAGATCTCTTGAGGTCTCAATATGAATCATTTAAAATGCTTGATGATGAATCCATTGATTGTATGATTACTAGATTTACTAAAATCACCAATGGTCTTTCTTCCTTAGGTGACGTCATCTCCAACGATCAAAAGGTGCGCAAAGTGATTCGGGCTCTTCCTCCATCTTGGGAGATAAAGGCCACCACCTTAAAGGAATTAAACGACAAGGATGAGATGGACATCATTAGTCTCATTGGGAACCTAAAGACCCATGAGATGGAGAAGAAAGCAAGAGAAGAGGCCGCTCCAACAAAGAAGAAGTCAATAGCTTTCAAGTCTTCATCCACCCTTAAAGATGATGAAGAAGATGAAGAAGAAGATGAGGAGCTCTCCCTCCTTGTGCGCAACATCAAAAGGATGTACCGGAAGAACAAGCTCAATTTCCGGAGAAAATTTGAAGGCAAAGAAGAGCGAAGGATTATATGCTACAATTGCCGAAAGCCCGGACACATTATGGCCGATTGTCCGGAATTCAAGAAGAAAATGACTTCCTCCTTCAAGCCAAAGAAGCCGGAAGAAAAGAAAGCTTACAAGGCCACGTGGGATTCGGAAAGCGAGTCCGAGGAAGAGGCGGATGTAGCAAATATGTGTTTCATGACAAACACACCTAAGGTAACCCCTCAACCCCTTGATGATGAAGATGATGAATTAAGTAAGGAAGTTCTTGTACATGCTTTTGTTGAACTTTCTGAAACTTATGATAACAAGAAAATTGAATGCTTTAAATTGTAAAAAGAAGTTGCTTTTCGCAAAAATCAACTTGCTTTGGTTACAAAAGAAAAAGATGATATTTCTTCAAATCTCACTTCCATTCAATATGAATTTGATGCATACAAGATTTCTTGTAAGGGTAAATCTTCTATTGTTGATGAAAAAGAAATTTCCTCCTTGAAATCTAAAATGGTTGACTTTGAAAAGGTTTTGAAAGATTGTGCCTTTAATACTAAGAAACTTGAAGAAAAATTTTCTAAAAAGCACACATCTCATGCTAAAGATTCACATGCTAAGATCCCGCATGCTCACACTACACCTAACACTTCTCATGTTCATGCTCACAATGCCCATGCTCACAAATCACACACTCATTATGCTTTTAAATATGGTAGAGTATATAGATGCACTTATTGTGGTAAAAATGGACATTTAGCTAAGTTTTGTTATGATCAATTAAATAGATCCAATAATCTTGTTTGGGTTCATGGCACTAACCCTCTAGGACCCAAGAAAATGTGGGTACCAAAATCAAGTCCTAAATTGTTTGATGTAGGTACACACCAAGGCTCCAAGACGTAGGGAGCGGTGGTACCTTGATAGTGGTTGTTCAAGACACATGACATGGGACATCAATAACTTCTCAACCCTATCAAGGTACATGGAAGGTGGCTCCGTCACCTTCGGGGATGACTCCAAAGGGACTATCATCGGTATAGGTAACATTCAAATTGGTTCATCTCCTACAATAGAAAATGTTGTACTTGTTGATGGTTTGAAACATAATTTGCTTAGCATTAGTCAATTTTGTGATCGTGGACTTAAAGTTATTTTTGATGATACTTCTTGCAAGATTTTTGATATTAAATCCAATGTTTGTATTCTTACCGGTTTTCGTGATGATAATGTTTATATCATTGACATGCTTAGTGTGGAATGTTCTACTAAATGCTTAAATGCTTTTGATGAAAATTCTTGGCTTTGGCATAGAAGATTAGGACATGCATCTTTTGACCATCTTTCTAGAATTAATTCAAAGGAATTGGTGAAGGGTATACCTTGCTTGAAGTTTGAGAAAGACCGCATTTGTGGTGCGTGCCAACTTGGGAAACAAACCAAGTCTTCCTTCAAACCAATCAAGGATATCATGTCAACTAGGCCTTTAGAACTAATTCATATGGATCTTTTTGGACCAACACAAACTAAAAGTTTAAATGGTAGTAGATTTGCATTTGTTTTAGTTGATGATTTTTCCCGTTTCACTTGGGTTTTCTTCTTGCAAAGTAAAGATCAAACATTTTCATATTTCAAAATCTTTCGAAAAAGGGTTGAAAAAGAAAAAGGTTTTTCGATTTTGAGAATAAGGAGTGATAGAGGTGGTGAGTTTGTTAACCAACTCTTCATGACTTATTGTGATGAAAAGGGAATCAAGCATGAAATGTCTTGTCCTAGGACTCCACAACAAAATGGAGTAGTAGAAAGAAAAAATAGAACACTTCAAGAGATGGCTAGGACAATGATAAGTGAATATGACCTCCCTCAATATTTATGGGCCGAGGCCGTAAACACCGCATGCTATATATCGAATCGTATTTATTTATGCAAAAATTCTTCTAAAACATCTTTTGAAATGTATCATTCTAGAAAACCAAATGTTGCATATTTCAAAGTTTTTGGATGCAAGTGTTTTGTTTTAAATACTAAGGATAATTTGGGTAAATTTGATGCTAAGGCTTGTGAAGCTATCTTTGTTGGATATTCTTCTACTAGCAAAGCATATAGAGTATTCAATAGATCTTCACAAACTATTGAAGAATCCATGCATGTAAAGTTTGAAGAATCTAATGTGGTTGTTGAGAATGTTGTAGAGATTGAACCATTAGGTGAAGACATGGAGAGACTATCCTTGAAGGACTCACCCGCTCAAGAAGATAAGCAAGAACCTATTGGTGATGTTCAAGAGGATAAAGAGGAAAGCTCTCAACCGCTTCCCAAAGCTTGGAGATACGCTACAAATCATCCTAAGGAGCTCATCTTGGGTGATGCATCTAAAGGAGTCACAACACGCTCCAAACTCCATGACCTATGTGGTAACTTTGCTTTCATTTCTCATTTTGAACCCAAAGGCATTCTCGAAGCCGAGACGGACCCATATTGGTTGCTTGCCATGCAAGAGGAACTTAATCAATTTGAGCGCAATCAAGTTTGGCACCTTGTTCCTAAACCCCACGATAGACCAATAATTGGTACTAAGTGGATCTTTAGAAACAAGATGGATGAGTCCGGAAATGTCATTAGGAATAAAGCTAGGTTAGTGGCCTAAGGTTACACTCAAGTTGAGGGAATTGACTTTGAGGAGACCTTTGCACCCGTAGCACGGCTTGAAGCCATACGGATGACACTAGCTTTTGCATCTTTCAAAAATTTTAAACTTTTTCAAATGGATGTGAAAAGTGCATTTTTGAATGGTTTTATAAATGAAGAAGTTTATGTTGCTCAACCTCCCGGTTTTATTGATCATCTTCATCCCGATTTTGTTTTTAAACTTGATAAAGCTTTGTATGGATTAAAACAAGCTCCAAGAGCTTGGTATGAAAGGCTTTCTAGTTTTCTTATTTCAAATGATTTTATTAAAGGCAAAGTAGACACTACTCTATTCACTAAGCATGTTGATAATGACATTTTAATTGTGCAAATTTATGTTGATGATATAATTTTTGGTTCTACTAATGAGCTTTTGTGCAAGGATTTCGAAAAGGTCATGCAACTTGAATTTGAAATGTTTCAATGGGTGAGCTTAATTTCTTTCTTGGACTCCAAATCAAGCAATTGCAAGATGGGAACTTCATATGTCAAGCCAAATACGCAAAGGAACTCGTAAAGAGGTTTGGACTTGAAGACTCAAAGGTTTGCAACACTCTCATGGCAACTACAACCAAGCTTGATAAGGATGACCAAGGTAAAAATGTTGATATTAAGTTATATAGAAGCATGATAGGAAGTCTTTTATATTTAACGGCAAGTAGGCCGGATATCATGTTTAGTGTGTGTCTTTGTGCCAGATTTCAATCGTGTCCTAAAGAGTCTCATCTTATTGCCGTAAAACGTATCATTCGTTATATTAAGGGAACGATTGGAATGGGTCTATGGTATCCGAAAACCGGAGATTTCTCAATGACGAGTTATTCGGATGCCGACTATGCGGGTTGTAGAGTAGATAGAAAGAGTACTAGTGGGACATGTCAATTTCTTGGTAATTGTCTTGTTTCATGGTCCTCTAGGAAGCAAAATTTCGTAGCTCTCTCAACCGCCGAGGCGGAGTATGTTGCCGCGGGGGCTTGTTGTGCACAAGTCCTTTGGATGAAACATACTCTCCTTGATTATGATTTGCATTTTGACCATATAAAAATATTTTGTGATAATACTAGTACTATACATATGACAAAGAATGCAAATCAACATAGTAAGACCAAGCACATTGAGATTAGATATCACTTTCTTAGAGATCATTTTGAGAAAGGAGATATAGTTATTGATTATGTTTCTACGGATTTGCAACTAGCCGATATTTTCACTAAACCGCTTGATTTTGCTAGATTTTCGTTTATTTGTGGAGAACTTAATGTTTGTGTTATTGAATAACATGTTTTTTATAACCCTTTTTGATGTATGACAAAAAGGGGGAGAATAAGTTTACATGGACAAAAATAAGTTCATTTGGTCTTGGTTCCATATGAATTTATATGTTTTAGTTTTATGAGTTTGTTATGAGTCTTGTGTTTTATGAATTTGAGAACTCTTGTATTTTGTGTTTTATTATGAATTTGAGAACTCTTGTATTTTGTGTTTTATTGGTATTGTTTCAATTTGGTTTCAATTGGCATCAAGAGTATGTTTTTGTGTTTTTAATAAATTCTTGTGTTTTCATATAGCATAATTTGAGGGGGAGTCTTCTCCTCCCCCATATTTTTGTCCATAGCCTATTTGTTTTGTCATCATCAAAAAGGGGAGATTGTTGGCCCAAGAGGTTACACTCTCTTGTTTTGTGTTTTGATGATGACAAACCAAATAAGAGCTATTTGGTACTAATGAATTTGTTCAAGATAAGTTTCAGGTTTTGTACCATGTTTGGAGACCATTGGCTTAGCTTTTGCAAGAACTTCTAAGTTTCGCATAGCAAGGAAGGCAAATTGCATAATCAAGGAAGGATCATAGAAGAGAAGGCACTAGCAAGGCATTGGATGGCTCAAAGACTTGAAGATTGCTCTAAAAGTATTTAATCATTGTATTTTTAATTTTATAGTTTGTTAAAGAATAGTGGATAGGTTTGAAGCTCTATCACACACGTTTTTGCGCACATGTTTATTCCAAAATGTTGTCTTATAATTTATACAAAAAATTTTGTTTACAAGATTTTGTCTACATTTATATCTTTAAATTATACTAATCTATGTTCAAAAGTATTTTTGTCAAAATCAAAATCTCCTTTTTATTCTTTCCAAAAACTGATTTTTTTAACCTGTTCCGGTCGACCGACCGGTCGACTGATTCTATGTCAGGTTTGACCGGTCGACCGTCCCAGTCGACTGTGGAACTGGCAGGTGCACGTATCCGTGTGCATGTCTGCCGGTCGACCGTGCAGTCGATCGACTGTAGCTCAGTCTGCTCTCGGTTAAAATGGGTCGACCGGGCGGTCGACCGCTGGCCTGCAACGGTCATATATTTGAACTTGCGGTCACCGACCGGTCGACCGACAGAGCCGTTTGAACAGTAACGGGCATTTTTTTTTTGAGCTGTTTATTTTTGTCTTTTTCTCACTTAAGTGAGTTTAAATGACTTGTTTTGGGTTTAATTCATTCTGATTAGCCTTAAAAATGTTTTATCTTCTAACCCTATCCCTCTCCTATAAATAGGGGTGTTTGGGGAGAGATTGGTTCACCTAATTATTACAAGAAAAATTCAAAAGTTTAAGGCATTCAAAAGAGCTTGGTTTCTTGGTTTTTGTGCTGAAATTCTCTCTCATTTTCTGAAGTGTTTTCAAGAATTCTCTGATTTCATTTTCTTTTCTCTTTACACACAAGAGCTTCATTCCTACTCAATATTCTCTAAGGACCTTTGTAAGGGAAGAGATATTTGAAAGAGAGAGTTTGTGGTCTTTTGACTGCCAAGATATTGCTTGTACTGAAATTGTGGAGTTGGGTACTCCGGTGATCTTTGTAACATCTTTGTGATAGTGGAAGTGGTCGGAATCCTTCTGGGGAAGGCGGGGAAGTAGAGCTGGGTGCTCGAACCTCGATAACATATCCTTGTGTTTGCGATTGGTTTACTTTTCCTTGTTCTTGCACTACTTTCATTGCTATTACTTCTTGTTTTTTATTGTCATTGTCATATTCATCATATTTCATCTTGTCAATCAAAATCCCATACAACAAGGTTGCATTGCGCACCTCTAACTCATTTTACGAGGAATCAGGAGGAAGGAGTTCAGAACCCTTCACGGGGCATTCGGCTCTTAGTCTTGTTTTGGGAGATTGTTGCATCATTTTTTTTAAATTGTGCATTGATTAGCATTATCACCTATTCACCCCCCCTCTAGGTGATTTTCAAGACCCTATTTCAGGAACTCTCATGATACTGTCAGAGGTGTAATATTAACTTGACAGAGATGAAATTTTTGATGGACCTGCCACTTTATAAGAGAAAGTGACAAGTAGAATTGGTACCCCCAGGTGAACTGTTATCAAGTGTTTGGGATTAACTTGATTGAGCTCAACTGAGGATTTGATGGAAACACTGTTGATGGTGTAGTATTAACCTAACAATGTTTTTAGGTAGACTTGTTATTCTGTTGAAGAGAATAACAAGTGGGACTAGACTCGTGGGGAATCTAGGAAAGTTTGTTACCGTCAGAGGTGTGATATTAACTTAACGGGTTGGAAGTGGTCTTGTCAGAAGTGTAATGTTAACTTGACAAGGATGTGAGTCAGAGGTGTGATATTAACTTAACTCAGAAGTGTCACTGTCATAGGTGTAATGTTTAACTTGACAGTGAGGGTAATGCTAGAGGTGTAATGTTGAACTTAGCATTGGTCATCTCGGCTTGGATAAGGAAGTCGAGGAAAAGGTCAAAGCCATAGGTGTATTGTTGAACTTAGCAATGACTTGGATGCTAGAGGTGTGGTGTTAACTTAGCATCATCCATTTCAGCTTCGATATGGAAGTCTGAAGAAAAGTGACTGTCAGAGGTGTAATATTAAACTTGGCAGAAACTTGATTACTGTTTAGAGGTGTGGTGTTAAACTTTAACAGTAATTTGTCAGAGGTGTGATATTAACTTGACAAAGATTGCCTCATGATAAGAGCAATTTGAGGACCTGTCATTCTATTGATGAGAATTGACAAGTGACAATTTTCAAGTGCCAGAGGTGTAGTGTTAACTTGGCAGATTTGAAAATTTGATACTCCGTGTAGAGTTGACAAACAAAACTTGTACTCGACAAGGAATATTGAAAAGTTTCCATTGCCAGAGGTATAGTGTTAACTTAGTAATGGTTGTATTTGGTAGACCTACCATTCTGTGGATGAGAATTGGTAGGGGATTTTGGAGGAAAGAGTGGAGCCAAGTCCACTTTAGGATTTTTAGCAAACCCTCAGCTGTCAACGGGTTTGAGGTGCCTTTACCAACTACCGTTTGAGTTGGGCTAGCCATGCTATTCCCTCAGCATGATGAGTTGTCGAAGACTTATGTTGGGCTTAGAAGCCAACATTTTCCTCTATCCTTAGCCGTAGGAGGCGTCGGATCAAATGGGAACGTGTCCCTTAGGATTTTTAGCAAATCCTCAGCTGTCAACGGATTTGAGGTGCCTTTACCAACTACCGTTTGAGTGGGCTAGCCATGCTATTCCCCTCAGCATGATAGTTGTCGAAGACTTATGTTGGGCTTTGAAGCCAACATTTTCCTCTATCCTTAGCCGTCGGAGGCGTTGGATATTAATGAAGAAGCTCTTCTTGTTTTGATCAGAGGTGTACTTTTAACTTGATCGGCGGAAGAATACCATCTAAGGATAGTATTTCTTCAGGACCTGCCATTGATCGGCATCATGAGTGTATCGCCATTTGAGGTTATGAGGCGATATGACCCATTCGAGTAGACTGACTCTACTACAAATGGTCCTTCCCATTGGGTTGGAATTTTCCTTTTGTCTTGTGCGTCATTACCATGGGTCTTCTGACGGCTAAGACTAGGTCGCCTTTCTTGAAAGTTCGCACTTTAACTTTCTTGTTGAAGGCTCTGGTAATTCGAGCCTGGTAGAGCTCGATTTGCTGTTGGGCCTGCAGACGTTTATCATCTAAGGCCTCCAGTTCTTGGAGTCGCTGTCGATGCTTCTCCTCGGTTGTCATCTCTGCTGTCAAGGCGACGCGTAGAGATGGAATTTGGATCTCCAGTGGGAGTACGGCTTCGCACCCGTATACCAAAGAAAATGGCGTAGCCTTAGTTGGGGTTCGCACAGTTGTGCGGTAAGCCCATAAGCATTCACCCAACTTGTCGTCCCAGTCTCGTTGACTTTTCGAGACGAACTTTTTGAGAAGCTTGCCAATAGTCTTGTTGAAAGCTTCTGCGAGGCCATTAGCGGCAGAATAGTATGCCGTTGAGGACACTCTGGATTCTGAACTTAGCGCAGAATCTCTGAAACGCCTGGCTGATGAACTGAGGTCCATTGTCATGGACAATTCGCCGGGGTACACCGAAACGGTAAATAACGTGATGTTTCACGAACTTGATCACGTTAGATGATTTTACCTCCTTCAAAGGAACAGCTTCGGCCCATTTAGAGAAGTAATCGGTTATTGCCAAAATAAACCGATGTCCTTTTGATGATGGTGGGCTGATAGGACCAACCACGTCCATGCCCCACATTTCAAATGGCCAGGTAGAGGCCGTAGAGTGGAGGTAGCCTGGTGCTTGATGGATGAAATCGCCATGCACTTGGCAGGCGTGACATCTCTGGCATAAGTGACGGCATCGTCAATCATCTTGGGCCAGTAGTAACCCAATCTTTGGAGTCGATGTGCCAGTTTTGGGCCGGGTTGATGGGCTCCACACATACCGTCGTGGGCTTCCCTCAATACCTCTTGGGCTTCTTTTGGTGAGAGGCAACGGAGTAAGATCCCGTCATGCGATCGACGATACAATGTTCGCGTAATCGCATTATAATAGAATTTGGGGATTTTCCTTCGGATGGCAGCCGCTTCCTTGGCGTCCTCAGGCAGGATGTCGTACAAGACGTAGTCGATATAGGGGAATCGCCAGTCTCTAGGCTCTGGACCGGTTGATGCTTCAAGTGCTTCTTCGCGGTGACGACCTCCCGTTGACTCCTGATAATCCTCAAGAGCATTTCTCGGGCAATACAGGTCGTGACTGTAGACGAATATCTTCTCCATTGCTCCAGCTGGAAGAGCTAAGGAGGCAGCCAGGGATGCGAGTGTATCTGCGTGCGCATTTTGCCTGCGCGGCACATGGTCGATGTAGAAGCTTGTAAACCCCTCGGCCATGCGGATAGTTGCGTTGTGGTAAGGCACTAAGTCTTCATGTCTGACTTCGTACTCCCCGCGAACTTGGCTGACGATGAGTTTAGAATCACCGTATGCCTCGAGATTTTTAACGCCAATCTCATCGGCGAATTGCATCCCAATCAAAAGAGCGTTGTACTCCGCCACATTGTTGGAACAGGGCTCAATTAATGAGACAGCTCGGGGAATCACATAATTTTGTGGGGATACAAGTACTACTCCTACCCCCGCTACTACGTGTCCCTTCGGGCTTGTTCTTGATGCACCGTCGAAGAAAAGTTGCCATACTTGACTTTCGAACGATGTATGAGTCAGGCAGACTTCAGCAACTTCATCTGGGAGATCCTCGTAGACTTTGGCTGCCCTCGGATCTGGGTGCTCAGCTAGGAAATCCGCGACTGCTTGTCCCTTAATGGCCTTTTGTGGTAAAAAGCGCATCTCATATTGGGAGAGCAATATGGCCCATTTTGCCAGTCGGCCATTTAGCGATGAAGGTTTAGTCATAAGTAACCTCAGGGGGTGACTTTTGATATGACGTTTATAGTTTGGCCTACCAGATAGTGTCGCATTTTCTGGATAGCGAACACCAGTGCCAAACATTCCTTCTCGATCGGGTTATACCGATATTCGGCTCCGATCATTGTTCTACTCAGATAGTAGATTGCTTGCTCACGTCCCTGATCGTCATTCTGAGCTAGTAGAGCTCCCAAAGAATGATCCATTGCTCGGACGTACACCAGAAACGGCTTTCCGGATACCGGAGCTGCAAGGACTGGTGGTTGGGTGAGGTATTGCTTGATTTCCTCGAATGCTTGTTGACAAGCGTCGTCCCAAATGAACGAGACACCCTTCTTCATCAGCTTAGCGAAGGGTTGGCATCTTCCGGAAAGGTTTGAGATGAACCTGCGGATGTACGCCAATCGTCCTTGTAATCCCCTGAGCTCCTTGAGGCTTCTCGGGGGTTGCATCTCCTGGATAGCGCGAATCTTTTCGGGTCCAAGTGAATTCCTGTGGAAGTTACAACAAATCCTAGGAATTTGCCACTGGCCACCCCCAGGAAGGACTTTGTGGGATTCATCTTCAATTGATGAGCCCGCATGATGTCGAAGACCACCTTCAGGTCCGCTATGTGATCACTTTAGTGCGGCTTTTACCGCGATGTCATCAACATAACATTCCACCGTTTTGCGTATTTGCTGATGGAAAATGGCGTTCATGGCCCTTTGGTATGTTGCCCCTGCATTTTTCAGTCCGAAGGGCATGACGGTGTAGCAATGTACCCCTAGAGGTGTCCTGAAGGAGGTATGCTTTTCGTCGTCAGGATACATTTTGATTTGATTGTATCCTGAGAATCCGTCCATGAAGGACATTCGTTCGAATCCACAAGTATTGTCAATCATGACATCTGTGATCGGCAATGGGAATTCGTCCTTGGGGCAGGCCTCGTTTAGGTCGCGGAAGTCGATGCAAATCCGGATCTTCCCGTTCTTCTTGGAGACGGGGACGATGTTGGCTACCCAGTCGGGATGTTGTTCTTCCCTGACGAAGCCAGAATCAATAAGTTTTCTGACTTCTGATTGAATTGCCTCCATTATTTCTGGGCAAAACCGTCGCTGCTGTTGTTTGACAGGCTTTACGTCCGGATTGATGTTGAGGCGGTGCATGGCCACTTGAGGATCAAGTCCTGGCATGTCCTCATAATTCCAGGCGAAGACGTCTATATACTCTTGTACAAGAGATATTAGATCCTTCTTCTCCGATGGTGACAGGCCGTCACTTATGAAGATGGGCTTAGGATTAGCCTCATCTCCTAGGTTGATCTGAACAACCTTGTCTTCTGTGGGTGGCTCGCGCTGTTCAAAGCGATATCCCAAAGAGCATTTAAATGTTTGATCCAAGGATCTGTATCAGATTGGATCATTTCTTCATTTCCATCTTCCAGGTGGCTTGTCGAAACCATGTTCACTGAAAGTTCCTTGAAGATGTTGCCGACACTGACATCTGACTCCCAAGATGATGTGTCTGAAGAGTAATCGTTGCTCGACGATTCTTGAGAATCGGAGGCTGATGGGACCGGAGTTGATACGTAGCCCAACCCCCGGCGCGTCCGATGATAATAATCGGGGGCCTTCCCTTTCGGCACAAAGGATCGAAGTAGCGTTCTCCTTCCTTGCCGAAGTTCAACCCGGGTCTGTTGGTTAGATCGTACCCCATGCACTTCATCATTTTGAGCGCTTTTGGTTCATAATGACTGAGCTGAGGGGATTCCTCCTCACTTTCCGAGTCTTCGCGGGGCATTGGCTCAGACGAGATTCTCCCAAAAAGAATTGGTTTTTGGCCTTTTCGTCTGGCTGGAACCATGAATATAGATTCTTGCGCATTACCATTGTCTCGGTATGTCTCGAAGGACGACTTTACTGGTACATGCAACGATGTCAAAGCATCTACTGCCGACCAGGGATCGTCATCTATATCAGTGCTAGTATCTGACGGTATTGAATCAGAAGCACACACAGAAAAATACGCAAAATCTAAATCTTCATTAATATACCAACCGCCTACATCATCGGTGGTATTATCGACATCGGGCTTATTAGTGCCTGTTACAAGTGGTTCTAACTCCCACAGGCACTCTTCTTTCTCAGGCTCAGTGTCAGCCTCATTACCAGAGTCTGGCTCCTCTGGTTGTGGGGCTTTATCCGTCTCCACCGGATCTTGGTACAGCAAAGAGTCGGTGAAATAATTCTCGACCCCTTTGAACGGATACCTTTCGGCGATCAACGTCTGCACATTTCCACTCCCGTCAATGTATTTCATGACTTGGTGGAGAGTGGAGGGAACGATGGAGTTGCGGTGAATCCACGGTCGTCCCAGCAATAGATTGTAGGAAGTGTCGGCGTCAATGATGTAGCATGTCACTTCCGACTTGAGGCTTCCAATCTGACACCTGAGCTTGATCTTCCCCATCGGACGGGTCTGGTTGGCATTGAACCCATAGATAGTCGTCTGGGTGGGGCTCAAACGATGGGTAGGAATGCCGAGATGTTGCATGACCCGGCGAGGCATGATGCTCAACGCGGACCCTGGATCTACCTGGATGCGGTTCACCTCAGACGATCCAATATACCCTGTGAAGTACAGGGGTCGATCATGCTTCCCTTTAACCTGCATATCATCTGCCGTGAAGGTGATGCAGGGGGCATTCTGGGAGGTGTGGAGGCAATCCTCTACATCTTCCTCCTTCGGCACCTGGGTCATAAAGACCTCAGCATTTGCCAGGGCTTCTTGCAGAGCTTCCCTGGTAGACTTCGATAGTCTAAGAAGTTCATACAAGGTAATGCGTGCCGGAATGTTGGCCAACTGAGCCAGGACATCAAAGCGGTAAGGTGCCGTAGATCCTTCCGCGATGCCCTTTTGAAGGGCTCGAGAAAATCGAGTCTCCTTCTGCTTTTCCACAGGTGGCTTTGTGGAGGGCCTGACTGGCTCCGCAGTTGGTTGTGGAGGGGCTACTGCCGTCTCGCCGTACTGTTTCAAGTACGCCTGTCCTGAACGGGTTCCTGCCATTGGTTGGTTGGGCTCTGCGGCCAAGACTATCGTTTCCTCCTCTGAGTCGGTCAGTGAAGGGATATCAGTCTCCGCTTCTCGGGAAGAGGCGCATACCACATTGCAAGATGAGGCTTTTGCCTTGCCTTTGGATTTCCTGTTGATCACAGTAGTCCATTGCCGTGCATCGACAAGGTCAGGGTGGACCCACATGATTTCCCCTTGAGGTGTAGGGACGGGTACCAAGCCTTTCTCTTGCTGCTGGTGAGGGTCTGTGTTGACTATTCTCAGTTCTCCTCTTGGAATAGGGACCACCCCCGCAGGCGTTGGGGGCTGTCTTCCGAACTGGAGAGCTGACGTCACATTAGCCGTCACCTTCTTCTGCTCTGGTCGGAGCTTTAACACCTCCGCGTCAATCAGAGCTTGAAGGACATCCTTGAAAACGTAGCAGCTTTTGGTAGGGTGTCCCAACATTCTGTGGTATAGACAGTAGTTGGGATTGTCGGTCTTGCCGACTTCCTCGGGGCGCCTAGCTTCAGGGAGCTTCAGTCGGTTGCTCTTGTTGAGTAATTTGAAGAGCGAATCAACATGTTCTCCTTGAAGGAATATTGCTTGTTGGCGCGAGGCTGACTTGAAGAGCCACTCGCCCTGCCTGATTGAGGTTTGGCGGGAGATTTGGTCTCCGTTGCCAAATTATCCTTCCGCTTTGTTTGGAGGGATGTGTCTGGCGCACGCCTTGTCGACCTTTCCGGCCTAGGCTTACCTTCCTCCGCTCTGACGCGGGCAACGATCTCCTCAGCCTGCTCACCTTGTTGGACTAATTGTTTCCAGGTGCGGCTTTCAGCAACTCCTATTTGAGCAAGGAGTGAGGTTTGGAGATTGTGGCGGCATGTTTCCACCAGGGTGGCCTGGGTCATACCGCTTGGACACCGGAGTGCCATGTTCCGAAATCTTTCCACGAAAGATTTGACGGACTCCCCTTTCCGCTGTTTGGTAGCCAAAAGGGTGGGCATCGTGACTTCGGAGTCATCTTCGAAGAAGCGTGTTAAGAACAGCTTCTCCAGATCGCCCCAGTTCTTGATAGAACCTTCTGGGAGCTTCATGAACCATTCAAAGGCCAACCCTTTCAGGGTGCCGATGAACAGACGCGCCAGGATAGCATCGTTGTCTACTACATTCCCGGTTTGGGATTTGAAGTAGTAGATGTGCTGGTTGGGTGACCCCTTCCCGTCGAATGCTTGGAGGGTTGGAGCCTTGAACTTAGGAGGGTATGGAACTAAGTCCCACTCAGCCGGATAGGGCCGGACCACTCCTGCTTCTTGGAGGTCTTTGCGATTGGCAAGGGCCTCGAGGCGTCGCTCCAATTGACTCATTCTCTTAGCATGAGCCTTTCCCTGGTCTTGGTCGCCCTTTACTTGCGACGAGGATTTGGGCGAATCCGCAGCAGATTGCCGCGCCTCCTCAGAAGGTTCGGAAGATGAGCTTTCTCCCTCTCTCCTTTGCCCTTTGACTTTTTAGGAGGAGATTTCCTCCTGTCTTCGAGCAGCTGTGCAATTGCCTGCTTGAGGGAGTTGATAGATTCTTGCTGAGAAAGAATCATATCCATTTGCGCCTTCTGGATCTGCTCTAAACGTCTAGCCGTCTCCTCAGGAGTGCCTGTCATGTAAGCGGAGGTCTCCTTCTCGACGGAAGAGTTCGAAGCCCTAGATCCCGCTACGGCGGAGTGAGAATCGTTCACTTCAACGCCGTGGGCTAAGGCATTATAGTCAATTGGGGGAATGGCCCCCGTCCGGGTGCGAGTGTGTCGATACACCCCTTCCGGTTCAGAGTCAGACTCGGACTCATCTGAGCTGACTGCAAGTTGTTTTCCCTTGCTCCTGCTTGTCATATTCGCAGTGAGCTCCGGGTACTCTACGTCAGAGAAGGTTCTCCTTCTGTGGGAGCGCCTCCTTTTAGCTGACGGGGGAATCAGGGTCAGCTGTCTGATCAAAGACTGCTGGTTCACGCCTGACTCGCAATGGCATCCAGAGAGTATGGAGATAAGCCGTTGGCAGCAGCATGACGAAGTGACCTGATTGGCACTTCTTTTCTTTGTCAAGTAATCCCTCAAATCCATGGGAGGGGGATTGAAAAGACTAGCCTCGCAACGTCGGAGACGGGAGGCATCCATGTGCTGCACAGCTTGGACGCAGGCTTCAGGGACGCGGTTCTCGCGACGCGGCTGTGTAACGCGCGTCTGGCGTCTCTGCTGAGATGAAACGCGAGTCTCGCGTTGCTGCCTGGTGCGTCTGGGCAGAGACACTTGAGAGAGAATGGGCTGCTGGGCCCCACGCCTGTGGGCGCGTGCTTCTTGCGTTTGACGAGACGCAGAAGCTTCGCCTTGGCGTTTGGTAAGTTGGTCTTCAGAGGACTCAACTTGAGGAGTCTCGCGTTTGGGACGCCAAACGCGGATTTCACGTACTGGACGTGGCGCGGGCAAGGCGCGAGATTGTACGTCGCGTCCAGCCTCAGTTGGACAACCAACGGTTCCAACTTGGAGCTGACGCGCACGTCTCCTCTGTCGACGCTCGGCGTTTCGGTTGCGTCGTGGAGGTGGAGAGTAACCAACGACGACCTGATGTTGATCATCAGAGAGTTTAACCATGCGGGTCTCCTGAGAGACGCTGACGCGGGTCTTCTGTGCGCCGGAGTTGGTCGCAACAGCAACTGTGCTTGAGATCACGCGGGCCTTCTGAGAGGCGTTGACGCGTGAACTTTGCTGGGCACAGTGGGCAGCAGCAGCGGCGCCCAAGAGAGCTTCAGGTCGGGCTTCGGGGCCATTCCCCGCCGAGACCCTGCGACAGACGCGGGTCTTTGGGCTCTTGGAGCCAGAAGAGAGAAACTCTTCATATTTCGCCTGGTCGAACTCGACGACGAGCGATTCGACCATCTTCCCCTTACGGAGGACGTCATCCTGCGCCACGATCTGTTCGTCAGTGACGAAAGTAGTCCCCAGCGGAGTCGCCATCTCTTGTATGACCCGGAAAGGAGAGGACAAGAATTTGCGGTAAAAGTTTTCCTTGAATCAAATGAAAAGGATTACAACAAAAACTGTTCCTTCCGGTTACAAGGGAGGGAGAATATTGAATCTTGAATTCCCCCTTTGTTTAAGGCTGGGTTCTTCGTGTGGCGGTGGAGAGTGAATCTTGTTCTCCGTTGACCAGATGACCGTCCTTCTGGGATCTCATCTGCGGCCGGTAGAAAAAGTGACGCAGCTCTGTCTACCAAAACTCTAAAAGAAAGGTAGGCGAAAGCTAGCTCGTACGCAACGAACTTGCTGAAGAGTTGATCTGCTTCCTTTCTCTCTGTGTCGCCCTCTCCGTCTGGTTAATGCCTATTGCCTATTGCCTCTTGATCTGATTGCCTCTTAATCTGATTGCCTGTTAATGCCCTGTTGCCCATAGCAAACGAGGCTATTTATAGAGGTCCTAGGGGTGAACGTGCCCCTGGAAACGCTCCACAATGAGGGCCAACGTTCCCCGCTACATGGGCGGTAACTAACCCACGTGCCTGCTAAAGGCACGCCACGATGGGGGCTGATTTCCCTTACGTGTAGGCAGTGATTGGTCCCTTAACCAAGGCGGTTATAACTGAGACGCGGGTTTTAGACCTTTGCGTCTTGAGGCTGAGACGCGGGTGTCAGGCCGACGCGCCTTGATACTGAGACGCGGGTGTCAAGCCAACGCACCTTGATGCTGAGACGCGGGTGTCGAGCCAACGCGCCTTGACGCTGAGACGCGGGTGTCGAGCCAACGCGCCTTGATGCTGAGACGCGGGTGTCAGGCCGACGCGCCTTGATGCTGAGACGCGGGTATCGAGCAACGCGCCTTTATGCTGAGACGCGGGTAATAGTCCCTCGCGTCTAGAGATTGAAACTTTGCTTTTCAATGGCTTGTCCTCCAGTAACTTTTGGACAGCCTACAAGATGGAGTTAGGATTCCTAGAGGTCTCACTAGTAGATTCCCATTGGATGGTCTTCTCAGCCAAATTTCATACAAATCCCATCCTTCATCTTCATCTTTCTGCAAGAAACCCCTTGGCACATACTTTCTAAGAGGGTTTTGGTGGAGTAGTCTAAATCATCATAGAGAATTTGGCATTGTTGCCATTTCTCTATTCCATGGTGTGGACATTGGACAAGGAGGTCCTTAAAGCGTTCAAAGTACCTCCAGAACGGTTCACTAGGTTCTTGCTTGAATTGCATGATCGTCTTCCTAATGAGAGCGATTTTATGGATAGGATAGAATTTCTTCAAGAAAACCTTGATGAAACCATCCCAAGACGTGATGGAACCAGCTGCTAAGCTGTAGAGCCACTTCTTTGCTAGGTCCCTAAGTGTGAATGGGATAAATCTCAACCTAATAGCGTCGTCTACAAGGTGTGGGATTTTCATCATTAGACATACTCCTCAAATTCTCTTATAAAGAAGTTGGCATCTTCGGACTCTAGACCATGAATCTTGGGGAGTGTGTTGATGTATTGAGGCTTGAGCTCGAAATTGTATTCACTAACCGATGGGAGTGAAATACAAGATGGAAGTGAGGTCCTAATCGGGTAGAACCTATCCTGCAGTGATGTTGATTGAGCCATTACCGGATCTGGTCTTGGTTCAAACTTGGGTGGTTATGTTTTCTAGTCAACCTAGATGAATTAGGGTCTTTCGACCACACTTGCATACACAATCACAAATACAAACAAGTTCAACCAACAGTCAACAATAGAAATCAACCAAGCCTAGTCTAAGGTAACCTTGACCTAGATAACTCCTAACTGGTTGATTGTCCACAAGAGGTAGAATGTAGACTTTGATCACAAGCTAATCAGCCAGGTCAGGGCAAGATTAGTGGGAGGTTTTCCGTCAAAGACGTTCCTTAATTAAATAACCACCAATCTTCGGGCTTTCGGCCCTCAATCCCTTTCCTAGACACTGATTTGGCAGGAGTCAATTTTCAACACCTTCCCTCTTCAGGATAATCTCCTGGTGAGTTCGAGATGTCCCTAAGGCCAACGTCTATCAGATTTTACTTAGGCTTAGGTTTGTGAGTGCTTGGAGTCTGATTTTTGGGCCCAGGAAGAGTGATTAAATCCCCACCTTATCTTGTTGTTGGGTGTTGCCCTTAGAATCAATTTGTGCAAGTGTACAAGATAAATAAGATTCACTCAAAGAGATATAAATCAACCAAGAAATGACTCCTATTCTGAATGCAATGCGTACGTACCTTGCTCCAGCACTCTTCAACAGTAAAGTAAAGGACTTGAAAAGACTCGTGCCTAGAATGCAAATGTCTAATCAAATTTTTAACGTTTCAACAAGTGTTTTACTGTTGACTTAAAACAGGGATGTTGGATAGCAGAAATAGCACAAATATGACATATAAAAACTTAATTTTAGCGAGCAATATGTCCTGCAAAACAAAGTTTTTAGTAGTCCAATGAATTTTTTCAGATTTTGCAAAGCAATTTCTTGAAATTATGTTTCCTACTTTCGAGAGTAGGGCACAGAATTTGCAAGTCTTCTTGGCAAAGCTTGATTGCTAAATCTTGATCTTCAAGTCCCTGAAACAACACACAAAACTTGTTAAAACAACTACACCGTTCCCTCCCCGCAACGGCGCCAAAAATTGATTGCTAAAATAAAAGAAACAATCAATGAGTTTAAGAATTTACCGTGTAGCTTGTGGCTAACGGGTCGTGTCCACAAGGAGAGATGCGATGGAAGCTTTTCGGTGAATCGTTTTAAAACAAGGAATTGTGTTCATTTTTTATGAAAAAGAGAATGGAAAGAAAGAGATGAATGAAAGAAAAATTGCAACTTTTAGAAAAGGTTTGGAGAAGGTGATTGAGAAAACTTGGAAATTGTTTTGTTGTTTGTAATAATAAAGAAAGTCTGGGCTCACTATCTCACTACTCAATTGTTCATTCTTCTCTTAAAATGTTAAGTCCCTCAAATGATCATTTGCAAAACTTAGAGTTAACTTTTTAGAAAGCTTTAAGTAAAGCACATAAGATGTTAGAAGAGTTGAGTCTTTTTCTTCAAGAAATCATAGAATCGAATATTAAAACATCAAGCGCGAAGAAGTAAGAATGAATTAAAAACAATTAAGAGATGTTCATGAAAGAATTGTGAATTCAACTATCCATACCCATCCTCATGTGTCTTCATGAACACTTTCAAAATGAAAGGCTTTTAAGTGAGGCATGCATATGAGTCATCGGGTCTTTTTCTTTTAAAAACAGAAGAGAAGAAGAAGAACAAGAGAGAATGATGATAGCTAGCCAGAAAACCATTTAGTTATCCATAGAAAACAACAAAGAAAATATAGACATAATGCAAAACTGCAAGTGGAAGAGAAATTGGCTCGACTTTTGTATTGCTGTCACTTCAATCTTCAAGTACAGGATCTCAGTCCTCTCTCTCACAAGTTTTGATACTGGACTACAAATTAAAAAGTAAGATTACAACTCTTGTTCTAGCTAACAAACAACCTAAATCCTAAGAAAATAAAATGCAAAACTTAATCCTAGTCTTCGCTGCATTTTTCTTTGCTGAAACCCTATTTATAGCCAAAAACCTAAAGGAGGAGATCCCGGGAAGATTGGGGGAGCAAACGCTCCCCCAACAAATCTTACTTTACCGTGGAAACGCGGCCTGGGCCGCGTTTCCGCGGCCAGGGGGGAGTCTCCTGCTTTGATGTTGGTCCCGTATATGCTGCTGGATTTCTGGTTTCTGCTCCAAACTGTTGACGAAACAGCCTTGATTGTGTGGCTTCAACCGCTCGATTCAGGGAGGATTCTTCTCAACCTCTTGAAATGCCAAGATTTAGCCCTGATTTCTTCATTTCGAATTTATTTTGAATTATTCAGAATTTGGTGGGCTTTTGGGCTTGTTTCTCTTTTCTTTCTTTAAGCACTTGGGCCTACATTTAGCAAGGAAAAAGACAACTTATTAATAGAATTTATTAGCTAACAAGTGTGGTAAAGTGACAATATAAATGCAATGTATGTGACAAATCAGCTGCCCGCATCAACGTCTCTCAGAAGACCCACAGACAAAAGCCTCAGTGCATGATAAAAGTGACAGTGAAGATCAATTCTGCCATCCTTCTCCTCTCCAAACTCTATAAATTCAGGTTGTTGGGGGTTCCAACAAATCCTGCAGCTTAACCAGAATGCTGAACGTTAACGAAGGCACCGTACACATCAGTAACAGATTGAAGATTCTGCAGAGGCAATCTGTTCTGCAGATTCAGAATGCGAGGTTCATACCCGTGTTTCTTTTAAGTAGGTGCAAGGTTCTCAATTATAACGTTATAACAAGTGGCTATGCTGGCATGATCCACAAGGAGGGACTAGCGATGGAAGCTTTTAATAAGTTCTTTTTTAGTTCACTAAAGATGGTTAAAAGTTCTTCTCTTGTTTTTAAAATTAAAAGGAAAAAGAATTATTATTAAGTTAAGAAGAAAGTGGTAGGTTGAGAAGGTGAAGAAAATAGAATTTGATTATGCACAAAGAAACTAAAAATAGTAAATAGAGTTGAGAGTTGGTGATGATGGTGATCTAAACTAAAAATTAAAAGAAAAGAAGAAAAACCTAAAGAACTTACTTACCTCTTCCGGTTGATGACTTACCTTGAATCCTTGACAAAGACTTACCTTGTCTTTAAGGCAAACAAAGCATGGCAAATAGGATCTTCCCCGTTCCCAAACTTAAAGTATGGACTTAAATGAAAGCAAAAAATTAATAAAAACGGCTATCCATCACTATGAGCCATCAAGGGCACTTGCAATGGTAAGGCCTATTTGATGCTATAGGTTTCACTTTGATTATCATCAAAAACTGAAAGAAGAGGAAGAGAAAAAAGAATATGAAAACATAACTTTGATTTGATTCAAATAACAATGAAAGAAAATAAGAACTTGCACCGATGTTACCCTCAGTACAAGTTCACTCTCATTCCTCCATGAAACTCTTCTCTAATCTGAGTTACATAAGTAAAATGAAAATTACATAAAAAAAACTAAAAGCCTAAGTTACAAACTAAAGAATAGCCTAACCTATGTTTTTTTGCTGAATCGTTCTCTCTGGCCTTAGAATTTGCAGGTATTTATAGCAAAAATACAACATGGAAGAGCGTCTGAAGATAGGGGGAGCAAATGCTCCCCGTATCCTAACTACTTTGCCATGGATCCGTGTCCTAGATGTGGCCACATCCAGGGGGAGAATCTCGGGAAAAATCTTCTCTTTCCATTTATTAAAAAAGATTTCAAATTTACTTTTCGGTTTTGATAGTTCTTTTTTGATCTTCAGTCAACTAACTGGATGCACAAAAATTTGAATTTAACCGATCTTCATTTAGTGTTATCTTCCTAGATATGCACTGATCTTCAACTGAAATTACCTTTACCTCTTTGATTTCAAATTAATCTGAATTTAGATGGGCTCTTAGGCTTGTATTCTCTCCATCTCATTTAGTAAATGCCTTGCAAATAATCAGACAAAATAGCTAATTAAAGCAGAGTTTATTAAACAATAAATATGAGAATGTGATGATAAATTTACAATATCAATGACCGATCACACCGCCACACTATCTTTTGCTCGTCCTCGAGCAAAACAAATAAAAAATAAAATAAAGATAAACTAGTCTAACTCATTTTCATAAGAATCACGGTTTCACTTATCATGTGCAACAAGCCGTTAAACCTCTAAGTTACCCCTAAAGGATGAGTTCTGTCTCATAAGGGTTTTCAGTGGATTACACCCATAAAATCGATAAAGAAAGAGAAACAAAGTGTTAGTATTTTTGAAAAGCATTTTGAAAAGGAGAGAAAATCTTTGAAGTATTATTGTAATAGTTCAAGTAATTTATAAGTTATAGGAAAACTGAATTTTTCATTCCTAAACTTAGTCTCTATTCAAAAATTTATTAACAATCAAGGCAAGGAGCCAAATTATATTTCTCATCTAGTCTATTACTTTACCCTAAATCATATGCATCTTCGTGATCGTAAAAATTTAACTAGGGGTTTTTTAACTCTAACTATTATTCCTTATTTATTTATTTATTTTCATATTTTTGGTGGTATTATTTCTTAGTTCTATTAGGCTTTCTAACCTGGCCATATAATGAGCCTTAGTCGGTGACACCCAAACCGGACGGTCTGAGGATATCGGGTGAGAAACCACCCGAAGAACTTGAGGACTTGAGCAAACAAGGATACAAAATTAAAAATTTTATTTATTATATGGACCACTTTTAGGTGTGAATACTAATGTTTTATGAGGCACAAATACCCAGCTTAATTAGAGAATTTTATATATATATAATATATAATTTTTTTTTATAAGGCATAAGATATTTATTTTTGAACCCTAAGTGTGTAAGTATAAGTGTTTCAAGATTAAATTACTTTTTCAAATTTTTTTCCTAACCCTATAATCAAAAAAATAATCTTACATTGATAAGAAATCCTCATTGTGATTCTCTTATTCCTTAAAGTTAACTTAATTTCTACAAGAAAATAGCTTAAAATATTTTTCTCTTTCCAAAAATTTTTTTCTTTTTTTTAAAGTTTATGTTAGTCATGTTAGAACCCTCCCTTACACTTATCTAATGTATTGTCCTCAATGTATTAAAGAAATGAATAGATGCTGAAATAAAATGTAAAAGAGGTAAAGTTACTGACACACTTGGTGGAATAGACCCATAGTTTCATTACCGGTACTGATTCCAAGAAAGATTTAAGGCGTTGACCATTTACCTTAAAGTTATTTCCATTCATGGTGTCACTGATCTCTACAGCACCATGTGAAAACACAGTCTTTATTATAAATGGCCCAGTCCATCTCGATTTCAGCTTCCTTGGAAAAAGATGAAGCCTAGAATTATAGAGTAAGACTTTTTCCCAGGGACAATAGTTTTTCTTATGATAAACTTATTATGAAAAACCTTAACCCTACTTTTGTTATTCTAGCATTCTTATAGGCCTCATTTTTTAACTCCTCAAGTTCAGAAATTTGCAACTTCTAAAGGTCACCGACCTTATCTAAACCAAAATTTAGCTACTTGATGGCCCATAAAGCTTGGTGCTCTATCTCATTAGGCAGGTGTCAAGCCTTTGTAAAGACTAAACTATATGGAGACATCCCTAAAATTGACTTGAAAGCGGTCTTGTAGGCCTATAAAGCATCTATCAGTTTGGTGGACTAGTCTTTCATGTCTTGGTTCTCGGTCTTCTCAATAATAAGCTTAATTTGTCTATTGGAGACCTCTACTTGCCCACTAGTCAGAGGATGATATGGTGCAGACAGTTTAAGAGTTATGGCATGCTTTCATATAAGAGCTTCGAAGGATCTATTTTAAAAGTGGGTGTCATTATGACTGATGATAGCATGAGGGGTTCCGAAGCGTGAGAAGATGTTCTCTTTCAAAAACTTTATGACACCCTTGTTGTCATTAGTTTCACTTGGAATAGCTTCTACCCACTTGGACACATAGTCCAGAGCAACCAATATGTAATGTTTCCAGATGAATTAGGAAATGGACGCATAAAGTCGATGTGGCCCTAAACATTAAAGAGTTCTATTTCTAGACTTGGGTTAAGGGGCATCATGTTTTGCTTTGAGATCCTTCTTACTATTTGGCATGTAGGGCACGTCTTGCAAACTCAAAAACATCTTTGAATAAAGTGGGCTAATAGAACCCACTTTGTAGCACTTTTTCAATAGCCTTGCCGGGACCAAAGTATCCACGACATAAAAGCTCGTGATAAAAAGATAGAATACTCTTAATTTTCACATCAGAAATGTATTTCCTAATGATTTGGTTAGAATAATACTTGAATAGATATGGTTCCTCTCAGAAGAAATATTGGACTTAAGATAAGAACCGATAGACATCTTGTTTAGACCAATGAGATAGAGTTTGGTTCGTGACTAAGTAGTTTACTATGTCCGTGAACAAAGGTTCCCTAAAGGCAACCAAGAGTTGTTCAACGGAAAAGTTTTCATTGATGGGCAATTAATTACACGATGAGTTTGGTATGCGTGAGAGGTGGTCAGCAACGATATTTTCTACACCTTTCTTAGCTTGAATCTCAAGATTGAATTCTTGAAGAAGCAAGATCCAATGAATTAGTCAGGCCTTAGCATCTTTATTCGCCATAAGGTATCTTAGTGCAGAATGATCAGTGAAAATGATGGTTTTGGACCCAAGTAGATAGGGACAAAATTTCTCTAATGCAAATACTACAGCCAAGATTTTTTTCTAAATTGTAGTGTAATTCAGTTACGCATCATTAAGTATCCTACTTGAGTAGTAAATCATATGCTGCTTGTTATTAATACGTTGTGCTAAGACAACGCCTATAGCAAAATTTGAAGCATCACATATGATTTCAAATGGCTTTGACAAATCTGGTGCAAAGATGATTAGTGAAGAAATAAGCTCATTTTTTAGCTTCTCCAAAGCATTAAAATATCTACTATCGAAAGTGAAGGACACGTCCTTAGCTAAAAGGTTAGTTAAGGATTTAGCAATTTTGTTAAAGTCCTTAATGAACCTACGATAAAAACTGGCGTGTCCTAATAAATATCGGATACCTTTTTTGGCACCAGGAGCTTAGCTATGACTTCAATGTTGACTTTATTCACTTCAATTCCATTCTTAGAAATTTCATGAAACAAGACAATTCATAGTCTTACCATAAAGTGGCATTTCTCCCAATTAAATGTCTGATTTTTCTCGACAAAATGTTGGAGGACGAGTTCGAGATGGTAAAGACATTGATCAAATGAATCTCTATAAATGGAGAAATCATCCATGAATATTTCTAAAAATTAATCCACCATATTAAAGAAAAGACTCAACATGCAACGTTGAAACATTGTTGGGGAATTGCACAAGCCAAAAGGCATTTGACGATAAGCAAATGTCCCAAATGGACATGTGAAATTGGTCTTTTCTTGGTCCTTCAGAGCAATGGAAATCTGATTATACCCCGATTAACCATCCAAGAAACAGTAATATTTGTGGCCAACCAAACGTTCAAGCATTTGGTCAATGAAGAGAAGCGAGAAATGGTTCTTATGAGTTGCTGCATTTAGCTTCCTATAGTCGATGCAAACTCGAATCTTCGTAAGAAGTCGAGTTTGGACCAACTCTCTATTCTCATTTTTCACCACGGTGAAATTGGATTTTTTCGGAACCGCGTGGATAGGACTGACACATTAGCTATCAAAGATAGAATAAGATTATCCCATTGTCTAAGAGCTTCAAGATTTCAGCATGAACAACTTCTTACATTATAGGGTTTAACCTACGCTGCGGGTCTCTTTTGGTGTCGCTTCTTCATTGAGATGAATGCGAAGTTGAATTATAGCTGGACTTAGTCCCTTTATGTCAGTTGTAGTCCAACCAATGACTTCCCTATATTTTTTAGGAATTGTCTTAAGATTCTCTTCTTGTCCGTCATTCAAATAGGATGCAATTATGACAGAAAAAAGTCTCTTGTTCGCCTAGATAGATGTACTTGAGATGCATAGGTAAGGCTTTCAATTCTAAGAAAGAGGAAGGCTCACTAGAAGGATGAGTCAGTTTATTGGGTTCATATTTGGTGAAATAGGTTTTGATGCCCAATTCACAACAGACTCGATAATCTGATTGAGGTTAAAGTCTTAAGACTCTAATTCAAAGTCACAATCATCTTCTAATTCTAATTCTTCCCTATGTTCGCTTGTTAAGTTCTCAATGAGGTTGACGTTAAATGTGTGATCCTCAACATCATAGGGTTACTTTCCTAAAATAAAAAATTGACTTCTCTAGTCATGTCTCCAAAGATTAACCTCATGGAACCATTCTTACAGTTGATAATAGCATTGGCAGTAGCAAGGAATGGGTGCCCTAGGATAATGAGAGTTTGAGCCCTAGGATTGGACACAGGTTGTGTCTCAAGAGCTATGAAAACAACAAGGGCGTCATTAATTTTTACCTTCGGAACTTTCACTATCAGTCAGCCAGTTGGATGGTGACTCGAGTTGGAGTAAGATCACCCAACACGAGTTGTTGATAAACTGAGAAAGAGAGCAAGTTGATACTAGCTCCCAAGTCAAGAAGTGCACGACTAATCTCAGTTTGTCCTATATTGTAGGCAAAGGTGAGATAGACCGAATCCTTGTACTTGACAAGGGTCAGACCGGACAGTAGCTCACTAATGTTAGTGGCTAAGAAGATTTTCTTAGGTATATTAGTCTTTCTCTTCTTGGGCATATGTCCTTAAGAAATTTTGCATAAGATGAGATTTATTTGATTGCATCAAAAAACGGCACATTTATCTTCACTTGATTGAAGATCTCAATTATCATATCCATATTTGCATTCTGCTTGTTGTTCTTCAGCCTATTTTAAAATGGTACTATAAGCTTATGCATCTGACTGGCTAATTTGTCTATATCACATTTTTCTACCGATTTATGAATAAAAATATCATTTCTAACTATATTTTAGTCTATTTTACAGATAATCAAGAGCGTAGGGGCAAAGAAGTAATAAGAGCTTAATTAAATCCATTTTCAGGTAATTAAATTCAGATTTCTTGGAGGCCAAGCTAGAGAGTTTCTAAAAGATACATTGAATCTAGACGTTGGCGGGTGTCTGACGAAAATCTGGACCCAAATAACCGAATCTGAGCATATCTGGACGGTCCCGAAGCGAGGCGAAGTCGCTCGCCAAAACCAGGTTTTGCCGTGGACATGCGGCATTTGCCACGTTTTCGCAGCAATGCTAGCGAGCCTCACTTAAATTTTCAACGTGTGGCCTCGTCTCGCCTTCTAGAAGGTCTTTTTGCCTATAAATTGCTCTGCAGAGACCCGAAACGCAAGCAGATCGAGAAATAGGCTAGTTTTCTCTCTTTTAGTGTAGGTTAGTGTAGGTGTTCTTCTTTTCTTTTTATTTCTTTTGTATTTTTATTTCATTTTTAGATCATGTATTTGGGCTGAGATATTCAGAGGGAGAAAGAGAGATTGATGTAATAGATGGTGGCAATCTATGTAAAGGTGTCTCCTTTCTTCTCCATTATAATTTTCTCCATCTCTACATGATGCTTAGCCAATTTTTCTTCTTATGGCAATCTAACTACTAACAACTAACTAGCTAACCACTTACTTAATAATCCACATAAATCTAATGGCCTCTACAAGGCCTTGCTCTTGCAAGAGCCATTGATGGCTCATGATGATGGATTCTAATATTCTAACATTTCTAATATCTTACCCACTATCTTGCTAACTTGCAATGTCTTCTTTATTTCATGCTCACCTCTAACCGATTGTGATGATTTAACAGTAGCTTGCAACTTATTGTGTGATATGAATGTTTGGTTTGAATGTGGAAGAGCAATCTTATGTGACATGTCTTGTATCGTCTCTTGAAGCTAAGGACTAGTGATGGCCAAATATCCATGTGAGGCAACTATCACTAAGAGGTTAGCATGGTTAGTGGAGCAATTAGTAGTTAGTAGCCATGAGTTTTCTTTTTACTTTATTTTAAAACTAATTTCCTAAATTTTTTTTATCACTCTCTTATCAATGTTTTCACCATCTTCTTAGTTCACCTTTGTTTCATCTTCTTTTATTTTCAAAACGAATTATCTTTTATTTTCACATCGCAGATTTCATCGCCTACTCCATTTATTACATTTGAACTTCTTTTCTTTTTCTTTTATTTTTTCATTCTTTAAACAAAGAAAAATTGTTAACATAACACGTGAACAAGAACTGTTAATGCTTCTATCGCCTTCCGTCCCTGTGGATTCGATCCGTTAAGCCAATGCCATAACAAAAGTATAGAGGGAACATTAGCATACATATAATTTCATTGATTTCATAAAACACACATTTTCAAGTGCTGGTTTTTCCCGATCAAATTTTGGCGCCGTTGCCGGGACGAGAATGGTTTTGATTTCACGTTTTTGTTAACATTTTCTTCTCTATTTTGGTGTGCTGGTCAATCTTTACAAAAGCTTAGCATTGCAAAAGTATAGTCTTACTTGCATTTCCTTGCTCTAGAAAGCAGGGGCTCTGCTTCCTTATTTTTTCCACGGAAACCCAAGAAAAGCCGTGAAAAAGCGGCATTTGTGTGGCATTTGGACTTCATCTTTTTAAGTGTTCTTGCAAGTTGCATATTTTGATATATTCTGCGGCTTATTATCTGTTTTGATTGCCTACACACTGCAATAATTAAAGAGCTAAAATGCGATAATTGGACGTCTTTAAAACGGTTTAGACATTTGCATTATGGCACATGTCAATTCAATTCCAATATACTGTATTTTGTTCTATTATTGTGATCTGGACTGAGATGTATATATGACATTGCATATAGCATAGGACAAACACGTAGGTGATTTACTCATTTTTTGTGTTATTCTTATCTATATTGCACACTTGAACGAATTGAAATTAAGGGCAAAACCCATACAAGATAAGGTGGGAATTTCATCACCCTTCCTTAGCTCAAGAACTACCTCCCTACTCACACAACCCAAGCCCTAATAAAAATTGATAGACGTTGGCCCCTAGGGACATTTCGGACTCATTAAGAGATTGACCGAGGGTGAAACTTGTTTTGAATCTTACTCTTGTGAAATTGGTGTTTAAGGTTGGGATTAAGACGTTACACCTCAAAGATACCGTGGTTTGGCATAATTAAAGCGCGTTGCTTATGCATGGATACCTCCCACCATATTTTTTCCCTACCTTGCTGATTAGCTAGTGGTCGGATTCATACAACAACCTCGCCCACGTAATCGCCCAGTTAGAAGTCGTCTAGATCTAGGTCAACCTTAATATAAGCTTGGTTTTAATTTTTACTTTCTTTTGTCTGCTTGTTTGTTTTTTCTTTTTTGTTTGTGATTGTTTGTGAAATGGAATTCAATAATAATAATTTTTCAATCCTAATATGAATCCATACTTCACATCAACCTCATTGTCGAATAGCTCCAACCCAGCTTTGAAAAACATGAACCAACTAAATAATCTAGATTGGATGTATTCGACTCAATATAACCCATAAGGCTTATCTGATGACCAATTTTTCAAAAATAATTTCAACTTTTCACAGAGTCAATGGGGATTCACCTCCCCCGAGTCATATTTTCATCCACCTTTTCCACAATTTCCACAAATTTTCATAATATTCATTTTTCGACTTTGCTTCCTATGCTCCTTTTCTAGAACCACCAATTGAAGAAAAATCTGAGTTAGAAAAGAGTATAGAAGCCAACCTGCAAAAGGCTGAACGGTAATTTCAGAACATGTTAGCCTCCCTAATTTCACAGTATTTTCAAGAGTCTTACTCAGTCCCACCTCTTCAAAATGATCAAACATCCATCTTGAAATTGACTGAGAAACTCTTGCGTGAGTCCGAGCGACAAACTCAAAACTAGTTGGACTCACAATCTTTATAATTTTTCCAAAATCAAGATTCATACACTCTCTTTCTAGAACATCCACTTGAAGAAAAATCATATCCAAAAAAGAGTATAGAAATCTTGCAAGAGTCCGCGCTACAATTTTAAAAATCTTCTGCCCAGTCTATTAATAGGTTATCAATTGGTTAATATTTATAGGAATGAAGAAACTCTCTCTTATCAACCTTTGACCAATTCAGATATCTCTAACTCTATTGATTTGGTCCAGGATTCTTGTTATTTTGGAAACCAAAACAAAATTCAATTTCAGCACACCCATTTGAACTTGACCAAACTCTGACTTTTGAAAATCTCATTGACAATTTGGCAAGTTATCCTTTTTATGAAATTGAACTTGAGCATGAATATGATCCTGAACCTCAATTTGGTAATTCAGTTCAATTTTGATTCAATGTTGACTCTGGTATCTCTATCTCACTTCAATCCTTTTCTCGAGTCAACATTGGATCTTGTGCCAATTCATTGTGAAATTGAATCACCAATCTTTTATGATAAACAAATTGAACTTGACCAATTTCATACATTTGAAAGTCCCATTGACAAATTGGCAAGTTTTCCTTTCAAAGAAATTGAACTTAGATAAGAATGTGACTTCGATCCTCAAATTTGTGTTCCAGTTCAAATTCCTGAATTAATATTGACTCCTGTTTTGCCACTCGATTTGAGCAACATTTTAGAGTCAGTTTTGATTCCCATACCTGTCATTCTCGAACTTGAATCACCTATCTTAGAAAGTCACATTCCGTTGTGGGAAAAATAAATGTGGATTAGAATTTCAACTTCTTAATTTGGACCCACTTCCTGAATCAGTCTCGACTCTAGAACCTTTACTTGACTTAAGTCAAATTCTCGAGTCAGTAGTCATTCCTGTGCTTCCTGAGTCTGAATCAATCATTCCATCTTTTCATACTCCATTTAGGACAAGGGTATTGCTAATAATGACTCCAAAATTATTTTGAAAATTTGAAAATTAGACAGGGTAAAATTCTTAAAAAAAATCATAAATACATACATCATTATAGTGAGTTATATTATAGAGGTTATTGGTGGGCTCCTCCAGAATCCACGCAAATTGGATTGGACCGTATTTTGTGGATTAATCAGACCACCACCGGAATCACCACCTTGAGGTGATTTTTCCTTCCCTCTCTATTTGTTTCATACATACATACATTCATGATGCATTGAGGATAATGCATGGATAAGTATGGGGGATGGTCTACTAACGTAGAGTTTTTTTATATTTTCTTTCTTTTTCACTTCTTTTAGGATACTTTTAGAAATCTTCCCTTTTGTATAGGATTTTTCCCTTTCTTTAAATAACTTTTTGAAATAAGAGACGAATTTTTGATCTATTTTAAAGAAAATTAAGATGATCTTAGAAATTTAGGAAGCTTTACTTATGACATCTTAAACCTAGTCAAAATAATGGATTTTGTTTTAATTATAGGCTACGTAAAATAAATTGGAGAGATAATTTTATCTTGAATTTTTTGCCTTAGATAGTATGCACTTCACACTTACACATTTTTGGGATGGAAACAAAGACCTAAAATGTCATAAAGAAAAAAAAAAAGAAAGTAATATATGGTATAAATGAATAAAAAACCACTTATTAAGCTGGATAATTATGCCTCAAGAAGCATGATTATTCACGCCTAACGGTGATTAAAAGAAACAAATAATCCCCCTTAGTTTGTGGCCTTGTTTTCTCGAGTCCTTAAACCCGAAAGATGTTTTCTCATCTGGTGTCCTAAGACCATCTGGTCTGAGAGTCGTTGATTAAAGGTTCACTACCTATGTAAACTAGAAAGCCTAAGAAAACTAAGGGAAGAAAAAAAGAAATATATATATATATATATATATATATATATATATATATATATATATATGGCTTGATGTTTAGAGTTGAAATCTCAGAAAGCTTCACTATCACAAAGTGCATATTATCTAGGTTTTATGAAGGATAAAATATTCAATCCAATTTTTAATTCTTACCTTAATTGAAGAAAAGATCATGCATATTGACTAAGTTTAAGGGAGAATAATTTTTGGTGGACTTATGATCTTAGATCGCTTAAATTTTTGCAAAAATATTTCAAAAACTTGTCACTTTTTAAAATGTGTTTTCAAAAGACTAACATTTGTCCTCTTTATTTATGGATTTTATGGGTGCAATCCGCTGAAAACCCTTAGGAGACAACACTCCTCCTCTAGGGGTAACCCAGAGATTTAACAGCTTATTACACACGCCCAGCGCAATCGCATCACCTACGAAAGTAGTGTAATAACATTTGTAGTACAGTTTTTTCTTTTTTGTTTTGCTCTGGACGAGCAAAAAGATAAGTATGGGGGTGTGATTAATCTACAATTCTGCATTATTATATCGCATTTTCCTACCGATTTATGAATAAAATATCATTTCTAACTGTGTTTTGGTCTATTTTGTAGATAATCAAGAGCCTAGGGGCAAAGAAGTAATAAGACCTTAATTAAACCTATTTTTGAGTAATTAAATTTAGATTTCTTAGAGGCCAAGCTAGAGAGTTTCTAGAAGATACATTGAATCTAGATGTTGGCGGGTGTCTGACGAAAATATGGACCCAAATAACCGAATCTGAGCATATTTGGACGGTCCCCGAAGCAAGGTGAAGTCGCTCGTCAAAACCAAGGACCAAGTCCCTAGTTTTGCTGCGAAAATATGGTATTTGCCGCATTTTCACGGTAATGCTGGCGAGCCACGCGTCGATTTTCGATGCGTGGCCTCTCTCGTATTCCAGAAGGTCTTTTGCCTATAAATTGCCCCACAGAGACCCAAAATGCAAACAGATTGAGAAATAGGCTAGTTTTTCTCTCTTTAGTGTAGGTTAGTGTAGGTGTTCTTCTTTTCTTTTCTTTTCTTTTCTTTGTATTTTTCATTTCATTTTTAGATCATGTATTAGGGCTGAGATATTCAGAGAGAGAAGAGAGATTGATGTAATAGATGGTGACAATTTATGTAAAGGTGTTTCCTTTCTTCTACATGATGCTTAGCTAATTTTTTTCTTATGACAATCTAACTACTAATCACTAACCATCTAACCACTTGCTCAATAATCCATATGATTCTAATAGCCTCTACAAGGCCTTGCTCTTGCAAGGACCATTGATGGCTCATGATGATGGATTCTAACATTCTAACATTTCTAACATCTGACCCACTAACTTGCTATCTTGCAATGCTAATTTTATTTCATGCTCACCTCTAACCAGTTTTGATGATTTAGTAGCAGCTTGCAACTTATTGTGTGGCATGGATGTGTGGTTTGAATGTAGAGGAACAATCTTATGTGCCATACTTTGTATCGTCTCTTGAAGTCAAGGACTAGTGATGGCCAAGGATCCATGTGAGGCAACTATCACTAAGAGGTTAGCATAGTGATTGGTCGCTAATGTTGCATATTTAGTATCATATTTCCATACTTATTATAGAATAAAAGCCTGCATTGTCCTAATTAATTGCTTAATTTATTTGCAGGCCCAATCTTTAAGGAGATGAAGAGAAATGAGCCCAAAGCCCACCAAAATTTAGAAATAAATCAGAAATAATTCGCACTCACTGAATCAGGACAAAATCAAGAGGTTGAAAACTGGTTGAGAAGAATCCTCTCAGAATTGTTCGGTTAAAGCCAAGAATCTAAGGCCATTTCGTCAGAATCCAGGACTCAAACGAAGAAACCAACTGAAGATAAAAGCAGGAAGTCAAACCGGGGAGACCCACCAACAGGGTGTGGCCACCTGGCCACACCCTGGCCGCGGAAACGCGGCCAAAGCCGCGTTTCCGCGGCATTGTTGGGTTTTTGCCTATAAAAGGCATGTACTTGCACTGAAAATGGGACGCCAATGCAGAGTTAAGATTTAGACTAGTTTTTCATTTCTTAGTTTAGGTTTTTGTTTTTCTTTTTCATGTAATTTTAGTTTTTATATATGTAATCCATAGGAGATCAGACTTTCATCGAAGAACAAGAATGAAGCTTGAGCTATAGTGACAATGGTGTAAGGTTTTCTTTCTTTTCTTTGATTGTTATGAAATCGAATCGATGTTTTTTCGTTGTAAGTACTTTCTTTTAGTCTGCTTCTTCTTCTTCTTTTCTACTTCACTTTTCTTTTTGGTACAACTGTCTTCCAAGTGAGTCTAAACCATCGAAAGAGCCTTGCCTTTGCGAGTGCCACCGATAGCTCATGACGATGGAATTTTGAGTCTCTCTGTATCATTTCATACTTGAAGTAGTCTTGATGATGTAATGTGGAAGAGACCAAAAATCTACTCTTATGGGCTATGAGCTGATTGCCTCCAATTCAAGGTAACATCGTCGCAAAGACTCAAGGTAAGCTTTTGTTGGAAAGAAGGTGAGTAATTATTTGTATTTCTTTTCTTTTATTTCTGTAAATTAAATCACCAACAATACCTCTTCCAAATCGTTTTCACTCTTCTTTCCCAAACTCATTTGTACATAGTTGCTTCTTTTATTTTCTGATTTTTTCCACTTTCTATTCTACCACTTTCTTCTTAACTTTAACATAACTTTCTTTTTCATTTTCTTAACTTAAAAACAGAGAAGAACTCTCGTTTTGTTTTCATAACGATTTTAATAAAGAACGTAAACGCTTCTATCGCAAAACCCTCCTTGTGGATCACGACCCGCATAGCCACTTGCTATCACGGTAAGAATTGAGCACTTGCACATCTTCATTTTTAAGTTCTGAAATTTCGTATTTTGTGTGCAGGTCTAGCCTCAATCAAATTTGGCGCCGTTGCCGGGGAGGGTAACGTTGTTTTTATTGAAATCTGATTTTTCTTGAAAATATTTTTAGAACTAAAACGAACTTTCTTCTCTGTTGCAAGTTACAGGGCAAGCAAAGCAGGAAATTAAGATTGCAGTCACATACAAGTGGTCTTGGGCCTCTGCTGTAGAAAGTAGAGACCAAGGGCTCTCTGATTTGTCGCGTTTGCGCGGCCAAGCCGCGGATCCGCTGCAAAGAAGAGTTGACTACTAATAGATTTTGTGTAAGGTTGCTTACTTTGCCAAAAATATAGCTTGCTGCAACTTTATTTCTTATATGCCATCACCATAAACCTGCTAATAATCAACAGTAAAACATTTGTTGAAAAGATAAAAAATTGATTAGACGTTTGCATTTTAGGCACGTGTCTTTTCAATTCAATTATTTTTACTGTTGAAGAGTGCTGGAGCAAGGTACGTACGCATTGCATTCAGAATAGGATTCATTCTTGGTTGATTTATATTGCTTTGAGTGAATCTTACATATCTTGTACACTTGCACTAATTGATTTTAAGGGCACCAACCCAATAACAAGATAAGGTGGGAATTTAATCACCCTTCCTTAGCCCAAAAATCAGAATCCAAGCACTCACTAACCCAAGCCTAACTTAAAATGAGTAGACGTTGGCCCTGGGGACATCTCGGACTCAATTAGGAGATTATCCTAAGGGGGAAAGGTGTTGGAACTTGACTCTTGCCATATCAGTGTCTAGAAAAGGGATTAAGGGCCGAAAGCCCGAAGGTTGGTGGTTATTTAATTAAGGAACGTCTTTTGACGGAAAACCTCCCACCAACCTTGCCCTGACCTGGCTGATTAGCTTGTGGTCAAAGTCTACATTAAACCTCCCGTGGACAGTCTAACCAGTTAGGAGTCGTCTAGGTCTAGGTCTACCCTAACTTAGTTTAGAATTTTTTTTCTTTTATTTGTTTGCTTATTTGTTTGTATTTTCTTTTTGTTTGTATTGTGTGATATGGCTTATAATAATAATTTTTCCAACTTCAATAATAATCCATATTACAGACCGAGTTCATTTTCAGATATTACCAACCCGGCATATCATGACTTTAACCAACCTAGTGTGCCGGATTGGTCTTATCCGAATCAATATAACCCATGTCCCCCATCGTATGATTATAATTTCCATAACGATTTCAACTCTTCACAGAGTCAGTGGGGATTCACCTCCCCCGAGCATAATTATCAACCAACTTGTCCTCCTTCTCCACCTAGTCCACAATATTTTCAAGATTCATACTCAGTTCCACCCGTCCAAAATAGGAAACCATCAATTTGGAATGAGTATGCGTGAGTCCAAACACAAATCCCAAAATCTGATGGACTCACAATTTCACTACCACTTTCAAGACAATTCTTCATCTTTTCATCAAAACAATGAACCTATCAACTATGAAAAGATGCTTAAAGCCATGACTCAGGCTCAAAACACTCGTAATCGTGACATAGATATGATGGTCGAATCTCTACATTCTCACCGTTGGACCAGTTCTGATGTCACTAACCATTCTGTTAGAGCCGAAAAGTCCTGTAGTTTGGAAATCAAGATTCCATTTCAGAACAACCATTTGAACTTGCCCAAACTCCAAATTTTGAAAAAGATATTGACAGTTTAGCAAGTTATCCTTTTCCTGAAATAGAACTTGAAAATGAATATGATCCTGAACCCCAACTGAGTGATTCAATTCTACTTCCTGATTCGATTATGACTCCGGCATCTTCACCTGATTTCGATCTTTTCCCGAGTCAACGTTGGATCCTATGCCTATTCATCATGAAATTGAATCCCCCATCTTTGAGGATCATATTGAACTTGACCAATTATACAATTTTGAAAATCCTATTGACAAATTGGCAAGTTCTCAATTTTTTGATATTGAACTCAATGAGATATGTGACCTAGATTCTTAAATCTGTGATCCAGTTCAACTTTCTGAATCAATATTGACTCTTATTTGTTACAAACTTGAGTAATATTTTAGAGTCAGTTTTGATTCCTCCACCTATCATTCCTGAACTGGAATCACCCATATTAGGTCACATCCCATTGTTAGAAAATACATGTTGACTTGAGTTTCAACTTCTTGACTTGGACCCGCTTCTTGAACCAATTTCGACTCCTGAACCTTTACTTGACTTAAGTCACCTTCCTGAGTTAGTATTAGTTCCTGTCCTTCCTGAGTCCAAGTCAACCGTTCTATCATTTCATACTCCATTCTGGGACGAGGTGGTTGACAAATTTGACTCCGAAATTAGTTATGGAATATGAAAATTAGATGGGGTTAAATATTTAATAAAGATCCTTTATGGATACATCTTTTTAATGGGTTATATTAGAGAAATTGTTGGTGGGTTCCTCCGAACCCAAAGAAAAGTCGATTGGGCCGCATTTCGTGGACCAATCAGACCACCACCGGAACCACCACCATAAGGTAACATTTTCCTTCCCTTTCATCTTTTTCATGCATCTATGCAATAATTCATACATTGAGGACAATGCATGAGATAGGTGTGGGGGAGGGTCTAACATAACTTTTCTTTTTCTTTAAAAAAAAAATAACATTTTTCTTTACTTTTAAAAACTTTTTGAAAAATAGAAACAATATTTTGACTTATTTTTGTAAGAAATTAAGTTAATTTTAAGGAATAGGAAAATCCAAATTAGGATTCCTTATACTTGATCAAAATAAGATTATTTGTTTGATTTTTAGAGTTAGGAAGATAATTTGTCAAAGTAATTTGGTCTTGATCTTTACCTTGATGAAATATGCACACTTCATACACTTACACACTTAGGGTTCAAAAACAAGATTCTTATGCCTTATAAAAAAAAAAGAAAAAAGAAAAAAAAACAAGTCTAATTATTGATTAGCTAGGTGCTTTGGCCTAAGCAAGCCTTAGTATTTATGCGAAAGATGATTAGATAAGTTATAAAAAAATTATATATATATACAAACAAATCTAATTATTGACTAGCTAGGTGCTTTGGCCTAAGCAAGCCTTAGTATTTATGCGAAAGATGATTAGATAAGTTTGAAAAGAAAAATCCTCTGATTAAGCTGGTATTTGTACCTAATAAAGCATAAGTATTCACGCCTAAAAGAGGTTCATATAATAAAATCCTTAGTTTTGTGCCTTGTTTGCTCGAGTCCTTAAGTCCTAGGGTGTCTTCTCACCCGTGCCCTAAGACCGTTTGGTTTGGGAGTCATCGATTAGAGGCTCGTTACATGGGCAGATTAGAAAGCCTAATAGAACTAAGGAATAGTACCCAAAAAAAGTATATATAAATAAATAAGGCATAAGAGTTAGAGTTAATGAACCCTTAGTGAAAATTTTCACGGTCACAAGGTGCATATGACTTAGGGTAAAGTAATAGACTAGATGAGAAGTACAATTTGACTCCTTACTTTGATTGATAACAAATTTTTGAATAGAGACTAAGTTTAGGAATGAAAAATTTGGTTTTCCTATAACTTATAGATTGCTTAGATCTTACAATCATATTTCAAATATTTTTCTCTTTCAAAATGCTTTTCGAAAATACTAACTCTTTATTTCCCTTTCTTTATGGATTTTGTGGGTGCAATCCGCTAAAAACCCTCACGAGACAAAACTCGTCCTCTAGGGGAAACCTAGAGGTTTAACGGCTTGTTGCACATGCTCAGTGCAATCGCGCGACCTGCGAAAGTGGTCTAATAATCCTTAGTATAGTTTAGTTGTTTTGCTCGAGGACGAGCAAAAGATAGGTATGGGTGTGTGATTGGTCGCTAATGTTGCGTATTTAGTATCATATTTCCATACTTATTATAGAATAAAGCCTGCATTGTCCTAATTAATTGCTTAATTTATTTGCAGGCCCAATCTTTAAGGAGATGAAGAGAAATGAGCCCAAAGCCCACCAAAATTCAGAAATAAATTAGAATTAATTCGCACTCACTGAATCAGGGCAAAATCAAGAGGTTGAAAACCGGTTGAGAAAAATCCTCTCAGAATCGATCGGTTAAAGCCAAGAATCCAAGGCCATTTCGTCAGAATCCAGGACTCAAACGAAGAAACCAACTGAAGATAAAAGAAGGAAGTCAAACCGGGAGACCCCAACAGGGTGTGGCCACCTGGCCACACCCTGGCCGCGGAAACGCGGCCAAAGCCGCATTTCCGCGGCATTGTTGGGGAGTTAGGGGGAGCGTTTGCTCCCCCGACCTCCCCGGGATCCTATAGATTGGGTTTTTGCCTATAAAAGGCCTGTACTTGCACTGAAAATGGGACGCCAATGCAGAGTTAGGATTTAGACTAGTTTTTCATTTCTTAGTTTAGGTTTTTGTTTTTCTTTTTCATGTAATTTTAGTTTTTATATATGTAATCCAGAGGAGATCAGACTTTCATCGAAGAACAAGAATGAAGCTTGAGCTATAGTGACAATGGTGTAAGGTTTTCTTTCTTTTCTTTGATTGTTATGAAATCGAATCGATGTTTTTTCGTTGTAAGTACTTTCTTTTAGTCTGCTTCTTCTTCTTCTTTTCTACTTCACTTTTCTTTTTGGTACAACTGCCTTCCAAGTGAGTCTAAAGCATCGAAAGAGCCTTGCCTTTGCGAGTGCCACCGATAGCTCATGACGATGGAATTGTGAGTCTCTCTGTATCATTTCATACTTGAAGTAGTCTTGATGATGTAATGTGGAAGAGACCAAAATCTACTCTTATGGGTTATGCGCTGATTGCCTCCAATTCAAGGTAACATCGTCGCAAAGACTCAAGGTAAGCTTTTGTTGGAAAGAAGGTGAGTAATTATTTGTATTTCTTTTCTTTTATTTTTGTAAATTAAATCACCAACAATACCTCTTCCAAATCGTTTTCACTCTTCTTTCCCAAACTCATTTGTACATAGTTGCTTCTTTCATTTTCTGATTTTTTCCACTTCTATTCTACTACTTTCTTCTTAACTTTAACATAACTTTCTTTTTCATTTTCTTAACTTAAAAACAGAGAAGAACTCTCGTTTTGTTTTCATAACGATTTTAATAAAGAACGTAAACGCTTCTATCGCAAAACCCTCCTTGTGGATCACGACCCGCATAGCCACTTGCTATCGTGGTAAGAATTGAGCACTTGCACATCTTCATTTTTAAGTTCTGAAATTTCGTATTTTGTGTGCAGGTCTAGCCTCAATCACATGGTTAGCGGAGCAATTAGTAGTTAATAGGCATGAGTTTTCTTTTTTTACTTTGATTTAAAACCAATTTCCTAAATCTTTTTATCACTCTCTTATCGATGTTTTCACCAACTTCTTAGTTCACCTTTGTTTCATCTTCTTTTTATTTTCAAAACCATTCTCTTTCATTTTCACATCGCCGATTTCATCGCCTTCTCCATCTATCACTTCTGCATTTATTTTCTTTTTCTTTTATTTTTTTATTCTTTAAAGAAAGAAGAATTATTAATATAACACGTGAACAAGAACTATTAATGCTTCTATTGCCTCCCGTCCCTGTGGATTCGACCTGTTAAGCCAATGCTATAACGAAAGTATCGAGGGAACATTAGCATACATATAATTTCATTGATTTCATAAACACACATTTTCAAGTGCTGGTTTTCCCGATCACTGGTTGAATTGTCTTTTTCAGACTCATCAGATTTGGAAGGATTGGAGCTAGATGATGTGGATACTTGTATGCTGTTGTGTTGAATGGGATTGGATGGTATGATTATCAACTTTCTTTCCTGAACTCAATGTATGAACAATATTATATTGATTAAACTATTAATCCTCTGCCAGATGAACTTAGATAGAATTTCTTGGGTTCGCTAATGGTTGACTAGGCAAAGTACCCTTTGGCCTCTCACTTTGTAAATTAGCTAATTGACTCAGTCGAACCTCTAAACTTGTTATGGCTTGTGCGTTGTTGTTCTGCATTATTTGTATGAGAAACTCTTGGTTCTTCATATCTCTTTCCATAGTCTTCTCAAAATCAGTTATTCTTTTCTCAAGTGGAGGACTTTGGATGAAAGATTGTGGAGCATGGTTAGGAAAGTTTTATTGATAAATGGAAGAATTAGATTGATGATTGGAAGAATTGTGTGAAATCACCTAGAGGGGGGGTGAATAGGTGATAATGCTAATCTATTGAACTGAATGCGGAATTTAAAAACTAATTGCAATTACACAATATCCAATCAACAAGTGATGCACACAACCAAGCCAAGCATATAAGTATGAATGATCAATGTGATATGATGCAAGGCACAAAGTAAAGAGAGAGAGAGAGATAGAGTAAGAGTCAAGGGATCAAGCGCAAACAACAAGATATGTTTCGAGATTCGAGCACCCAGCTCTACATCCTCGCCTTCACCCAAAAGGATTTTAAGTCCACTAGCTTGTCCACAAAGGACTCCCATAAAGGGAACCTCCACCGAGGATTTGGGGCAATCACAATTACAAGGAGTACCCAACTCCTCTCCTTACAAACACAACCTCCTCCTTGAGGCACAACTCCAAGCCAACAAACAATCACCTCACAACTTGAGGGATTAGCACAAAGCTTACACAAGGATCACCTCACCACTTGAGGGATACAACCCAAAGGCACAAAGCTAAGTAAAGATTGGGTTTACAACTTGGTGGTCTAACAAACAACCACAAACAATTTCTTTCTCCCACACAAAGATCCTATAGAATAAGAAAGTAGATGTAGCTCAAGTGTGGAGAAAACCAATGGAATGAAAATCAAAATCACAAAGAAAATCTTTGGGAAAAACTAGAAACTAGGATGGAGAAGTTCAATCAAAATCTTTTCCCAAAAACCCTTTCTTGATTTTTCAAACCCTAGCAATAACACCAAATGGATTGTTCAATTAAAGTCCAAAAACTTCTTTTGATTGCTGTGAAAACACTGGAGAGTAGGGAAAATTAGCTCTTCAAAACTTATCCAAATCTTAGAGAAAACTGGTCACTAATGGGGTATTTATAGCCTCCAGAAAAATATAGCCGTTGGCAGCAGATTCTGCCAAAAATGGCCTACCGGTCGACCGGTCGATCGACCGGCCAACGGTCACATTTGACCGTAGGCATCATCCGGTCGACCGCCCGGTCGACCGAAAAGAACAGAGAGCACTGCTCTCAGTTCCGGTCGACCGCCCGGTCGACCGGCCCACTGGGCTGCCAGACGTGCACAGCTTTGTGCACGTCGGTCGACCGCACAGTCGACCGGCCCTTGGTACGGTCGACCGAGCGGTCGACCGACCTGGCCTGTCAGCCAGTTCTGGGTCTGAAACAACAGGTAAAAATATTGATAAAAATTCTTTTATCTTAATTAAAAACTCCAATAAACTTGTTTTGACATTGTATATTGAAATATAAACTTGTGAAAAACATTCCAAGACAATTACTTAACATTTGAACTCTTTTTAATGTCTAGGAAATTTTACCAAGAACCAAAAACCGTATTTTCTAAAACTTGGATTTTTGAATAGAAAATACGTTTTGTCCAAAACTCTTCCAAATACAAAAACATGATATTTAAACACTTTGAAGCATGATGCATATGGATAGAAATCCAATATACATGAAACAAATATATATCATAGTTTTTGACTTTAATTCCAAAAATATGTTTTGTTAAAAATACCAAAACATGAAACACATGAAATAGACTATCAAACTAAGTTTGTCTAAATAGTTGAAGCATGCATGTATATAGAACAAATCTAATATACATTAAACCATGTAAACTTGTTTTGATATATTATCTATTCATGCAAACCAAGATCGGATAAACCAAAAACCGAAAACCAAAACATGAAACGTGTGTGTTGTGAACTTGAGCATATCATACTATTCTAATCTTTACAATTTGGATCTAAACACAAAACTAAACTATGGTACCGATGTCTTCTTGTAGAGCGCCGTCTCCAAGCCGACTCGATCCAAAACTTCGTGATCCACCGAGCTTGACTCCAATGAGTGCTATATATGATCTTATCGCTCGGGCTCTTGAATCACCATGTGAATAGCTTCCAAATCATCTTGTTGAAGCTAATCACCAACTAATATCTTGATTAATGATCTGAAACTAAAATTACAAGATTATTAGTACACATAACTACATGAGTTAATCATCATCAAAACTAGAGTGGAAGGCCTTTGGGCCAACATTGTGATGGTAATTGGGTTGATGATTGGAAGAATTATGATTATGATTGAAATATTGGATGTTCTTTGACCTTGAGTGGTTATTGTTATTTTGACTCCATGAGAAATTCAGGTAATTTCTCCAGCCTGGTACGTTTGAGCATAAGGATTGTTATGGGGCCATGAAAATGTCGCATTCATGGGCTCAGGATACATTTATTGAGTCTTAAAAATAGGACACTCCTCAAATACATGGTTCACTGCTTGACATTAGTACAACCCGGAGTTGGAAATTGGTTTGAGCTGACTTGGTTGACTAGAACTGGGTCCTTTGTTTCTAGAGCTTCCAATCTTCTTATTAGGCTAGAAATTTTTGCCTCAGAAACTATGGATGATTCTATTGAATAGAGACCTCCTTTTGAAGAGATAGGATTTGTGTTCCTATACTTTTCGGGAGTAAATCTCCATTAGAGGGTTTTTTCCAACTAGGTCCTCAAATAAATTCCACCCTTGGTTTTCATCCTTTTGTAAGAATCCTCTTGGCACATGGTTCTAAGTGGGTTTTGTTCTGGTAGTATAAACTGTCATAGAGAGTTTAGCATTTCTGCTACTTCTCTATAACATGTTGAGGACACTAGATAAGGAAGTCTTTGAAGCATTCAAAGTACATCCAAAATGGTTCACTAGATTCTTACTTGAACTGCATGATATTCTTCATAATGAGAGCAATCTTGTGAATTGAATAGAATTTCTTCAAGAAGACCTTGATGAAACCATCCCACGATGTGATGGAACTGGTGCCTAAGCTGTTGATTAGTCTCTAAAACAGCATATTTCATACCACATTTTCACATTTATTTCATATTAAATTCTGCTAATAATAACTCTCTTGTATGTTTCTAGGTCCATGGTGTGCAATGAAGAAGAAGACCCTAAATCACCATTTAATGGGTGATTAAAGGCCTATAATATAGCCATTGACTTTGGAGAGCAGTTTCGTCAAAGCCAGGGACCCAAAACCAGAAACCGAAACATGTAGCCGACAGGGGTCCAAACGTGCGGCGCGCAGCAGGTGGCGCTGCGCGAGCTGCTCTGGTACAGCCACGGAAACGCAGCTTTGGCCGTGTTTTCGCGGCCATACGGGCGCGGCCGCGCCCGTACTTTGGGCCAGGGGTTCTTCCCCTGGCCTCCTTTCCCCTGGTGCCTATAAATACCCCCCTGAGGTTCAAAAGATGGAGATATACAGAGAGTTAGGGTAGTTTTCTTTTCATGTTGTAGTTTAGGTTAGTTTTCTTCTTCCTCTTTGTATTTTTCATTTCTTTTAGATCTTGTAATAGGAGAGAGAGTGGTACATGGGTGAAAAGTAAGAGTGCTTGTAATATAAGGTGACAAGCTATGAAAGGTTCTCGCTTTACCTCTCTTTGTTTTCTTCTCTCTAACTCCTTTTACATGTTTAGCTAATTTTCTCTCATGGCAAATAACTACTAACCACTAACTTGCTAACTTCTTATATGATAATCCACATGAATCTAATAACCTCTACTTGTCCTTGCTCTTTCAAGAGCCATTGATGGCTCATGATGATGGATCTAACACTCTAACATCCTAACTCTCTAACAAGCTAACATTACTTTACTCCATGCTTATTTTTATTTAGTTTTGATATTTTAAGTGTACCTTGTACTTGTTATGTTGAGTTTTGATGTGAAAGTTATCATATAGGTTATGCTTTGAAATGCTCTTGAACTAAGGACTAGTGATGGCCAATGATACATGTGAGGCAACTATCACTAAGAGGTTAGCATGGTTAGTGGTGCCATTAGTAGTTAGTACCCATGAGTTTTGTTTCTTTTTCACTTTGTTTTAGAAATAGTATCAAAAACCACAAATATATTCTTTTCTATATTTCCCACTTCTTTGTGTTTCACCGTACTTCTCTTTTCATTCTTTGTTTCTTTTTTTATTCTTTCAAACATTGAAGAACCATTAACACATACGTGAATCAATCAGTAAAGATTCTATCGCTTCTCGTCCCTGTAGATTCGACCCATTTAGCCTCTATGTTATAACGAAGTATCAAGGAAGCCAAAGCACACACATTTTAACTCTTAATTTCAAGACGACACTTTTTTGTGCGCGGTTTTCCTCTATTTTGGCGTCGTTGCCGAGAAAATTTTAAACCGAGTCAAAATAATAGATCTTGTTTAAATATTAGGATAAGAAATAAGATTGAAAAGATAATTTGATCTTGAATTTTTTGCCTTAGATTTATGCACCTCACACTTACATAATTTTTTGTACTGAAGCAAAGACTAAAAATGTCATAAAATATATATATATAAAAACAAAAAATTAAAAAATGATAAAACCACTTATTTAAGTTGGGTAATTTTGCCTCAGGAAGCATGATTATTCACCTAAAACGGTGGACAAAAAAATAAAATAACCCCCTTTAGTTTGTGGCCTTATTTACTCGAGTCCTTAAGCCCGATGGATGTTTTCTCATCTGGTGCCCTAAGATCATCTGGTTTGGGAATCATCGTCTAAAGGCTCACTACACGGATAAATAAGAATGTCTAAGAAAACTAAAGGAAGAAAAAAATAAATGGCATGAAAGTTAGAGTCAATATCACAAAAATGTTCACTGTTCACAAAGTGCATATTTTTCTAAGAGTTTTATGAAAAATCAATGGATCGATTCAATTTTAAATTCTTACATTTAATTTATAACAAGATTTTGTATTTCGACTTAGTTTAAGAAAAAATAATTTCTTATTAACCTATGACCTTGGATCACTTAAATTTTTACAAAAATATTTCAAACACTTTTCTCTATTTCAAAAATGTGTTTTCAAAATACTAACATTTGATTTCTTTCTTTTGAATTTTGTCGTGTAATTCGCTGAAAACCCTCAGGAGACAAAACTCCTCCTCTAGGAGAAACCTAGAGGTTTAATGGCTTGTTGCACATGCTCAGTGCAATCGCGTCACCTGCGAAAGTGGTGTAATAATTTTCTTAGTTTTTTGTTTTGCTCAGGACGAGCAAAAGATAAGTGTGGGGGTGTGATTAGTCTCTAAAACTGTATATTTCATACCACATCTTCACATTTATTTCATATTAAATTCTGCAAATAAAAACTCTTGTATGTTTCTAGGTTCATGGTGTGCAATGAAGAAGACCCTAAATTATCATTTAATGGGTGATTAAAGGCCTATAATATAGCCATTGACTTTGGAGAGCGGTTTCATCAAAACAGGGGCCTATAATATAGCCGTGCCCGTGCTTTGGTCCAGGGGTTGTCCCCTTGGCCCCCTTTCCCCTGGTGCCTATAAATACCCCCCTGGGGTTCTGAAGATGGAGATATGTAGAGAGTTAGGGTAGTTTTCTTTCCATGTTGTAGTTTAAGTTAGTTCTTCTTCTTCCTCTTTGTATTTTCCATTCTTTTAGATCTTGTAATAGGAGAGAGAGTGGTACATGGGTGAAAAGTAAGAGTGTTTGTAATATAAGGTGACAAGTTATGAAAGGTTCTCTCTTTACCTCTCTTTGTTTTCTTCTCTGTAACTCCTTTTACATGTTTAGCTAATTTTCTCTCATGGCAACTAAGTACTAACCACTAACTTGCTAACTTCTTATATGATAATCCACATGAATCTAATAGCCTCTACTTGGCCTTGCTCTTGCAAGAGCCATTGATGGCTCATGATGATGGATCTAACACTCTAACATCCTAACTCTTTAACAAGCTAATATTACTTTACTCCATGCTTACTCTTGTTTAGTTTTGATGATTTAAGTATAGCTTGCACTTGTTATGTTTAGTTTTGATGTGAAAGTTATCATATGGGTTATGCTTTGAAACGCTCTTAAACCTAGGACTAGTGACGGCCAATGATACATGTGAGGTAACTATCACTAAGAGGTTAGTATGGTTAGTGGAGCCGTTAGTAGTTAGTAGCCATGAGTTTTCTTTCTTTTTCACTTTGTTTTAGAAATACTATCAAAAACGACAAATATATTCTTTTCTATGTTTCCCACTTCTTTGTGTTTCACCATACTTCTCTTTTCATTCTTTATTTTCTTTTCTTTTCATTCTTTCAAACATTGAAGAACCATTAACACACACGTGAATCAACCGGTAAAGCTTCTATCACTTTCCGTCCCTGTGGATTCGACCTGTTTAGCCTCTATGCTATACAGAAGTATCGAGGAAGCCAAAGCACACACATTTTAACTCTTGATTTCAAAATGACACTTTTTGTGCGCGGTTTTCGCCCGATCAGCTGTATAGCCATTTCTTGGCTATATCTTTATGAGAAAATGGGCCGAATCTCAACATAATATCATCGTCTACAAGGTGACGGATTTTTATCATTAAGCATACTTTTTCAAATTCTCTTATGAAGAAATATGCATTTTCTGACTCTAAGGCATGAAACTTAGGGAGTGTGTTGATGAACTGAGGCTTGATCTCAAAATTATTGTCACCAATCGATGGAACTTGGATGCAAGATGGAGTGAGAGGTTTGCATGAGGTAGAACCTATCCTGCTAAGATGTTGGTTGAGGCATAACTGAATCTGATTTTGGTTCTACTTTGGGTGGTAAAGTGCTTCTAGTTAACCTAAATGAATTTGGGTCTCTCGACCACACTTGCATACACAAATACTACCACAAACAAGCTCACCAATCAGTCAAAAAGAAAAGAAAAAAATTCAACCATGTTTATTATAAAAGAGACTTGGACTTAGATAACTCCTAACTGGTTAGATTGTTCACAGGAGGTATAACGAAGAATCTGACCACAAACTAATCAGCCAGCTCGGGAAAAGATTGGTGGGAGGTATCCACGTAAAAGGCGATGGGCCTAATTAAGCCAACCATAAACCTTCGAGATTTTACCTCTCAATCCCCGTCCTTTGATACAGATTTCGCAGGTGTCAAATTCTAAAACCTCCCCATAGGGATAACCTCCTAATGAGTTCGAGATGTCACTAAGGCCAACGTCTATCAGATTTTAGGCTTGGATTGTGCGTGCTTGGAGATGGTTTGCAGGCTAAGAAAGGATAGTGACTCCCCCACCTTATTTTTTGTTAGGTTTTGCCCTTAAAATGATTTAGTGCAAGCATGCAAGATACAATGAAGTAGCATTCAACAAGCAAGTAATCACTTTAGAATGTTTCCTAAGCTATATGCTATGCAAATGCACCTTGTCTCTAGCTTTCTTCAACAATATTTGAAATGTAAATGTAATTAGACAAATACCTAGAAATACAAGTCTAAACATTTTTAAGCACTTTCAATCAACCGATTACTGTTAGATTAAAAGTAAGATTGTGAGATAATCAAGTATAGAAAATTAGCAATAAAGAAAGCTTGTTTTGCAGAGCAATATGTCCAGCAAGAAAGAGTTTTTAGTAGTCCCATAATAAATGTGTTTCTTCGGCAAACTCTTGAAATCTTGTTTCCTACTTTCTAGAGGAGGGGCACAAGATCACAAATCTTCTTCTGTAATACTCGAATTCTTAACAAGATTTTGTTAATCCTGAAACAAAACAACAAACTTGTTAAAACACAAAAAATATTGTTCCCTCCCCGACAATGGCGCCAAAATTTGATTGAGTTAAACCTGTGCACAAAAATACAGAGTTAAAAAGGAAGATTAAGAAGTGCAAGGTTCTCAATTCTTCCACGATAGCAAGTGGCCACGCGGGTCGTGATCCACAAGGAGAGACTAGGGATGGAAGCTTTTAATAAGTTCTCTTTTAGTTCACTAAAGATGGGTAAAAGTTCTTCTCTTATTTTGAAAAGAAAAGAAAAAAGAATTATTGTTAAATTAAGAAGAAAGTGGTAGATTGGGAAGATGGAGAAATAGAAAATGATTTTGTACAAAGAAAGTAAAAATAGTAAATAGAGTTGAGACTTGGTGATGATGGTGATCTAAACTAAAAATTAAAAGAAAGGAAGAAAATCTAAAAGAACTTACATACCTCTTCCAGTTGATGACTTACCTTGAATCCTTAACAAAAACTTCTCATCTTGAAGGAGAGCAAAGCATGGCAAATAGGATCTTCTCCATTCCCAGACTTAAACTATGGACTTAAATGAAAGCAGAAAATAATTAGAAATGACTATCCATCACCATAAGCTATCAAGGACACTTGTAATGGCAATGCATGTTTGATGTTATAGGTTTCATTTCGATTATCATTAAAAACCGATAGAAGAAGAGTAAGAGAAGAAGAAGAGAAAGAACAACATTAAAACGTAACTTTTATTCGATTCAAATAACAATGAAAGAAAAGAAGAACTACACCGGTGTCACCCTCAGTACAAGCTTCACTCTCATTCCTCCATGAAACTTTTCTCTAATCTCAATTACATAAATAAAATGAAAATTACATAAAAAGACTAAAAATATAAGTTACAAACTACAGAATAGCCTAACCTATGCTTTCTGCTGTTCTCTTTGGCCTCAGAATTTTGAGGTATTTATAGTAAAAACACAACGGGAGAGAGTTTTTGAAGACAAGGGGAGCAAACGCTTCCCGTATCTTAACTACTTTGTCGTGGATCCGTGGCTTTGGCCACATATCCGCAGCCTATATGTGGCCAATTGGCCACCATCTAGGGGAAGAATCTCGGGGAAAAAATCTTCTCTTTCCTTTTATCCAAAAAGATTTTAGATTTATTTTCTAGTTTTGAATTCTTTTGTTGATCTTTAGTCAACTAATTGAATCCACAACAATCTGAGTTTAACCGATCTTTATTTAGTGCCATCTCTCCTGATATGCACTAATCTTCAGCTAGATTACCTTTATCTCTTTGATTTCAAATTAATTTGAATATAGATGGGCTATTGGGCTTGTTTTCTCTCCATCTCATTTAGTAAAGGCCCTGAAAATAATTAGACAAAAAAGATAATTAAAACAAAGTTTATTAAACAATAAATATGAGAGTGTTACGATAAATATGCAATATCAACAACCCATCAGCAGTTGTAAAATGATATCTCTATCGCATTGGTGGACTATTTGAAGTAGAGACTTAGTTATACCCCCATCCAAACACCATTGGGTGGATAAAAAAGGACCCTACATAAAGGTAATGAATCTTTGCCAAGTCCCTATTTCAATTGGCAAGTTTTATCAAGATTCAGTTACTTGTGATGTTGTTGATATAGATGCATATCATATACTATTGGGATGACCATGGCTACATGATATCGATGCTACCCATCGAGGCAAGAGGAACATATATATGTTCACTTGGGAGGGTAAGAGGATTGCCACAAAGCCAATACCTCCATCACCAAAGCTGACTAAAGAGGAGAGCCATAGTTCATATCCACATGAAACTGAGACGAGTTCTTGGTGGAGTCCAAGGAGACAAAGCAACGATTTGCTTCTGTAGTCAAAGAAGAAGTCGGCCCAACAAGTAAAGTTCCTGAGAAGATCAAGCTGATGACGGAATTATTTCAAAGAGTAGTTCATGATGAGCTTCCGGACGAGCGGCCACCCATGAGGGATATCCAACACCGCATTGAAATGATCCCTAGACCAAGTCTACCCAATCTCCCAGACTACAGGATGAATTCAAAGGAGTGCGAAATTCTAAGAGAGAAGGTAGAAGAGCTGATTCAGAAGCGACATATTAGAGAGAGCATGAGTCCCGACCCTTTAGACACCAAAAAAGGATTGAAGTTAGCGCATTTGTGTGGAAAGCTAAGCTATCAATAAGATCAATATCTGAAATCAATTTTCGATGCCTCACCTTGATGATATGTTGAATCGATTAGGAGGGTTTTGCATTTTTTTGAAGATTGATTAAAGGAGCAGCTACCAGCAAATTCGCATTAAGCTGGGAGATGAATGTAAAACGATGTTCAAGATTCTGAAAGGACTGTACGAGTAGTTGGTCATACCTTTTGGACTATCAATGCACTAAGTACTTTCATGAGGGTGATGAACCAAGTGCTTAAATCTTTTTTTGGCAAGTTTTTCGTTGTCTACTTTGATGACATTCTTATCTACAGTTCTAGCGAGATCGAGCATCTGCAACATCTGCGGGAAGCATTCACCATTCTCTAAGAAAATAAGTTGTACATCAACTTAAAGGAGCGAAATTTCATGACTACAAGCTTGATATTTTTAGGATTCATTATCAGTTTGCAAGGGATCCATGTGGATGAAGAGAAGGTGAGGGCAATCTAAGATTGGCCCATACCAAAGTGTGCTACTAAAGTAAGAAGCTTCCATGGGTTAGCCACTTTCTACTGGCCATTTGCAATTTCAGTACTTTAGTAGCTCTTATGATAGACTGCTTGAAGAAAAAGGGTCTTTTATTTGGAATGACGAAGCCGAAAGAGCTTTTGAATTCATCAAGGAGAAGCTTACAAACGCCCTCAGCTTAGCTTTTCTAAATTTCAAGAAGGTTTTTAAGTTAGAGTGTGATGCTTGCAGAGTAGACATTATAGCAGAACTCTTATAGGAGAAGTGACCTATTGCCTTCATCAGTGAAAAGTTAAATGAGGCACGGTAAAAGTGGTCTGCTGATTGAATAAAACCTGCACTGAAAATACAGAATTTTAGAAATGAAGAATAAAAGTGCAAGGTTCTCAATTCTGTCACGATAGCAATTGGTACGCAAGTCGTGATCCACAAGGAGGGACTTGCGATGGAAGCGTGTTGTAAGTTCTCTTTTAAGTTACAAAAAATAGTTGAAAGTTCTTCTATGTTTTTTAAAAAGAAGAGAGAAAGAAAGCTATGTTAATTTGGAGAAAGTGGTAGATAGGAGAAGATGGTGATTGTGAAAAATAGAAAACTTAGTTAAAGAAAAGAAATAAAAAGAGTAATGAATAGAGAGTTGGAGATTGGAAATGATTTAAACTAATGAATTAAAAGAAAGAACTAAAAACTAAAATACTTACTTACCTCTTTGGCGCTTGCTTACCTTTGATCCGTTGAAATGATTGACCTTGGCTTGAAGGCGTTCAAAGTATGGTAGATAGGATCTTTCCCATTCCTATGCTAAACTAAGAAATTAAGGTGCAAGCAAAATCTAATTTAGAAATGGTTATCCATCACCATAAGCTATCAATGACACTTGAAAGGGCAAGGCAGTTTCGAGGCTATAGAATTCATTTGGATTACAAGAACCTAAGAGGAAAATAGAAGAAAAACAGAAATGAAGAACAAAGAATGTAACTTTAAATTTAATAAAGTAAAAATGAAAGAAGAAAATGATTACTTATGCCCATGTCACTCTCAGCACAAGTTTCACTCTCATTCTCTCTTAAACTCTTCTCTCTTCTAAGTTACATAAATAAATCTGAAAATTTCATAAATAGAGAAATAAAAACCTAAACTAAAGTAAAGTAAAAACCAAGCCTAAAATCTTTCTCTGCTCAGTAGTGCCCCTTTGCCTTCAAAAATGCAAGTATTTATAGCCAAAACTAGATAAGAAAGAGCGTATGAAGATAGAGGCAAAATCTCTTGCCAACAAAAAAGATCTTCTGATAAGGTTGGAGATAAATTTTTATTTTATCCCTGATCTTCAGTTAGATTGTGTCTTATCTTTCTGAATCTTATGAATATACACCCGAATCCTTTAGATATCCCTTTCTATACTGAATTTGCCTCTAGACTTCTGAATTTGCCTCTATCTCCTTGATTTCCCAGCTAATAAAATAAATTCAACTAAATCTGATTTAGTTGGATTACAATTGTGACGATTTTCAGCTAACCAAATATCCATATAAATCTGATTTTACTGGTATTTATTTGGTATTATCTTCTCTCCCATCATTAATCATATCCTGCATGAGTTAAACATTAAGATAAGGTGATTAGTAGATTTATTACAAGATGAGAGTAGGAATGTACTAATAAATAATGTAATATTCGTGTATGATCACACCCCCACGCCTATATTTTGCTCATCTTCGAGTAAAAAAAGAAAAAATTTAATTTAACACACTTTTATAGGAATTACGGTTGCACTTAGCATTGCGACAAGCCGTTAAACCTCTAGGTTACCTCTAAAGGATGAGTTTTGTCTCGTGAGGGTTTTCAGCGGATTACACCCACAAAATCCATAAAGAAATGGAAATAAAGTGTTTGTATTTTGAAAGCACATTTTGAAAAGATGAGAAAATATTTGAAGTATTATTATAAAAATTCAAGTAATCTATAAGTTATAGGAAAACTAAACAACCAAACTTTTCAATCCTAAACTTAGTCTCTATTCAAAAGCTTATTATCAATCAAGATAAGGAGTCCAACTGTATTTCTCATCTAGTCTATTATTTTACCTAAGTCATATGCACCTTTATGACCGTGAAATTTTGACTCAGGGTTTTTAAACTTTAACTCTTATGCCTTATTCTTATAATTTTTTTGGTGGTACTATCCCTTAGTTCTTCTAGGCTTTCTAATCAGCCTATGTAACGAGTCTTGGGTCAGTGACTCTCAAACCGGATGGTCTTAAGGCACCTGGTGAGAAAACGCCCCAAGGACTTAAAAACTCGAGCAAAAAAGACCACAAAACTAAGGATACTATTTATTATATGGACCACAATGAGACACAAATACCTTGCTTAATTAGAAGGTTTTTGATATATATATATTTTTTTTCTTTTTTCTTTTTTTATAGGGCATAAGAATTTTTATTTTTTAAACTCTGAGTGTGTAAGTGTATAAAGTTTGCATATTTCATCAAGGTAAAAATCAAAACTAAATTACTTTTTCAACTTATCTTTCTAACCCTACAAATCAAACAAATAATCTTATTTTGACTAAGTATAAGAAATCCTAATTCTAAATCTCCTATTCCTTAAAATTAACTTAATTTTTATTAAAAAAATAGGTCAAAATATTGTTCCTCTTTTCAAAAAGTTTTTAAAAGCAAAGAAAATGTTAAAAAAAATTATAAATAAAAAGAAAACCTATGTTATATTATAACCCTCCCCCGCACCTATCTCATGCATTGTCCTTAATGTATGAATGAATGCACATATACATGAAAAAGAAGAAAGGGAAGGAAACATGTTACGTCAAGGTGGTGGTTTCGGTGGTGGTCAGAATGGGCCAAGAGTTGCTACCCAATCTAAATATAGTGGATTATCTTGGAACCCACCTTGGATGACCTTATTCTTATTTACCGAGTTACAACCTCCCAAGTGAATAGGATCATGCAAGACCCTAACATTAAAATCATCCTGGTTATATGACCAAACTTGGAATGTCATCTCAGAGTCATTATAATTTATACCTTGATCCAACAATATAATGTGACCTGGTGGAATGGTTGACCTGGGCTAAAGAATGAAATGTTCGAGAACCAATACTAACTCGAGAAAATCAAGTTTAGATTTGAGAGTCAGTTTTGGTTCAATAGATGGTTCCAAATCAAAGAATTTAAATTCACATTTATTTCTCATTAATGGAATGTGACTATCCAAAATAGAGGATTCAATTTCATGATCTATAGGCATGGGAATCAATGTTGGCTTGGGAAATGAGTCATAATTGGGTAAGGATACCAGAGTCAACTAGATTCAAAATTTGGAACTAAATCACAAAGTTGAGGATCGGGGTAACATTCACATTCAAATTCAATCTCATTGAATGAAAACTTGCCAATTTGTCAAAAATTTGAGATTAGTCAAGTTCAAGTTGGTGTGATGAAATTGAATCGTGATTAAGGTCTCCAGGACACCATAATTCTTGGTTCCTATCAAGATGGCTAGAGCAATCAGGAATAGTCAAAAATGTGTTAGGTAGACTTTCCTCATTCCTATCTTTTACTATGTTGATTAAATGACCCATTTGTGCTTCCAGTGATAGATTGAGTAAAATTATTTCTAGACTGAATCAGGTTTTTCAAACTCATTTTTAGTCAGTAGGTTCTTCTTGTTGTGGGTCTTGGAACATGGAGTAGGGATCTTGGATTTGGAAATTTTTAGGGATACTTGAGTCTGCTGATATTTGGAATTGACGTGTGGACTTAAGAAAGGTTTAAAAACTCTTTTTCTAAATCTGATTCTTCTTCTATAGGTTGACCTTGAAAAGGAGTATATGAAATTGGATGTTGATAAGGTTGTTGACCATATAACTCGGGGGAGTTGTATCCCCAATGACTGTGAAGTGTTGTGATGATTGTTCCGGTCTTATTCATAATATTGAGACTGGGGCATATATTGATTCGAATAAGAGCAATCTGACATATTTTGTCGGTTAGAGTTATAAAATGCTGGGTTGGTAGTATCCGAGTCAATAGAAGTCAGGGTAAAGTATGGATTACTATATGCATTAGAATAATTGTAATTATAATCCATAACACCAAGATGTCAAAATAAAAAATAAACCAACAAAATGAAAGAAAAATCTGCCCTAAGTTAGGGTAGACCTTATACCTAAACGACTTTTAACTGGTTAGTGATCGATTATTGATACTGAATATTTATCATCACATTCTCATATTTATTGTTTAATAAACTCTGCTTTAATTATTTTTTTGTCTACTTATTTGCAGGGCTTTTACTAAAGGAGAAGGAAGGGAAAATGAGCCCAAAACCCCCTAGAGTTAAGATTAAACAAAATCAAGGATTAGGGCAATTGTCAGCTGAAGATCAGAGTAAATCAGAGAGATAACACCAAATGAAAATATGTTATATTCGAATTTTGATGGATCCATTTCGATTAACTGATGATCAACAATGATATAGATGACTCTAGAGCCCAAAATGAAAATTTATCAGGAGATAAAGGATGTTCGAGAGATCAGAGGCTCATGCACCGTGAATGTGGCCACTAACCACATCCAGGCCATGGAAACACTATAAATGCCGCATTTCTGCTGCCTTGCAGTTAAGATACGGGGAGCTTTTGCCCCTATCTTCAGACCCTCTCCCCTGTTATGGTTTTGCTATAAATACCTACAAATTCTGAGGCCAGAGAGGATAATTCAGTAGAGAGTATAGGCTAATTGTATTTTAGTTTAAACTTAGAGTTTTACTTTTTATTTATGTAATTTTTATTAATCTTTATGTAACTGAGTCTATAGAAGAGTTTCATGGATGAATGAGAGTGAGCCTTGTACTGAGGGTGACACTGGTATAAATTGTTCTTCTTTTCCTTTATTTTTACTTTATCGAATCAAAGTTATATTTTAATGTTCTTTTTCTCTTACTTTTCTTCTATCGGGCTTTGATAATAATCCAAATGAAATCATAGCATTGAACCTGCCTTGCCATTTCAAGTGCCCTTAATGGCTTATGGTGACGAATAACTATTCCTCTATTAGTTTATTTATTCCCTTAATCATAGTGTAGATCGTGATAGGGAAGATCCTATTTGCCATGCTTTGCTCACCTTCAAGACGAGGTAAGTCTTTGCCAAGGATTCAAGGTAAGTTATCAACTGAAAGAGGCAAGTAAGTACTTTTAGCGTTTTTCTTCTTTTCCTTTAAGCTTTAATTTAGATTACCACCAATCACAATTCTCTTCTATTTAATATTTCACTTTCTTCGTATAAACTCATTTTTTATTTTCTCCATCTTCTCAATCTACCACTTTCTTCTTAACTTAAAAAAGATTCTTTTTCCTTTTCTTTGCAAGAGCAAGAGAAGAACTTTTAATTATTTCAAGTAAACTAAATAGAACTTACAACACGCTTCCATTGCAAGTCTCTCCTTGTGGATCATGACCCGCATCGCCACTTGCCATAGTGGTAGTATTATGTACTTTGCGCTTCTATTCTTCAATTCTGAAATTCTGTATTTTCTGTGTGTAGGTTTAACTCAACCAAATTTTGCGTCGTTGTCAGGGAGGGACAATAAGTAATTCTCTTTTTGTTTACTTTATTGCTTAAATTTTCTTCTCTATTTTTTGTGTGCAGTGATTAACATCAAGGAAATTTTTGCTACAGTGGACATATAAGTGGCACTGAACTCTGCTCAAGAATGCAAAGCCCAAAAGCTCTCAGATTTGCTGCATTCCCGCGGCAATCTGAGTGAACTACTATTCTGTATTTTTTGCAAGTTGATTGAATTGCAAAGTTTAAGTTTCTACCACTATTTATTTTCTTGGTTAACTTATTGTACTTTTCTAACCTCAACAGTAAATTATTACTTATAAATGCTAAAAAATGTTTAGACTTGCATTTAGGCATGTGTCTATTTCGTTTCATTTTCTATTTACTGTTGAAGAGTGCTAGAGCCAAGGTATGTATGCCTAGCATTTAGTATAAGGTTCATTCTTGTATGAATTATTGCTTGAGTGTTACATTTTTTCTATATTCTTGTACACTGCACTAAACTGAATTAAGGGCTTCTCCTATAAACAAGATAAGGTCGGGAAATTATTACCCTCCCTTAACTCACAAATAATCTCCCCACTCACTAACCCAAACCTAACTTAAAATTGAGTAGACATTGGCCCTAGGGTTATCTCAGGATCAAATAGGAGACTGACAAAAGGGGGAAGTTATTAGAATTTGACTCTTGTCAAATCGGTGTTTAAGGTTGGGGATTGAGAGGCGAAACCTCAAAGAACAGTGGTTTGACATAATTAGGCCTGTCGCTTAGGCACTGATATCTCCCATTGATTTTGCCCCTACCTGACCGATTAAGTTGTGGTCAGATTTTGTAATATACCCCTGTGGACAGTCTAACAAGTTAGGAGTCATCTAGGTCTCTACCCTAACTTAGGCTAGATTTTTCTTTGTTTGTTTGCTTTTTTTTTTCATCTTTATGATATGGATTACAATAATAATTATTCCAATGCATATGGTGATCCGTACTTCACGCTGACCTTTTTTGACTCGGATACTACCAACCCGGCATATTATAACTTTAACCAACAAAGTATGTCGAATTGATCTTATCCGAATCAATATATGCCCCAGTTTAATATTATGAATAAGACAGAAACAATCATCACCACTTTTCACAGAGTTAGTGGGATTACAACTCCTCCGAGTCATATTGTCAATCACCATTCCAACATTAAGCTTCTAAATTTTCTAGTCATGATCAACCTATAGAAAAAAAATCTGAGGTGACTAAGAGTATAGAAGCCATGATTGAGTCCCATGAACAAAAGTTGAAAATGATGGACTCACAATTCGCACAAAATTTCCAAATCCAAGATCCTTACTCTATTTTCCAAGTCCCACAACAAGAAGAAGAACCTATGGACTTATATATGAGTATGGAAAACCTGATTCAATCTGAAATGATTTTTTTCCAATCTGTTAATAAGTTAGAGGCACAAATGAGACATTTGATCAACATAGTGAAAGATAGGAATGAGAAAACTCTACCTAACACATCTTCGACCATTCCTGATTACCCTAGCCATATTGATAGGAATCAAGATTCATAGTATCTTGGAGACTTTGACCAAGATTCATTTTCACCACAACATCTTGAACTTGACCTACACCAATCTTTTGACAAATTGGCAAGTTTTTCATTCAATGAGATTGAACTTCATTATGAATGCGACCCTGATCTCCAACCTTGTGATTCAGTTCCCATCTTCAAATCTATGTTACTCTGGTATCCTTACCCAATTTGAACCAATTTCCCAAGGCAACATTTATTCCCATACCTATAAATTTAGAAATTGAATCACCAATTTTGGATAGTCACGTTTCATTGATGAAAAAAGAATGTAAAATTAAATTCTTTGATTTGGACTCAACTCATGAACCAAAATTGACTCTTGGACCCAATGTTATTTTTCCCAAGTTAGTATTGGTTCATAAACTTTTCATTTCAGAGCCCAAATTGTCCAATTCACAAAACCACATTCTATTGTTGGATCAAGATAGTGACCATAATGACTCAGTGATGATTTTTCAAGATTAATCATGTAAAGAGAATAATTTTCATGATAGGATCTAGCATGATCCTATTCATATTGGGGATTATCAATATGTAAATAAAAAAGAGGTCAATAAATGTGGGTTCCGTGAACCTCCACCTTATCTTGATTGGGTAGCAACGCTTGACCCAATCCGACCACCACTGAACCGCCACTTTGAGGTAACATTGTCCTTCCCTTTCTTTTTTTTTTCATGCATTTATGCATTCATTCATACAATAAGGACAATGCATGAGATAGGTGTGGGGAAAGTTTAACATAACATAGTTTTCTATTAATTTATAAAAAATAACATTCTCTTTGCTTTTAAAAACTTTTTGAAAAGAAAAAAATATTTTGACCTATTTTTTGCAAGAAATTATGTTTATTTTAAGGAATAGGAGAATCATAATTAGGATTTCTTATACTTAATCAAAATAAGATTATTTGTTTGATTTTTAGGGTTAGAAAGAAAATTTGAAAAAGTAATTTAGTCTTTGACGTTTACCTAGATGAAATATGTATGCTTTATACACTTACACCCTTAGGGTTTCAAAAACAAAGATTCTTATGCCATATAAAAAAAATCTATATATATCAAAAAAACTTCAGATTAAGCTGATATTTGTGCCTCATAAAGTATAATTATTCACGTCTAAAAGTGGTCTATAAAATAAAATTTTTAGTTTTTTGGCCTTGTTTCTCAGGTCTTTAAGTCTTTGGAGTGTTTTCTCTCCCGATGTTTTAAAACCGTCCAGTTTGGGTGTCACTGACTAAAGGCTCATTATATGGGCAGATTAGAAAGTCTAATAGAAGTAAAGAATAATACCACAAAAAAATATAAAAAAGAAAAATAAAAAGGCATAAGAGTTAGAGTTAAAGAATCCCGGTCAAAATTTCACTGTCATGAGGTGCATATGACTTAGAGTAAAATAATTGACTAGATGAGAAATATATTTTGACTCCTTACCTTGATTGATAACAAGTCTTTAAATAGAGACTAAGTTTAGGAATGAAAAATTTAGTTTTCCCATAACTTATAGATTACTTCAACTCTTACAATAATACTTCAAATATTTTCTCTCATTTTCAAAATGCTTTTCAAAAATGCTAACATTTTATTTCTTTTTATTTATGGATTTTATAGGTGTAATCTACTGAAAACTCTCATGAGAAAAAACTCATCCTCTAGGGATAACCTGGAGGTTTAACGACTTGTTACATATGGTAGGTGCAACCGTGATTCCTACGAAAGTGAGTTAAACTAGGATAGCATTGTTTCACTTTTTACTTATTTTGCTCGAGGACAAGCAAAAGATAGGCGTGAGTGTGTATTTATCATCACATTCTTATATTTATTGTTTAATAAACTCTGCTTTAATTATCTTTTTTGTCTAATTATTTGCAGGACCTTTACTAAAAGAGAAGGAAACGAGCCCAAAAGCCCACTAAAGTTCAGATTAAATCAAAATCAAGGATTAGGGCAATTGTCAGCTGAAGATCAGAGCAAATCAGAGAGATAACACCAAATGAAAACTGGTTAAATTCAGATTTTTGATGGATCCATTTTGGTTAGCTGAAGATCAACATGGATATAGATGAATTCAGAGCCCAAACTAAAAATCTATCAGAAGATAAGGAATGTTTGAGAGATTAGAGACTCGTGTTCGCATTTTTGCTACATTACAGTTGAGATACGGGAAGTGTTTGCTCCCCTATCTTCAAACGCTCTCCCGCGTTGTATTTTTGCTATAAATACCTGCAAATTCTGAGGCCAGAGAGAATAATTTAGTAGTGAGTATAGGCTAAGATATACTTTAGTTCGTAACTTATATTTTTACTTTTATTTATGTAATTTTTATTTTTCTTTATGTAACTAAGACTACAGAAGAGTTTCATAGAGGAATGAGAGTGACGCTTGTACTGAGAGTGACACCGGTGTAAGTTGTTCTTCTTTTCTTTCATTTTTACCTTATTGAATCAAAGTTATATTTTTTATATTCTTCTTCTTCTCTTACTCTTCGTTATCAGGTTTTGATGGTAATCCAAATGAAACCTATCACATCGAACCTGCCTTGCTATTGTAAGTGCCCTTGATGGCTTATGATGATGGATAACTATTGGTTTGTTAGTTTAGTTTGCTCCTTAATTTATAGCGTAGGTCAGGAATGGGGATGATCCTATTTGCCATGCTTTGATCTCCTTCAAGATGAGGTAAGTCTTTGCTAAGTATTCAAGGTAAGCTATCAACCGAAAGAGATAAGTAAGTACTTTTAAGATTTTTGTTCTTTTCTTTTTAATCTTTAGTTTAGATTACCACCAATCACAACTCTCTTCTATTTAGTATTTTCACTTTCTTTTTATAAGCTCATTTTTCATTTTCTCCTCCTTCTTAGTCTACCAGTTTCTTCTTAACTTAATAATAGATTGTTTTTTCTTTTCTTTACAAGAACAAGAGAAGAACTTTTAAACATTTCATGTAAGCTAAAGAGAACTTACAACACGCTTCCATCGCAAGTCCCTCCTTGTGGATCACAACTCGCATTGCCACTTGTTACAGTGGTAGTATTGAGTGCCTTGTACTTCTATTCTTCAATTCTTTAATTTTGAATTTTCTGTGTGAAGGTTTAACTCAATTAGTTAGACTGTCCACAAGGAGTATATTATACAATCTGACCATAATTTCAACGGTCAGGTTGGGGCAAGACCAGTGGGAGATATCTGATTGCTAAATGAAAGAACAACTAAAGAGTTAAGAGATTTACCGTGTAGCTGTGGCTAACGGGTCGTGTCCACGAGGAGGAATGCGATGAAAGCTTTTTGGTGTTCCGTTTAATGACAAAGAATTGTGCTTGTTTTTTAATGGAAAAGAGAATGGAAAGAAGGAGATGATTAAAAGAGAAATTGCAACTTTGGAGAAGACTTTGGAGAAGGTGAAAATAAACTTTGAAAATTGTTTGGTTTGTTTTAAATATAAGAGGAGAAGATCTGGGCTCACTATCTCACTACTCAACTGTTCATTCTTCTATTGAAATACTAAATGTCTCAACTTGATCATAGGCAAAACTTAAGATTGACTTTAGAAAGTTTGAAGTAAAGCACATAAGATGTTGGAAGAGTTCACTCTTTTCTTTAAGAAATCGTTTTGAATAGGATGTTAAATCATCAAGCATGAAGAAGCAAGTATGAAATAAAAACAGTTCAAGAAATGTTCATAAAAGAAGTACGAGTTTAAAAATTCAAGCCCATCCTCATGCGCCTTCAAGAACACTTTCAAGAAGAAAGGCTTTAAGTAAGGCATGCAAATGATTCATTGGGTCTTTTTCATTAAAACCAGAAGAGAAGAAGAACTGGAGAGAGGTACAACAGTGAGCCCAGAAAACCGATCTAGCTACTCATAGAAGACAAAGAAAAGTGCAAGAAAATAACGCAAGACATACCGTAAATGAGTGAAGAAAAAGCAGCTCGATTCTTGTATTGATGTCACTTCAATCTCCAAGTACAAGCACTCAATTCCTCTCTCTCACAAGTATTTGTACTGAACTACAAATTGAAAAACAAAAATACAACTTTTTTGCTATCTAACAAAGAGCCTAAATCCTCAGAAAATAAACAAAAATTCTAATCCTAGTCTTCGCTCCTTTTTTCTCTGTTGAAACTGGTATTTATAGGGAAAAACAAGAGGGGGGAGATCCCGGGAAGATTGGGGGAGCAAACGCTCCCCCAACTGACATAACAAGCCGCGGAAATGCGGCCGCGTTTCCGCGGCCCTGGTGTGGCCATGTGGCCACACCCAATTGGTGGAATGCTCCGGTTTGATGATTTGCCCATATCATCTGCTGGTTTTCTCATTGCAGCTTCAGGATTTGACAAAACAGCCTTTGATTGTTGGTTTCAACCGCTTGATTCAGGGAGGATTCTTCTCAACCACTTTTTAACCTCTCCAATATGCCAAGATTTTGCCCTGATTCCTTGATTTCAAATTTATTCTGAATTAAATCAGACTTTGGTGGGCTTTTGGGCTTGTTTCTCTTTCCTTTCTTTTAGCAATTGGGCCTGCATTAAACCAAGAAGAAGAAGACTTATTAATAGGATTTATTAGCTAAAAAGTATGTAAGGTGACAATGTATATGCAATATATGTGACTAATCACACCCCCACACTTATCTTTTGCTCGCCCTCGAGCAAAACATCAGACTAATTCTAATCAATTATTAGACCACTTTCGCAGGTCACTCGATTGCACTGAGCATGTACAACAAGCCGTTAAACCTATAGGTTACCACTAGAGGACGAGTTTTGTCTCGTGAGGGTTTTCAATGGATTGCACCCACAAAATCCATAAAGAAAGAGAAAAAAGTTAGTATTTTTGAAAAGCATTTTGAAAAGAGAAAATATTTGAAATATATTCGTGAGAGTTTAAGTAATCTATAAGTTATAAGAATATCAAATTTTTCATTCCTAAACTTAGTCTCCATTTAACAACATGTCATCAATCAAAGTAAGGAGTCAAATTATTTTTCTCATCTAGTCTATTAATTTACCCTGAGTCGTATGCACCATCATGACTGTGAAGTTGACTAAGGGTTCTTTAACATTAACTCCTATGCCTTATTTATATTTATTTTAGGTGGTATTTATTCCTCAATTCCATTAGGCTTTCTAATCTGCCCATGTAACGAGCCTTTAGTCAGTGACACCCAAACCGGACAATTTTAGGGCACCAGGTGAGAAAACGCCCCTAAGGACTTAAACATTCGAGCAGACAAGGCCACGAAACCAAGATTTTTATTTATAAAATGTACCCCTTTTAGGCGTGAATACTTATGCTTCATGAGGCACAAATACCCAGTTTAATTAGAGGATTTATATATATATATTTCAAACTTATCTAATTATCTTTTGCATAAATACCAAGCTTGTTTAGGCCAAAGCACCTAGCTAATCAATAATTAGATTAGTTTATTATTTTTTTCTTTTTTTTACATATATTCTTTTTTTTTTATAAGGCATAAGAGTCATTGTTTTTAAACCCTAAGTGTGTAAGTGTATTTAGTGTGCATATTTCATCAAGGTAAATATCAAGACTAAATTATTTTCACAAATTTTCTTCCAACCCTAAAAATCAAACAAGTCATCTTATTTTGACCAAGTGTAAGAAATCCTAATTATGATTTTCCTATTCCTTAAAATTGACTTAGTTTCTTACAAAAATATATCAAAATATTGTTCTTACCTTTCAAGAAGTTTTATTTTTTATATATATACAAATTTTTTTTTCAAGTTATATTAGTCATCATGTTAGAACCCTCCCCCACACTTATCTCATGCATTATCCCCAATGTATGAAAAAAATGTATACATGCATGAAATGAAATGTAAAAGAGGTGCATATACTATACAGAAATATGTACAACATCAAGTTTCTCCCACACCTAGATCTTTTTCGGTCTTATCCCTCTAGCTCTCTTCCCATCATTCTAATGGGCCCTCTTTATAGGGCATAGTGGGGAGGCCAATTGTTTTGTCATTTTAGCTTCCTTCCTCCCCAGTCTCACCTTCTTTAGGTGTTTCTTCCTCATATTGCTACAATCATTATTCAAAAATTTCTCTCCGCCACACTTCTCAGTTGGAACTTCTTCATTATGAATGCCTAGGAATGCTAACTCAGTTCCATAGATCTCCTCAAAGCTTAGGTCAACACTTTCCCCTGGAAATGTATAATTAACCAAATGATCCCTAGTTGGTTCATTCAAACACATGAGTTCTTCTTCGAAGAGGGCTTCAAAGAGTATGTCAATCGAAGGTTCTTGAATTATATTCTCATGCGATACATTATTGGTTGGCTCATCGAAAGTGAAGATATTCAAATCAAATTTCCCCTTTTTAAGGGTACCCTAACATTAGGATCTCTGACATATGACTTCTCATCAAGATAATCGCCTTCATTAAGTAATTCACTAAGAAACAGCGACTCATCTTCTATATCTTCACTTTCTTCATCACAATTATTTTCAACAAAATTTACCTCAAATGTTTGATCTCTTATCTTACGAGGTTGTTTTTCAAGGTTGAAGACATTGACTTCTCTAGTCATGTCCCCAAAAGTTAACCTCATGGACCCATTCCTACAATTGATGATGGCATTGGCAGTAGTAAGGAATGGTCGCCCTACGATAACAGGAGTTTGAGCCCTATGATTAGAGTTGGACACAGGTTGTCTCTAGAACTATGAAATCGACAGGGTAAATAACTCCCCGACCCGGATAAGAACATCATTAATCCCTCCTTTTGGGACTTTTACTGAACGGTCAGCCAGTTGGATAGTGACTCGAGTTTTTATTAGATCGCCCAACCCAAGTTGTTGATAAACTGAGAATGGAAGCAAGTTGATACTTGCCCCCAAGTCAAGAAGTGCACGACTAATCTCGGCTTGTCCTATTGTGCAGGCAATGATTGGACTACCTGGATCTTTGTACTTAATAGGGATCGGACCCGATAGTAGCTCACTAATGTTAGTGGCTAAGAAGACCTTTTTAGGTACATTAGTCTTTCTCTTCTTGGTGCACATGTCCTTAAGAAACTTAGCATAAGATGGGACTTGTTGGATGGCATCAAGAAGTGGCACATTTATCTTCACTTGATTAAAGATCTCAATTATCTTATCCATGTGTGGATTTTGCTTGTTTTTCAGCCTATTTGGAAATGGTGCTATAGGCTGGTGCACATGACTGGTTGACTTATCTTTTTCAGATTCATCAAATTTAGGAGGAGTGGGATTAGATGAGGTGGATGCTGAAGTTTGATTGTGCTGACTAGGATTAGGTGGTGTTGACACTTGGTTATCAACTTTCTTTCCCGACCTCAATATATGAACAACATTACATTGATTCAGTGGTTGATCCTCAACCAAATGAGCTTGTTGTGAATTCCTAGGATTCATAATTGGTTGATTGGGCAAGGTACCCTTTTGCCTCTCATGTTATGGATTGGCTAGCTGGCTCAATTGACCCTCTAGCCTCTGTATTGTTTGCATGAGGGAATCTTGGTTCTTCATGTACCTTTCCATGTTTCTCTCAAAATCAGTCATTCTCCTTTCGAGTTGAGGATTCTAGAAGGAAGATAGTGGAGCTTGGTTGGGAAAATTTTGTTGATAATTTGCAAAATTGTTGGGTGAGGGTGATTGGAAAAGTTGGGTTGATGATTGGAAGAATTATTGAAATGATGGAAGTGGCTTGCATGGTTTGACCGTGGGTGGTCATTATTTTGATGGCTCCATGAGAAATTTGGGTGATTTCTCCAGTCAGGATTGTACGTTGGAGCGTAAGGATCATTGTTCGGCCTTGAAAAGGCCGCATTCATCTGTTCAGGAAAGTGTTGGTGAGCTTGAAATACAGGACACTCCTCAAACACATGATTCATGGCCTGACAGTAAGTACAACCCGGAGTTGGAAATTGGTTTGGGCTGACTTGATTGACTGGACTTGGTTACTTAATTTCTAAAACTTCCAGTCTTCTCGCTAGGTTAGCTAACTTAGCCTCGTTAGCTATGATGATTCAATTGAATGGAGACCTCCTTTTGAAGAGATAGAGTTTGGATTTCTAGAGCTTTCACTAGTAAGTTCCCATTGGATGGTCTTTTCAGCTAGATTCTCATATAAATCCCATCCTTCATGCTCATCCTTCTTCAAGAATTCCCCTTGGCACATGCTTTCTAAGAGGGTCTTGGTCGAGTAGTCTAAACAGTCATAAAGAATTTGGCATTATCCCCATTTCTCTATTCCATGATGAGGACATTGGACAAGGAGGTCTTTGAAGCGTTCAAAGTACCTCCAAAACGGTTCACTAGGTTCTTGCTTGAACTGCATGATGTTCTTCCTAACGAGGGCGGTCTTGTGGATTGGATAGAATTTCTTCAAGAAGACCTTGATGAAACCATCCCAAGAGGTGATAGAGCCGGCCGCTAAGCTGTAGAGCCATTTCTTGGCTAAGTCCTTAAGAACAAATGGGACAAATCTCAACCTAATAGCATCATCTGCAAGGTGTGGGATTTTCATCATTAAGCATACTTCTTCAAATTTTCTTATGAAGAAATAAGCATCTTCGGACTCTAAGCCATTGAATTTAGGGAGTGTATTGATGAACTGTGGCTTAAGCTCAAAGTTGTGTTCACCAACCGATGAAAGTTGGATGCAGGATGGAAGTGATGTTCTAATGGGATAGAACCTATCCTGCAAAGATGTCGGTCGATCCATAACCGAATCTAGTCTTGTTTCGAACTTGGGTGGTGATGTGTTTCTAGTTAACCTAGATGAATTAGGGTCTCTTGACCACACTTGCATACACAAACACAATCACAAACAAGTTCACCAATAGTCAAGAAAAGAAAACAACCAAGCCTAGTCTAAGGTAACCTTGACCTAGACAACTCCTAACTGGTTGATTGTCCACTGGAGGTATAATGTAGACTTTGACCACAAGCTAATCAGCCAGGTCAGGGCAAGATTGGTGGGAGGTTATCCGTCAAATACGTTCCTTAATTAAGTAACCACCAACCTTCGGGCTTTCGGCCCTTAATCCCTTTCCTAGACACTGATTTGGCAGGAGTCAAATTCCAACACTTTTCCCCCTTAGGATAATCTCCTAATGAGTTCGAGATGTCCCTAAGGCCGACGTCTATCAGATTTTACTTAGGCTTAGGTTGTGCGTGCTTGGAGATGGTTTGTGGGCTACGGAAGGGTAATGACTTCCCCACCTTATCTTGACTTGGGTTTTGCCCTTAGAATTGATTCGTGCAAAGTGTGCAAGATATAGAAAAGTAACATTCAAAAGCAAATATCACCCAAGAATGTTTCCTAAACTATATGCTATGCATACATACCTTGTCTCCAGCTATCTTCAACAGTAATTGTAAAATAAACGTAATTAGACAAATGCCTAGAATGCAAGTCTAAACGTTTTTTAAGCAATTAACAATTACTCAAATTACTGTTGGATTAAAACAGGGATGGTGGATAGCAGATATAGCAAGAATATAACATACAAAAACTTAATTTTTTTGCGAGCAATATGTCCTAAAAAAAGAGTTTTAGTAGTCCAATGGAATTTTCAGTTTTTGCAACGCAATTTCTTGAAATTCAGTTTCCTACTTTCGAGAGTAGGGGCACAGAATTTGCAAGTCTTCTCTTGTAAAGCTTGAATGCTAGATCTGAATCTTCAAGTCCTTGAAACAACACACAAAACTTGTTAAATGACAAATACACCGTTCCCTCCCCGGCAACGGCGCCAAAAATTGATTGCTAAATGAAAGAACAACCAAAGAGTTAAGAGATTTACCGTGTAGCTGTGGCTAACGGGTCGTGTCCACGAGGAGGAATGCGATGAAAGCTTTTCGGTGTTCCGTTTAATGACAAAGAATTGTGCTTGTTTTTTAATGGAAAAGAGAATGGAAAGAAGGAGATGATTAAAAGAGAAATTGCAACTTTGGAGAAGACTTTGGAGAAGGTGAAAATAAACTTTGAAAATTGTTTGGTTTGTTTTAAATATAAGAGGAGAAGATCTAGGCTCACTATCTCACTACTCAACTGTTCATTCTTCTATTGAAATCCTAAATGCCTCAACTTGATCATAGGCAAAACTTAAGATTGACTTTAGAAAGTTTGAAGTAAAGCACATAAGATGGTTGGAAGAGTTCACTCTTTTCTTTAAGAAATCGTATTGAATAGGATGTTAAATCATCAAGCGCGAAGAAGCAAGTATGAAATAAAAACAGCTCAAGAAACGTTCATAAAAGAAGTAAGAGTTTAAAAATTCAAGCCTATCCTCATGTGCCTTCAAGAACACTTTCAAGAAGAAAGGCTTTAAGTAAGGCATGCAAATGATTCATTGGGTCTTTTTCATTAAAACCAGAAGAGAAGAAGAACTAGAGAGAGGTACAACAGTGAGCCGAGAAAACCGATCTAGCTACTCATAGAAGACAAAGAAAAGTGCAAGAAAATAACGCAAGACATACCGAAAATGAGTGAAGAAAAAGCAGCTCGATTCTTGTATTGATGTCACTTCAATCTCTTATTGGTCGCTAATGTTGTATATTCAGTATCATATTTCCATAACTATTATAGAATAAAATCTGCATTGTCCTAATTAATTGTTTAATTTATTTGCAGGCCCATTCCTTAAAGAGATGAAGAAAAATGAGCCCAAAAGCCCACCAAGTTCTGAATTAAATCAGAATTAATTCACACTCAGTAAATCAGGGCAAAATCAAGATGTTGAAAACCGGTTGAGAAGAATCCTCTCAGAATCGATCGGTTAAAGCCAAGAATCAAAGGCCATTTCGTCACAATCCTGGACTCAAACGAGAAAACCAACTGAAGATAAAAGCAGAAGGAGAAACCAGGGAGACCCACCAACAGGGTGTGGCCACCTGGCCACACCCTGGCCGCAGAAACGCGGCCAAAGCCGCGTTTTCGCGGCTTGGTTGTGGAGTTAGGGGGAGCGTTTGCTCCCCCACTCTTCCCGGGATCTTGTAGGTTGGGTTTTTGCCTATAAAAACCAGTATTTGCACTGAAAATGGGACGACCATGCAGAGATAGGATTTAGCCTAGTTTTCATTCTTTGTAGTTTAGATTTTTCTTTTCTTTTTATGTAATTGTAATTTGAATGTAAGCTTAGGTTAGATGAAGATTCATGTAAGTAAGAGAGAGAGGCTTATGTTGAGAGTGACACCAATGTACCCTCCTCCTTTCTTTCATTGTTTCTGCAAGCAATAAAGGTAAATACTCTTTTTTGATTAGTCGTCTCTTTTGTTTTCTTTTTCCTCTTTCTACTTTACCTCTTTTGTTTTCGATGAGCTTGCAAGTGATTCCAAAAGCATAAGTATAACAATGTTGTGTGAGTGCCAACGATAGTTCTTGAAGACGTTCTCCTCCTCAAGATCCGTATCACTTCATTCTTGCGCCGCTTGATGATATAATGCGAACGGGGACTGAGCTCGATCCTATGATCTATGCGTTGAACGCCTCCAATCAAAATTTTGGCGCCGTTGCCGGGGAGGGTAACGGTTTTTATTGAAATCTGATTTTTATTTAAAATTTTGGCGCCGTTGCCGGGGAGGGTAACGGTTTTTATTGATATTTGATTTTTATTTAATTTTTAGAACTAAAATGAATTTTCTTCTCTGTTGCAGGTTATAGGGTAAGCAAAGCAGGAAAAAAGGATTGCAGAAACATATAAGTGGTCTTGGGCCTCTGTTCCAGAAAACAGAGACCAAGTACCCTCTGAATTGCCGCGTTTACTCGGCTTTTGCCGCGTTTCCGCGGCAAGGAAGAGTTCACTACTAACTGTCTTTTTTGCAGGGCTGCTTATTTTGCAAAAATTAGTTTTCTGCAACTTTATTTCTTATATGCCATCACCAAAAGCCTGCTAATAAATCAACAGTAAAATTTTTGTTGAAAAAGTTAAGAAAATTGATTAGACGTTTGCATTTTAGGCACGTGTCTTTTCAATTCATTTACTTTTCTGTTGAAGAGTGCTGGAGCAAGGTACGTTCACATTGCATCTAGAATAGGACTCATCTCTTGGTTGATTTACATAGCTTTGAGTGAATCTTATTTACATATCTTGTACACTTGCACAAACTGATCTTAAGGGCACCACCCATTAACAAGATAAGGTAGGGATTTAATCTCCCTTCCTTAGCCAAAAATCAGATTCCAAGCACTCACTAACCCAAACCTAACTAAAAATGAGTAGACGTTGGCCCTAGGGACATCTCGGACTCAATTAGGAGATTATCCTAAGGAGGAAAGGTGTTGGAACTTGACTCCTGCAAAATCAGTGTCCAGGAAAGGGATTAAGGGCCGAAAGCCCGAAGATTGGTGGTTATTTAATTTAGGAAAGTTTTTGACGGAAAACCTCCCACCAATCTTGCCCTGACCTGGCTGATTAGCTTGTGGTCAAAGTCTACATTAGACCTCCTGTGGACAGTCTAATCAGTTAGGAGTCGTCTAGGTCATAGGTCTACCCTAACTTAGGTTAAATTTTTTTTCTTTTTTGTTTGCTTATTTGTTTGTTTTTGTTTGTGCTTTATTGTGTGATATGTCTTATAATAACAATTTTTCCAATTTTAATAGTAATCCATATTACACACCGACTTCATTTTCGGATATTACCAACCCGGCATATCATAACATTAACCAACCTAGTGTGCCGGATTGGTCTTATCCGAATCAATATAACCCTTACCCCCAATCTAATAACTATAATTTCCATAATGATTTCAACTCTTCACAGAGTCAGTGGGGATTCACCTCCCCCGAGTCCAATTTTCAACCAACTTGTCCTCCTTCTCCACCTTGTCCACAATATTTTCAAGAGTCATACTCAGTTCCACCAGTCCAAAATAGAAAACTATCAATTTTGAAAATGAGTACGTGAGTCCAAACACAAATCCCAAAATCTGATGGACTCACAATTTCACCACTAATTCCAAGACAATACTTCATCTTTTCATCAAAACAATGAGCCTATCAACTATGAAAAGATGCTTGAAGCCATGACTCAGGCTCAAAACGCTCGTAATCGTGACATAGATATGATGGTCCAATCATTACGTTCCCATCGTTTGACCAGTTCTGATGTCACTAACCATTCTGTTAGAGCCGATGAGTCAGGTTGTTTTGAAAATCAAGGTTCCATTTCAGAACAATCATTTGAACTTACCCAAACTCCAAATTTTGAAAAGAATATTGACAGTTTGGCAAGTTATCCTTTTCCTGAAATCGAACTTGAAAATGAATATGATCATGAATCTCAACTTAGTGATTCAATTTTACTTCCTGATTCAATAATGACTCCGGTATCTTCACCTGATTTCCACCTTTTTCCCGAGTCAACATTGGATCCTGTGCCAATTCATCATGAAATTGAATCACCCATTTTTGATGATCATATTGAACTTGACCAATTTTACACTTTTGAAAATCCTATTGACAAATTGGCAAGTTCTCATTTTTTTGATATTGAACTCAATGAGATATGTGACCTAAATTCTCAAATCTGTGAACCTGTTCAACTTTCTGAATCAATATTGACTCCTATTTTGTTACCAAACTTGAGTAATATTTTAGAGTCAGTTTTGATTCCCCCACCTATCATTCCTGAACTTGAATCACCAATATTAGGTCACATTCCATTGTTGGAAAATAAATGTGGACTTGAGTTTCAACTTCTTGACTTGGACCCGCTTCTTAAACTAATCTCGACTCCTGAACCTTTACTTGACTTAAGTCACTTTCCTGAGTCGGTTTTAGTTCCTATACTTCCTGAGTCCAAGTCAATCATTCTATCATTTCATACTCCATTTTGGGACAAGGTGTTTGACAAATTTGACTCTGAAATCAATTATGGATTTTAAAAATTAGATGGGGTCAAATATTTAATAAAAATCCTTCATGGATACATCATTCTAATGGGTTATATTAAAGAAATTTCTGGTGGGTTCCTCCAAACCCAACGAAAAGTTGATTGGGCCGCATTTCGTGGACCAATCAGACCACCTCCAGAACCACCACCTTAAGGTAACATTTTCCTTCCCTTTCGTCTTTTTCATGCATCTATGCATTAATTCATACATTGAGGACAATGCATGAGATAGGTGTGGTGGAGGGTCTAACATAACTTAGTTTTTTCTTTTTATTAAAATAAAAAATAAAAATAATTAACATTTTCTTTACTTTTAAAAACTTTTTGAAAATAGAAACAATATTTTGACATATTTTTTGTAAGAAATTAAGTTAATTTTAAGGAATAGGAAAATTCAAATTAGGATTTCTTATACTTGGTCAAAATAAGATTATTTGTTTGATTTTTAGGGTTAGGAAGATAATTTGTCAAAGTAATTTAGTCTTGATCTTTACCTTGATGAAATATGTACACTTCATACACTTACACACTTAGGGTTCAAAAACAAAGATTCTTATGCCTTATAAAAAAGAAGAGAAAAAAAATAAACAAATCTAATTATTGATTAGCTAGGTACTTTGGCCTAAGCAAGCCTTAGTATTTATGCGAAAGATGATTAGATAAGTTTAAGAAAAAAATAAAAAAAATCCTCTGATTAAGCTGGGTATTTGTGCCTTATAAAGCATAAGTATTCACGCCTAAAAGAGGTTCAAATAATAAAATCCTTAGTTTTGTGGCCTTATTTGCTTGAGTCCTTAAGTCCTTGGGGTGTTTTCTCACCCGGTGCCCTAAGACCGTTTGGTTTGGGAGTCATCGATTAAAGGCTCGTTACATGGGCAGATTAGAAAGCCTAATAGAACTAAGGAATAATACCACAAAAAAAATTATATATATATATATAAATAAGGCATAAGAGTTAGAGTTAATGAACCCTTAGTCAAAATTTTCACAGTCACAAGGTGCATATGACTTAGGGTAAAGTATTAAACTAGATGAGAAGTGCAATTTGACTCCTTACTTTGATTGATAACAAATTTTTGAATAGAGACTAAGTTTAGGAATGAAAAATTCAGTTTTCTATAACTTATAGATTACTTAAATCTTACAATTATATTTCAAATATTTTTCTCTTTCAAAATGCTTTTCGAAAATACTAACACTTTATTTCTCTTTCTTTATGGATTTTGTGGGTGCAATCCGCTGAAACCCCTCACGAGACAAAACTCGTCCTCTAGGGGAAACCTAGAGGTTTAACGGCTTGTTGCACATGCTCAGTGCAATCGCATGACCTGCGAAAGTGGTCTAATAATCCTTAGTATAGTTTAGTTGCTTTGCTCGAGGACGAGCAAAAGATAGGTATGGGGGTGTGATTGGTCGCTAATGTTGCATATTTAGTATCATATTTCCATAACTATTATAGACTAAAATCTGCATTGTCCTAATTAATTGTTTAATTTATTTGCAGGCCCATTCCTTAAGGAGATGAAGAAAAATGAGCCCAAAAGCCCACCAAGTTCTGAATTAAATCAGAATTAATTCGCACTCAGTAAATCAGGGCAAAATCTGTTGGCCCAAAGGCCTTCCACCCTAGTTTTGATGATGATTAACTCATGTAGTTATGTTTACTAATATTCTTGTGATTTTTAGTTTCAGATCATTAGCAAGATATTAGTTGGTGATTAGCTTCAACAAAGGAGTTTAGAAGCTTTTCATGGTGATTCCGGTGCTCAAGCTTCAAGTTCTTTCCTTTGCACTCGGTGGATCACGAGTTTGGGAGCAAGTCTACTTGAAGATGGAGGTCATCAAGAAGACTTAGGTATCCTAGTTTAGAGTGTGTTTTAGATCCATTTGTAAAGCTTAGTATAGTTGATATGCTCAAGTGCACAAACACACACGTTTTATGTTTGGTTTTTGATTTTCATGAATAGTAGATCAAAACAAGTTTAATTGATATATGTATAGTTGTTTCATTCTATACATACATGCTTACATGACTTATACAAACTTATTTTGACTTTCCTATTCATGTATTGAAAAATCCAAGTTTGATAAAAATACAAGTTTTGGTTTTTGGTAAAAATTATAAGACACAAAAATAGTTCATATTGATTGATATTTGAGCTAAACTTTTTACCACATGTTTATATATCAATGCAAAATGATAAAACTATTTTTGGTGATTTTTAGAAGTGTTAAAAGATTTTTCAAAATATTTTTAAACTGTTTTTCTGACCCAGTTTTCTGTTCCAGGCTTCAACCAGTCGACTAGTCAACTGACCTAGTCGACTTGGGATGAAGTCGGTCGACTGGGTCGGTCGACCGACGTGCACAGATCTGTGCACGTTTGGCAGACACAGGGACGGTCGACCGTCAGGGTCGACCGGGTCTGAGAGCAGTGCTCTCTGTTTGTTTGGGTCGACCGGGACGGTCGACCGGAGGCTCCAACGGTCGGATTTTATACCGTTGGCGGTCGACCGGAACGGTCGACCGGAGATCTGTCAGACTGACAGATCAGCCTAACGGCTAGTTTTGTTTTGGGGCTATAAATACCCCATCTCTTCATAGTTTTCTCTAAGATTTTTAGAGCTAAAATTTTCAGACTTTCTTTACTGTTTTAAAAGAGTTTTAAAAAGAGTTTTGTGCTAAAAAGATTTATTTTTGTATTGTTTTGGGTTTTTGGAAAATCAAAAAAAACTAGGTTTTTGGGATATTGAATTGGCTTTCATTTTCTATCATCTACAAGAGATTTCCCAAGTAGTTTTTCTTTGTTACTTGTTTCCAAAAACACCTTGATTCCACACTTGAGCTATCCTCTATCCTAATCTATTTAGGATCTTGTTTTTGTGGAAAAGAGAAAAAGAGAGAATTGTTTGAGGTTGCTAAGCGTCTAAGTTGTACACCCTTGTTCTTCTTGTATCCCTCTTTGGTAGAGGTTGATCGGGTGTTTTGTTTGCTCCCTCTAGTGAGAGGTGGAGTTTGGATTGTAAACCCTCTTCGGTAGAGGTGTTGGTTGTTGGCTTACCCCTCGGTTGTGAGGTGGTTGTTTAAGAGAGGAGTTCGGTACTCCCGTGTTGTAAAAATCCTTCTCGGTGAAGGTTCCCTCGGTGGGATTCCTCGGTGGACGTGATAGTGGATTGGAAATCCTACACGGTGGTGTAGGCGGGGATGTAGAGCAAGGTGCTCGAACCTCGAAACATTTCTTGGCCTTTGCGTCTGATCCATTGTCTCTCTAACTCTCTCTCTTTACATTTGTGCAAAGCATCATTCTTATTGCCATATCATTCATATCATATTGCTTGTGTTGCCTTGCATCTTTCATATTGTTATATCATTATATGCTTGGCTTGCTTGTGTGTGTGCCTCACTTGTACTTAATCAACAAGAGCTTCACATAGCACCTCAACCCATATCTAGGGGAATCAAGAGGAGTTAGTCCAGAGCCCTTCACGGGAATTCGGCTACACTTGTTGATTGTACTAAGTGTGATTGCAAAATTGTTTTAAGCTTCCGCATTTAGCGCATTTAGTTCACTAGATTAGCACTTACACCTATTCACCCCCCTCTAGGTGTTTTTCAATTGGTATCTGAGCTAGTGCTCCTGATATTAGGCTTAACATCCTAGGAGTGAGATCCTTTATTTGCTAATCTATTGTTTGCATTTGTTTGCTTGCACACATATAGTTTACCATGGACTTCATGACCCCACCTAGCTTTGACCCTTCCAACATTGTTATTTGGAAGTATAGGATGTCCATGTACTTAAAGACCCTAGGTTTGCATGTCTTCCTCGCCGCTACCAAGAAATGCTATCTTGGTAATGGTGATCATATAGGGGCTAATGCACTTGCCCTTGAGGCTATTAGAAGCACATTACCTAAAGAATATCTTATACTTGCTTCTAACTTTGATTCCGCCTTTGCAGTGTGGAATATGTTGTCTACCACAACCACCACCTCCAAGCTTCAAGAACAAATTCAACCGGAGGAGTCTAGTGGAGAATCCGATTCTCATTGCTTCATGGTCCAAGGGAATGACTCCCTTGAGGTACAATCGGAAACCCACTTAGATAGTGATGATTGCTCTAGTTCTTCATGTGATAATTTTGATGCCCATGCTTTAAATGAAGAACTATCTATTGTGTGTGAAAAATTGATTGAAAAATATAAGATTTTGAAAAAGAAAAGTCTAGAAATTAAAAAGAAAATAAAAGTTTGCATTCTAGACTTAACAATGTTTTGCAAGAGAAGATTGAGGTCTATAATGAAAGGGATTCATTGAGATCTCAATTAGAACTTGCACTTAAAGAAAATGAGTTTTTAAAATCTAAAAATGATTGCCATGCTATTTTGAAGAAAAATGAAAATTTGTCTTCAAAAATTGATTTTGTGTTAAAAGAGAATGTTGCTTTGAAAAATAAGATTATTTCAATTTCAAATGATTTAAATGTTTGTTTAAAGAAAAACATTGTTTTGCAAAATAAGATGGATGCACATGTTTGTCATGCTAGTGTAGCTTCTTCATCTAGTCTTCCTAATGCATGTACCTCTTCTTCTAAGATTAATGATGATATTTGTATGTTAAAGAAGAGAGTAGATTGTTTGGGCTCCATTATGAGCCAATGTGCCATGAACCACACACGCTTGGAATCCTTGGTTCGAAAGAAACAAGTTCCATCTTTTATGCATGCACACCCTCCTCGGCATACACATGCTCCTCACAGACACCATTACACGTATGCTCATGTGTACACTTGTACACATTGTGGACGTAAGGGCCACCTTGCTAGATTTTGCTATGATAGAATACATAATGATAATTTAGCAAAGAAATTTATTTGGGTTAGAGAAGGGACTAACCCCCATGGACCCAATAAGATGTGGGTACCAAAGACCACCCCTCGTGTTTTTAATGTAGGTGTGGGCTCTCACATGACGTGAGAGTGATGGCACCTTGGAGTAGATGCGTTCCAAGCTTAAAGGAAATCATTTGGATGCATCACTTTCAAGGGATATTTGGTGGAGAGGACCACCATGTTTTGGAGACAAGGAGAGTTGCCTTCTAGGTTTTGGTAACAATTCCTAAACTCCCATTTATTACATGCTTTTTATTATTAGCATGTTTTGATGTTTTATAGCATGTTTCATTGTCTATGGATTAGTATGTAAATACCATGTTTATTAGATCCTTGACATACATGTATAGTATTTGAGACACACATGCTTATATGAACCCATACTTAGTGTTCTCACTTTTGTTTAAGCTATAATGTACATCATGAGTCTAATACATGTGAATTTATATAGTAATCATGTTTTAGTTTTATCATGATGATTTTTATCTTGTTTTTGATGCTTAATGGTTGAATATATGTTTAGATGTTAGTTTTCATTAAGACTAGGATTTATACTTGTACATAGAGTGGGCCACAAATAAATCCATATATGTTTGTGCTTGAATGCTTATTTGTTCCCATTAGATGTATTAGTATAGTTTAGTTTTGATGATCCATACATTTTAGACTTGTATTCATATTTTTGATTTATTTTATGATTGTGTGTTTCACTTCATGTATATATTTGTATTGCCAAACTTTAAGTTATACATGTATACCCCTTGAGTCATATGCCTTTCATGCAAATCTATATATGGACTCAATTGTGTTTAGGGACATGTATGTATACTTCATGTTTGACAATTCATACATATACCTTGAAATGAAAATTTGTTTTAATGAAAATTTAGTTTTTCATGATTCATGTTTTCATGTTTAAACTTCATGTATATGTCTATCTTGTCCAAACTATTAGATATACATGATTATCTTTTTGAGCCACGTGCCTTCATGCATATACATTTGTGGACTCGTTGTGTTTGGATATGTATGTATACTTTAGTTTGTATTAGACATACATATGCCTTTAAGATTAAATAAGTTTTGATGATCTTCATGTTTTCATGTTTAAGGAATAAATGAGCTTATTGTCTACCTTTCATGATATTGATATTCACATTGTACTTGTACACTCACATTTATTTCTTGCTCATGTTTTGTTTTCATGAGTCATAATTATGCTTAATTGGATTAGAGTGTTGATTTTCATGTGGATTTCTTATTTCATGAAAACTATTTTGTTTTATTCCTTGCTTGAAGGATTTCGTACTAGTTAACAAAAATTTCCATTTTAACTAGTTCATATTCTTCATATGGTAGATGTTTTCAAACAAACTTTATTTTTCAAATCTATTTTTGAAAACTCCTACCGTCTACGGGCGGTTGGATGGGAGTCCATGCCTTGTATGTTTATATTGAAAATCATTTTAAACTTGTGCATGAGATGGGAGGTTAGTAATATGAGTTATACCATGCTTTTATTGTTAAGTCAATTGGTATCATTGAACTCTTTCAACTGGTATCAATCTTGATTTTTTTTGTATACTCATATGTTTATTGTGTATGTATTCTTTCAATTGGTATCATCTATTGGTGATTGGTACTCATTCTATTTCATACACATATACATGTTTTATTTGTGCTATTATATTTCTATATCTTGAGCACAAATCTTGTTTATGCTAGAGCTTGAGCTTCAACTTTATTTCAATTGATTTAGTTTTCAATTGGTATCTTATTTCAAGCCTACGCATAGTTTTTGTTGGTATTTCATAAAGGGGGAGAAAATCCGTTTTTCATATTTCAATTGGTATTTGTATTTCCACTCCCTTACTTTATGATAGAAAATAGTCATTTCAATTGTTTATATGGCTTTAAAAAAAAAATACTATCTTTTGATATCAAGATGTTTATTTGAAAATTTTAAATTGGTATCTCAAAATTTTTTTTAAAAAAAAATACATTATACAAAAGTTTTGATTTATATTGACTATATGCAATGAGAGCTTAACATCTCTTCTACATATAGATTCATGATGAGTGTATCTTGTATTGAAGAGCTTAACATCTCTTCTTTATGTGGTACACGTGTGTAGGGGGAGCTTCACATCTCCTCTTATGCATTACATAATGTGTGTTATGTGAATTAGGGCTTAACATCCCTCCTTCATGTAATGCATATGTGTAGGGAAGCTAACTTAGCGTCTTCCTCTTCATGAATGTATATAGCATATAACATTTATTGATCTTTGTTTATTTTCAATTGGTATCAAGATGCTTCATTGACATATTTTCAATTGATATCCAAATTGATTGTAACCCCTTATTGACCTTGTTTTTGTTTTTAGACAAAAAGGGGAAGAACATTGTTTTATTGTTTTGATTGACAAAAAGGGGGAGAAAGATTTTTACCCCTCATTTTATTGTTTTGATTGTTTACCCCTTTGTTGATGATTGACAAAAAGGGGGAGAAAGATTTTGAGATTATGAGTTTTATATATGCATATTTATGTTTTGCATATATTAAATTTAATATAGTTTAATGTTAATTGATTTCTAGAACATGTTTTGTTTTGAATATTTCATTTGGTATCTAGAGCATCTTGTTTATGCATGTCATTCATGCATATTTATGTTTATTTGTTTTATGCATGAGTTAAGAGGGAGCTTCTTTGAAGCTTAACTTTAATCCATGCATATATAACTCCATGAGTTTTGTCATCTTCAAAAAGGGGGAGATTGTTGGCCCAAAGGCCTTCCACCCTAGTTTTGATGATGATTAACTCATGTAGTTATGTTTACTAATATTCTTGTGATTTTTAGTTTCAGATCATTAGCAAGATATTAGTTGGTGATTAGCTTCAACAAAGGAGTTTAGAAGCTTTTCATGGTGATTCCGGTGCTCAAGCTTCAAGTTCTTTCCTTTGCACTCGGTGGATCACGAGTTTGGGAGCAAGTCTACTTGAAGATGGAGGTCATCAAGAAGACTTAGGTATCCTAGTTTAGATAGTGTGTTTTAGATCCATTTGTAAAGCTTAGTATAGTTGATATGCTCAAGTGTACAAACACACACGTTTTATGTTTGGTTTTTGGTTTTCATGAATAGTAGATCAAAACAAGTTTAATTGATATATGTATAGTTGTTTCATTCTATACATACATGCTTACATGACTTATACAAACTTATTTTGACTTTCCTATTCATGTATTGAAAAATCCAAGTTTGATAAAAATACAAGTTTTGGTTTTTGGTAAAAATGATAAGACACAAAAATAGTTCATATTGATTGATATTTGAGCTAAACTTTTACCACATGTTTATATATCAATGCAAAATGATAAAACTATTTTTGGTGATTTTTAGAAGTGTTAAAAGATTTTTCAAAATATTTTTAAACTGTTTTTCTGACCCAGTTTTCTGTTCCAGGCTTCAACCAGTCGACTAGTCAACTGACCTAGTCGACTTGGGATGAAGTCGGTCGACCGGGTCGGTCGACCGACGTGCACAGATCTGTGCACATTTGGCAGACACAGGGACGGTCGACCGTCAGGGTCGACCGGGTCTGAGAGCAGTGCTCTCTGTTTGTTTGGGTCGACCGGGACGGTCGACCGGAGGCTCCAACGGTCGGATTTTAGACCGTTGGCGGTCGACCGGAACGGTCGACCGGAGATCTGTCAGACTGACAGATCAGCCTAACGGCTAGTTTTGTTTTGGGGCTATAAATACCCCATCTCTTCATAGTTTTCTCTAAGATTTTTAGAGCTAAAATTTCCAGACTTTCTCTACTATTTTAAAAGAGTTTTGTGCTAAAAAGATTTATTTTTGTATTGTTTTGGGTTTTTGGAAAATCAAAGAAAACTAGGTTTTTGGGATATTGAATTGGCTTTCATTTTCTATCATCTACAAGAGATTTCCCAAGTAGTTTTTCTTTGTTGCTTGTTTCCAAAAACACCTTGATTCCACACTTGAGCTATCCTCTATCCTAATCTATTTAGGATCTTGTTTTTGTGGAAAAGAGAAAAAGAGAGAATTGTTTGAGGTTGCTAAGCCTCTAAGTTGTACACCCTTGTTCTTCTTGTATCCCTCTTTGGTAGAGTTGATCGGGTGTTTTGTTTGCTCCCTCTAGTGAGAGGTGGAGTTTGGATTGTAAACCCTCTTCGGTAGAGGTGTTGGTTGTTGGCTTACCCCTCGGTTGTGAGGTGGTTGTTTGAGAGAGGAGTTCGGTACTCCCGTGTTGTAAAAATCCTTCTCGGTGAAGGTTCCCTCGGTGGGAGTCCTCGGTGGACGTGATAGTGGATTGGAAATCCTACACGGTGGTGTAGGCGGGGATGTAGAGCAAGGTGCTCGAACCTCGAAACATTTCTTGGCCTTTGCGTCTGATCCATTGTCTCTCTAACTCTCTCTCTCTTTACATTTGTGCAAAGCATCATTCTTATTGCCATATCATTCATATCATATTGCTTGTGTTGCCTTGCATCTTTCATATTGTTATATCATTATATGCTTGGCTTGCTTGTGTGTGTTCCTCACTTGTACTTAATCAACAAGAGCTTCACATAGCACCTCAACCCATATCTAGGGGAATCAAGAGGAGTTAGTCTAGAGCCCTTCACGGGGAATTCGGCTACACTTGTTGATTGTACTAAGTGTGATTGCAAAATTGTTTTAAGCTTCCGCATTTAGCGCATTTAGTTCACTAGATTAGCACTTACACCTATTCACCCCCCCTCTAGGTGTTTTTCAATTGGTATCAGAGCTCGTGCTCCTGATATTAGGCTTAACATCCTAGGAGTGAGATCCTTTATTTGCTAATCTATTGTTTGCATTTGTTTGCTTGCACACATATAGTTTACCATGGACTTCATGACCCCACCTAGCTTTGATCCTTCCAACATTGTTATTTGGAAGTATAGGATGTCCATGTACTTAAAGACCCTAGGTTTGCATGTCTTCCTCGCCGCTACCAAGAAATGCTATCTTGGTAATGGTGATCATATAGGGGCTAATGCACTTGCCCTTGAGGCTATTAGAAGCACATTACCTAAAGAATATCTTATACTTGCTTCTAACTTTGATTCCGCCTTTGCAGTGTGGAATATGTTGTCTACCACAACCACCACCTCCAAGCTTCAAGAACAAATTCAACCGGAGGAGTCTAGTGGAGAATCCGATTCTCAATGCTTCATGGTCCAAGGGAATGACTCCCTTGAGGTACAATCAGAAACCCACTTAGATAGTGATGATTGCTCTAGTTCTTCATGTGATAATTTTGATGCCCATGCTTTAAATGAAGAACTATCTATTGTGTGTGAAAAATTGATTGAAAAATATAAGATTTTGAAAAAGAAAAGTCTAGAAATTGAAAAAGAAAATAAAAGTTTGCATTCTAGACTTAACAATGTTTTGCAAGAGAAGGTTGAGGTCTATAATGAAAGGGATTCATTGAGATCTCAATTAGAACTTGCACTTAAAGAAAATGAGTTTTTAAAATCTAAAAATGATTGCCATGCTATTTTGAAGAAAAATGAAAATTTGTCTTCAAAAATTGATTTTGTGTTAAAGAGAATGTTGCTTTGAAAAATAAGATTATTTCAATTTCAAATGATTTAAATGTTTGTTTAAAGAAAAACATTGTTTTGCAAAATAAGATGGATGCACATGTTTGTCATGCTAGTGTAGCTTCTTCATCTAGTCTACCTAATGCATGTACCTCTTCTTCTAAGATTAATGATGATATTTGTATGTTAAAGAAGAGAGTAGATTGTTTGGGCTCCATTATGAGCCAATGTGCCATGAACCACACACGCTTGGAATCCTTGGTTCGAAAGAAACAAGTTCCATCTTTTATGCATGCACACCCTCCTCGGCATACACATGCTCCTCACGGACACCATTACACGTATGCTCATGTGTACACTTGTACACATTGTGGACGTAAGGGCCACCTTGCTAGATTTTGCTATGATAGAATACATAATGATAATTTAGCAAAGAAATTTGTTTGGGTTAGAGAAGGGACTAACCCCCATGGACCCAATAAGATGTGGGTACCAAAGACCACCCCTCGTGTTTTTAATGTAGGTGTGGGCTCTCACATGACGTGAGAGTGATGGCACCTTGGAGTAGATGCGTTCCAAGCTTAAAAAATCATTTGGATGCATCACTTTCAAGGGATGTTTGGTGGAGAGGACCACCATGTTTTGGAGACAAGGAGAGTTGCCTTCTAGGTTTTGGTAACAATTCCTAAACTCCCATTTATTACATGCTTTTTATTATTAGCATGTTTTGATGTTTTATAGCATGTTTCATTGTCTATGGATTAGTATGTAAATACCATGTTTATTAGATCCTTGACATACATGTATAGTATTTGAGACACACATGCTTATATGAACCCATACTTAGTGTTCTCACTTTTGTTTAAGCTATAATGTACATCATGAATCTAATACATGTGAATTTACATAGTAATCATGTTTTAGTTTTATCATGATGATTTTTATCTTGTTTTTGATGCTTAATGGTTGAATATATGTTTAGATGTTAGTTTTCATTAAGACTAGGATTTATACTTGTACATAGAGTGGGCCACAAATAAATCCATATATGTTTGTGCTTGAATGCTTATTTGTTCCCATTAGATGTATTAGTATAGTCTAGTTTTGATGATCCATACATTTTAGACTTGTATTCATATTTTTGATTTGTTTTATGATTGTGTGTTTCACTTCATGTATATGTTTGTATTGCCAAACTTTAAGATTTACATGTATACCCCTTGAGTCATTTGCCTTTCATGCAAATCTATATATGGACTCAATTGTGTTTAGGGATATGTATGTATACTTCATGTTTGACAATTCATACATATACCTTGAAATGAAAATTTGTTTTAATGAAAATTTAGTTTTTCATGATTCATGTTTTCATGTTTAAACTTCATGTATATGTCTATCTTGTCCAAACTATTAGATATACATGATTATCTTTTTGAGCCACGTGCCTTCATGCATATACATTTGTGGACTCGTTGTGTTTGGATATGTATGTATACTTTAGTTTGTATAAGACATACATATGCCTTGAAGATTAAATAAGTTTTGATGATCTTCATGTTTTCATGTTTAAGGAATAAATGAGCTTATTGTCTACCTTTCATGATATTGATATTCACATTGTACTTGTACACTCACATTTATTGCTTGCTCATGTTTTGTTTTCATGAGTCATAATTATGCTTAATTGGATTAGAGTGTTGATTTTCATGTGGATTTCTTATTTCATGAAAACTATTTTGTTTTATTCCTTGCTTGAAGGATTTCGTACTAGTTAACAAAAATTTCCATTTTAACTAGTTCGTATTCTTCATATGGTAGATGTTTTCAAACAAACTTTAATTTTCAAATCTATTTTTGAAAACTCCTACCGTCTACGGGCGGTTGGATGGGAGTCCATGCCTTGTATGTTTATATTGAAAATCATTTTAAACTTGTGCATGAGATGGGAGGTTAGTAATATGAGTTATACCATGCTTTTATTGTTAAGTCAATTGGTATCATTGAACTCTTTCAACTGGTATCAATCTTGATTTTTTTTGTATACTCATATGTTTATTGTGTATGTATTCTTTCAATTGGTATCATCTATTGGTGATTGGTACTCATTCTATTTCATACACATATACATGTTTTATTTGTGCTATTATATTTCTATATCTTGAGCACAAATCTTGTTTATGCTAGAGCTTGAGCTTCAACTTTATTTCAATTGATTTAGTTTTCAATTGGTATCTTATTTCAAGCCTACGCATAGTTTTTGTTGGTATTTCATAAAGGGGGAGAAAATCCGTTTTTCATATTTCAATTGGTATTTGTATTTTCACTCCCTTACTTTATGATAGAAAATAGTCATTTCAATTGTTTATATGGCTTTAAAAAAAAAATACTATCTTTTGATATCAAGATGTTTATTTGAAAATTTTAAATTGGTATCTCAAAATTTTTTTAAAAAAAAATACATTATACAAAAGTTTTGATTTATATTGACTATATGCAAGGAGAGCTTAACATCTCTTCTACATATAGATTCATGATGAGTGTATCTTGTATTGAAGAGCTTAACATCTCTTCTTTATGTGGTACACGTGTGTAGGGGGAGCTTCACATCTCCTCTTATGCATTACATAATGTGTATTATGTGAATTAGGGCTTAACATCCCTCCTTCATGTAATGCATATGTGTAGGGAAGCTAACTTAGCGTCTTCCTCTTCATGAATGTATATAGCATATAACATTTATTGATCTTTGTTTATTTTCAATTGGTATCAAAATGCTTCATTGACATATTTTCAATTGATATCCAAATTGATTGTAACCCCTTATTGACCTTGTTTTTGTTTTTAGACAAAAAGGGGGAGAACATTGTTTTATTGTTTTGATTGACAAAAGGGGGAGAAAGATTTTTACCCCTCATTTTATTGTTTTGATTGTTTACCCCTTTGTTGATGATTGACAAAAAGGGGGAGAAAGATTTTGATGTTATGAGTTTTATATATGCATATTTATGTTTTGCATATATTAAGTTTAATATAGTTTAATGTTAATTGATCTCTAGAACATGTTTTGTTTTGAATATTTCATTTGGTATCTAGAGCATCTTGTTTATGCATTGTCATTCATGCATATTTATGTTTATTTGTTTTATGCATGAGTTAGGGGAGCTTCTTTGAAGCTTAACTTTAATCCATGCATATATAACTCCATGAGTTTTGTCATCTTCAAAAAGGGGCAGATTGTTGGCCCAAAGGCCTTCCACCCTAGTTTTGATGATGATTAACTCATGTAGTTATGTTTACTAATATTCTTGTGATTTTTAGTTTCAGATCATTAGCAAGATATTAGTTGGTGATTAGCTTCAACAAAGGAGTTTAGAAGCTTTTCATGGTGATTCCGGTGCTCAAGCTTCAAGTTCTTTCCTTTGCACTCGGTGGATCACGAGTTTGGGAGCAAGTCTACTTGAAGATGGAGGTCATCAAGAAGACTTAGGTATCCTAGTTTAGATAGTGTGTTTTAGATCCATTTGTAAAGCTTAGTATAGTTGATATGCTCAAGTGCACAAACACACACGTTTTATGTTTGGTTTTTGGTTTTCATGAATAGTAGATCAAAACAAGTTTAATTGATATATGTATAGTTGTTTCATTCTATACATACATGCTTACATGACTTATACAAACTTATTTTGACTTTCCTATTCATGTATTGAAAAATCCAAGTTTGATAAAAATACAAGTTTTGGTTTTTGGTAAAAATGATAAGACACAAAAATAGTTTATATTGATTGATATTTGAGCTAAACTTTTTACCACATGTTTATATATCAATGCAAAATGATAAAACTATTTTTGGTGATTTTTAGAAGTGTTAAAAGATTTTTCAAAATATTTTTAAACTGTTTTTCTGACCCAGTTTTCTGTTCCAGGCTTCAACCAGTCGACTAGTCAACTGACCTAGTCGACTTGGGATGAAGTCGGTCGACCGGGTCGGTCGACTGACGTGCACAGATCTGTGCACGTTTGGCAGACACAGGGACGGTCGACCGTCAGGGTCGACCGGTCTGAGAGCAGTGCTCTCTGTTTGTTTGGGTCGACCGGGATGGTCGACCGGAGGCTCCAACGGTCGGATTTTAGACCGTTGGGCGGTCGACCCCGAAATCAGCCTAACGCTAGTTTTGTTTTGGGGCTATAAATACCCCATCTCTTCATAGTTTTCTTTAAGATTTTTAGAGCTAAAATTTTCAGACTTTCTCTACTGTTTTAAAAGAGTTTTAAAAAGAGTTTTGTGCTAAAAAGATTTATTTTTGTATTGTTTTGGATTTTTGGAAAATCAAAGAAAACTAGGTTTTTGGGATATTGAATTGGCTTTCATTTTCTATCATCTACAAGAGATTTTCCAAGTAGTTTTTCTTTGTTGCTTGTTTCCAAAAACACCTTGATTCCACACTTGAGCTATCCTCTATCTTAATCTATTTAGGATCTTGTTTTTTGGAAAAGAGAAAAAGAGAGAATTGTTTGAGGTTGCTAAGCCTCTAAGTTGTACACCCTTGTTCTTCTTGTATCCCTCTTTGGTAGAGGTTGATCGGGTGTTTTGTTTGCTCCCTCTAGTGAGAGGTGGAGTTTGGATTGTAAACCCTCTTCGGTAGAGGTGTTGGTTGTTGGCTTACCCCTCGGTTGTGAGGTGGTTGTTTGAGAGAGGAGTTCGGTACTCCCGTGTTGTAAAAATCCTTCTCGGTGAAGGTTCCCTCGGTGGGAGTCCTCGGTGGACGTGATAGTGGATTGGAAATCCTACATGGTGGTGTAGGCGGGGATGTAGAGCAAGGTGCTCGAACCTCGAAACATTTCTTGGCCTTTGAGTCTGATCCATTGTCTCTCTAACTCTCTCTCTTTACATTTGTGCAAAGCATCATTCTTATTGCCATATCATTCATATCATATTGCTTGTGTTGCCTTGCATCTTTCATATTGTTATATCATTATATGCTTGGCTTGCTTGTGTGTGTGCCTCACTTGTACTTAATCAACAAGAGCTTCACATAGCACCTCAACCCATATCTAGGGGAATCAAGAGGAGTTAGTCAAGAGCCCTTCACGGGGAATTCGGCTACACTTGTTGATTGTACTAAGTGTGATTGCAAAATTATTTTAAGCTTCCGCATTTAGCGCATTTAGTTCACTAGATTAGCACTTACACCTATTCATTCACCCCCCTAGGTGTTTTTCAAAATCAAGAGGTTGAAAACCGGTTGAGAAGAATCCTCTCAGAATCGATCGGTTAAAGCCAAGAATCAAAGGCCATTTCGTCACAATCCTGGACTCAAACGAGAAAATCAACTGAAGATAAAAGCAGAAGGAGAAACCAGGGAGACCACCAACAGGGTGTGGCCACCTGGCCACACTCTGGCCGTGGAAACGCGGCCAAAGCCGCGTTTCGCGGCTTGGTTGTGGAGTTAGGGGGAGCGTTTGCTCCCCCACTCTTCCCGGGATCCTGTAGATTGGGTTTTTGCCTATAAAAACCAGTATTTGCACTGAAAATGGGATGACCATGCAGAGATAGGATTTAGCCTAGTTTTCATTCTTTGTAGTTTAGGTTTTTCTTTTCTTTTTATGTAATTGTAATTTGAATGTAAGCTTAGGTTAGATGAAGATTCATGTAAGTAAGAGAGAGAGGCTTATGTTGAGAGTGACACCGATGTACCCTCCTCCTTTCTTCCATTGTTTCTGCAAGCAATAAAGGTAAATACTCTTTTATGATTAGTCGTCTCTTTTGTTTTCTTTTTCCTCTTTCTACTTTACCTCTTTTGTTTTCGAAGAGCTTGCAAGTGATTCCAGAAGCATAAGTATAACGATGTTGTGTGAGTGCCAACGATAGTTCATGAAGACGTTCTCCTCCTCAAGATCCGTATCACTTCATTCTTGCGCCGCTTGATGATATAATGCGAACGGGGACTGAGCTCGATCCTATGATCTATGCGTTGAACGCCTCCAAGCAAGGTAGAACATGCAAGGTTTTCAGGTAAGTCATAAATCAAATTAGGTAAGTATTTCTTCAACCTTCTTTCTTTTCTTTTATTTCTTTAGTATAGATCGCCAACACGATTTCTTTCACCACATCTTCCAAATCGTTTTCACTCTTTTTTCCAATTCATTTGTATATAGTCATTCTCTGGTTTTCTCCACCTTCTTCATCTATCGCTTTCTTTCTAACTTTAACCTATAACTCTTTTTTCATTTTCATTTCTTAAAACAAAGAAGAACTTTCGTTTTTCTTCATAAAGATTTCAATACAAAACTTTGAACGCTTCTATCGCAAACCCTCCTTGTGGATCACGACCCGCATATCCACTTGCTATTGCGGTTAGAATTGAGCACTTGCACATTTTTGTTAAAAGTTCTGAAATTTCGTATTTTGTGTGCAGGTTTAGCTTCAATCAATCTCCAAGTAAAAGCACTCAATTCCTCTCTCTCACAAGTATTTGTACTGAACTATAAATTGAAAAATAAAAATACAAATTTTGTGCTATCTAACAAAGAGCCTAAATCCTTAGAAAATAAATAAAATTCTAATCCTAGTCTTCGCTCCTTTTTCCTCTGTTGAAACTGGTATTTATAGGGAAAAACCAGAGGGGGGAGATCCCGGGAAGATTGGGGGAGCAAACACTCCCCCAACTGACATAACAAGGCCGCGAAAATGCGGCTAGGGCCGCGTTTCCACGGCCCTGGTGTGGCCATGTGGCCACACCCAATTGGTGGAATGCTCCGGTTTGATGATTTGCCCATATCTTCTACTGGTTTTCTCATTGCAGCTTCAGGATTTGAAGAAACAGCCTTTGATTGTTGGCTTCAACCGCTTGATTCAGGAGGATTCTTCTCAACCAGTTTTCAACCTCTCTGATATGCCAAGATTTTGCCCTGATTCCTTGATTTCGAATTTATTCTGAATTAAATCAGAATTTGGTGGGCTTTTGGGCTTGTTTCTCTTTCCTTTCTTTTAGCAATTGGGCCTACATTAAACCAAGAAGAAGAAGACTTATTAATAGGATTTATTAGCTAAAAGGTATGGTAAGGTGACAATGTATATGCAATATATGTGACTAATCAATATCCATGCCTAAGAAATGAGCCTAATTATGTCAAATCACTATTCTTTTAGATTTCACCTCTTAATCCCAACCTTTGACATTGATTTGATAAGAGTCAAATTCTAATCAACTTTCCCCATAAGTCAGTCTCCTATTGAGTCCGAGATGTCCCTAGGGCCAACGTCTACTAAGTTTTAATTAAGCTTGGTTAATGAGTGAGGAGATGGTTTGTGCGCTAAGAGAGGGTGATGACTTCCTACCTTATCTTGTTTATAGGACAAGCCTTAATTGTTTTCGTGCAATGTACAGATGTATAGCAAAACGTAACACTCAAGATAATTAAATCATACAAGAATGTTTCCTATGCTACATGCAATGCACGCATACCTTAGCTCCAGCACTCTTCAACAGCAATGTAAATGTAATAAAATAGATAAATGCCCTAAATACAAAGTCTAAACCATTTTAGCACCTAACAATCATCATTTTATTATTGGGTTAGTACAGTGTGCGGAATATGTTAAACAAAAAAACTAAAATTGCAGAAACTTAGTCTTTAAATTTCAAGCAACCTGCAAAAATTTCTGTCAATAGTCCTCCAATATTTAAGCAAAAATGCGGCTTTTGTCACATTTGCGTAGTAAAGTTGTGGGCTCTAATGCTCTACCTTCTTGAACAGAGGTATAGAGTAGCAATATGCCCACTACAGTGCAAAATTTCTTTATTTTGGTCCCTGCAAACAAAAACAATAAAGAAAAAAGTTAACCAATTTAGTAAATTAGAAAAAAAACTTAATATCCCTCAGCGGCAATGATGTCAAAATTTGATTGAGTAAAACTTGCACAAAAAATATAGAATTTTAGAAAAGAAGAATAGAAGTGGAAGGTTCTCAATTCTACCGCGATAGCAAGTGGCTATGCGGGTCGTGATCCATTAGGAGATACTTGCGATGGAAGCGTGTTGTAAATTCTTATTTAAGTTACAAAAAATGGTTAAAACTTCTTCTATGTTCTTTAAAAAGAAAAGAGAAAGAAAACTATGTGAGAAAGTGGTCGATAGAAGAAGATGGTGGTTGTGAAAAATAGAAAAGTTAGTTAAAACAAATGAAAAGAGTAAAGAAAAGAGAGTTGGTGATTGAAAGTGATCTATACTAATGAATTGAAAGAAAAAAAGAAAAACTAAAATACTTACTTACCTCTTTGGCGCTTATTACCTTTAATCCATTGCAACGATTGACCTTGGCTTGAAGGCAATCGAAGTACGACAGGTAGGACCTTCCCCATTCCCATGCTAAACTAAGAAATAAAGGTATAAGCTAAAACAAATTTAAAAATGGATATCCATCACCATAAGCCATTAATGGCACTTGCATGGGCAAGGCAGTTTCGAAGCTATAGGATTCATTTGGATTACAAGCACCTCAGAGGAAATGAGAAGAAAAATAGAAATGAAGGACAAATAATGTAACTTTAGATTCAATAAAGTAAAAATAAAAGAAAAGAAGATTACTTACACCGATGTCACTCTCAATACAAGCTTCACTCTCATTCTCTCATGAAACTCTTCTCTCTTCTAAGTTGCATAAATAAATCTGAAAACTACATAAAGAGAGAAATAAAACCCTAAACTAAACTAAAGTAAAAAAACTAGCTTAAAATCTTTCTCTGCTCAGTGGTGCCCATTTGCCTTCAGAAATCTAGGTATTTATAGCCAAAACTGGATAAGAGAGCATATGAAGATAGGGAAAAAATCTCTTGCCCAACAGAAAAGATCTTCTGATAAGGTTGGAGATAAGGTTGGAGATAAATTTTTGTTTTATCCCCTGATTTTCAGTTAGATTTTGTCTTATCTCTCTGAATCTTATAAATATAATTCCAGTTCTATATTCCTTTGTATATTGATAGGGTTGTTAGCCCAAAGGCCCATCGCACTAGTTTTAATGATGATTAACTCATATAGTTATAGTACCAATGATCTTGTGGTTATATAGTTTCAGATTTACGATCAAGGTCTTAGTAGGTGCTTAGCTTCAACAAAGGAGTTTTGGGAGCTAATACATGTAGATTTAAGAGCTCGCACATCAAGATCGCATGTAGCACTCAGTTGGAGTCAAGCTCTTTGGATCGTCCTTGGATTGAGTCGGCTTGGAGAAGGAGTTCTACAAGAAGACTTCGGTTTGTTTAGTTTAGTTGTATTTAGATCATGTGTAAAGATAGATAGTGTTGATATGCTCAAGTTCACACACACACAAGTTCAATACGTTTGGTTTTCGATTTAACCGTTTTTGGATCTCAAATATATAAATATATATATATATATATATATATATATATATATATGTATGTATGTATGTATATGGTTTTCATGAATAGATAGAATCAAAATAAGTTTACATGATTAATGTATATTGGATTTCATATATATACATATATGCTTCATATATTTAGAAAAACTTATTTTGATGATCCTATTAGGTGTTTAGAGTTTTGTAATTAACAAAACCTATTTTGGATTTCATGTCAAAACCATAGATATATCATGTACATGTGTATTGGAGTCAATCCATACAAAATATGCTTCAATATATTTCAATATCGTGTTTTTGTATTTATACAAGTTTGGGAAAAATTGGATTTCCATTTCAAAATTTGGTTTTCGAAAAATACGGTTTTTGTTTAAGGCCAAATATTTTATATCACAAAAATAGTTCAAATAGTTTGCAATATGTGTTGATTTTTTGTCATGCATATTTGTTATTCAAATATCTTACAAGAACATATTTTTATGGAATTTTTAGGAATTTATGGGATTTTATTGGAGTTAAAATGTCTAAGTTTCAAGTCCTATAATTGCTGCCAGAACATGTTGGCGGTCGACCGGACCAGAGGTCGATCGATCGGCCGATCGACCGATGTGCACAAGATACGTGCACAGGACTAGCCTAGAAGGTCGGTCGACCACGCGGTCAGCTTACTGAAAGTACCCCACTCTCGGGTACTGTTGGTCGACCAGGCAGTCGACTGACAGGCTGTGCCGACCGGGCAATCGACCGGAGAGCCAACGGTCAGAAATATGACCGTTGGGCCGGTCGACCGGAAGGTCATTTTTGACCTTTCTAGGCTGCTAATGGCTATATTTTTGAGAAGCTATAAATAGGGCTTCTCTTGGGCTATTTTGTATAAAATTTATTGAGAGCTTCTCTTCCCATCTTACAAATATTTTGCTTCTAGTTTTTGAAGAGTTTTTATGCCAAAAAGATTTATTTTTATTTTGTTTTCAACGGTTGAAAAATCAAAGAAAATAGAGTCTTTAGGAAATTGGTTTTTGGATTTTTATTCTTATCTTTATCTAGTATTTTCCAAACACCTTGTTTTCACACACTTGAGCTATCATCTTTATCCTATCAATAGGATCTTATTTTTGTGAGGAATATTGTTTGTGGTCTATTGTGATCACCAAGAGTGTTTATGGTCTATTGTGATCACCAAGTTGTAATCTTTCCTTTGCTTTGGCATTGTGCCTATCCTTCTAGCGTAGAGGTGATTGTACTTGGGGTTTGTGATTATCCTCTTGTGTAGAGGTGATTGTTTTTTGTCTTTATGCCCATCCCTCTTGTGTAGAGGTTATTGTGTTTTGGCTTATGCCTTGCCTCTTGAGTAGAGGTGATGGTGTTGGAGAGAGAAGTTGTATACTCCAAGTTTTTAATTGCAAATTCCTCGGTGGAGGTTCCCTTTGTGGGAGGTCCTGTGTGGACTTAATAGAAATTTTTTGTGTGAAGGCGGGGCGTAGAGCAGTGGCTCGAACCTCGAAACATATCTTGGTGTTTACGTTTAATCCACTATCTCTTAACTCTATCTCTCTTATATCTTTCATTGCTTTATATTCTTCATATCTCTGTTGACACTCTAAAAAAGACACGATTCTAACTGGCCTGAACAATATCTAACTTGCTGACATCCACAAAAGACAAGCGGCAGACAAGCTGACGACCAGTTCTTTACCCATCTCGAAGGGACATATCAACAATTTGGACTCTACTGATCTAGTGAAGCAGACAGTAAGCCAAGAAAAACTCGTGAGAAGGCCTAAGTAGGTCCAGAGACACTAAGTTAGCTCAACACTTAGTCTCGCACGAGCCCACGAGATAAGTCCCGTATAAGAAGCCAAAGTTGCTTAGCATCGCAGGAAGTTCCTTCACAAACTTCGCTGCGAGAGATGCTTAGTTAACTCTGCAGAGAGTTAGCTTCGCTCGAAGCCCCACGCGCCACGCAGAAGGATGATTGGTAGCTTCGCCACAAGTTCTATCTAGCTCCACTGAGAGCTTTCTTCTAGCATCACCAGAAGCTTCTTCCAGCTCCACCATGAGCTCAATGCAACGACTTTGATGTAGGTCTTTTATGGTCATCTTTGACCAATCAAATCTCTAGATGAGATCAAATCTAATTGAGATCAAATTTGACAGTTGCTTGCCATCATCTTTTGACTCTCCCAATCAGGTGAGAAGATCAGGGGAGATCTTTCAGTTATTTGGAAAGAATCAAGGGAGTAGTCCTCATCTAACAGAGCGAATTAAGAGATCAGCACTACTTGCTATTCTTAACTTCGCAAAAGCTGTCTCTAGCCCTGCAGCGAGGCTACTTTTTATGTAAAATAGATTGACTCAATCTGTTTCCAGATTTTCAAGGAGCAATTATACCCCTGCTCTCTCTATAAATAGCGCACCAAAGGCACACGAGAAAGGGCCAGAGGGGGGAAAAAGAGAGGAGAGACGACTAAAGACAGAGATCTACACTCTTGCTTCTAAGAATTCAGAGAATTACTTCTCTAATCAGGGTGCTAATACCCTAAGATCTTCCTCCCTCTCAAGGAATTTTCGGAACCAGGCGAGAAGGAATTCCCAAGCGAAGGCAGCTCGAGAAGTAATAAGAGGGCTCTACCGACCTTCTGTTCTCCGATTCCCCGAATCAGGCGAGAAACGAATCCCATCAGGCCGCAGTTCGATTGTCTGATCGATCGCATTGTCAAAGGGGTAAAGTGATCGTGCGTGATCAGATTCATAACCGGCATACTTCCCCAGAAATCTCAGAGGAGATCTACCTATAATCTTCTTCCTGCAAAGAATTACTTGTAATTTAGCTCCTCGACCCCTTTTTTTGTAAGTTTCCCCTTTGCAAATCAATGGAAGACAAGATGGCGACTCCGCTGGGGATTGAGCTCTCCACTGTTAAGAATCAAGTATCACAATGCGATGAGCAGACCATTAGGTGTATTGCTGAGACGCCGGTCATTCACTCTGGCCAAGAGAAGTTCAAACAACTTCTTCCTAGGAGTAGCAAAAGCCCCCTACGTACGTGATTGCTGAAATGAAAGAACAATCAAAGAGTTTAAGAATTTACTGTGTAGCTTGTGGCTAACGGGTCGTGTCCACGAGGAGGAATGCGATGGAAGCTTTTCGGTGAATTATTTAAAAACAAAGAATTGTGATCGTTTTTTAATGGAAAAGAGAATGGAGAGAAAGGGATGATTAAATGAGAAATTGCAACTTTAGAAAAGGCTTTAGAGAAGGTGATTTAAAAAGTTCGAAGATTGTCTTGTTGATTATAATAATGAAGAAAATCTGGGCTCACTATCTCACTACTCAATTGTTCATTCTTCTATTAAAATCTTAAGTGCCTCAAAGTGATCATAGGCAAACTTAAAATTATTTTTTAGAAAGTTTGAAGTAAAGCACATAAGATAGTTGGAAGAGTTCACTCTTTTCTTTGAAAAATCATTTAGAATTGAATATTAAATCATCAAGCGTGAAGAAGCAAGAATGAAGTAAAAACAGTTCAAGAACGTTCATGAAAGAAGTGAGAGTTTGACAATCCAAACCCATCCTCATGTGCCTTTAAGAACACTCTCAAAAAGAAAGGTTTTAAGTAAGGCATACAAATGATTCATTGGGTCTTTTTCTTTTAAAAACAGAAGAGAAGAAGAACAAGAGAGAGTTACAATAGCGAGCCCAGAAAATCGTTTTAGTTGCCCATGGAAAACGAAGAAGAAAGCATAGAAATAATGCAAACCATACCGTACTACAAGTGGAAGAAAACGCTGCTCGACTCTTGTATTGATGTCACTTCAATCTTCAAGTACAAGCCCTCAATTTCTCTCTCTCACAAGTTTTGATACTGGACTACAAATTAAAAACAAGATTACAACTTTTGTGCTAGCTAACAAAAAGCCTAAATCCTTGGAAAATAAACACAAATTCTAATCCTAGTCTTCGCTCCTTTTTCCTCTGTTGAAACTGGCATTTATAGGGAAAAACTAGAGAGGGGAGATCCCGAGAAGATTGGGGGAGCAAACGCTCCCCCAACAACCTCCAAAAAGCCGCGAAAACGAGGCCCTAGCCGCGTTTTCGCGGCCCTGGTGTGGCCAGGTGGCCAAACCCAAAGGGGGGGATCTCCTGGTTTGGTGATTTGCCCGTATCTTCTGCTGGTTTTCTTGTTTCTGCTCCAAACGTTGACGAAACAGCCTTTGATTGTGTGGCTTCAACCGCTTGATTCAGGGAGGATTCTTCTCAACCTCTTGATATGCCAAGATTTTGCTCTGATTCCTTCATTTCGAATTTATTCAGAATTAAATCAGAATTTGGTGGGCTTTTGGGCTTGTTTCTCTTTTCTTTCTTTTAGCACTTGGGCCTACATTTAACAAAGAAAAAGAAGACTTATTAGTAGGATTTATTAGCTAAAAAGTATGATAAGGTGACAATGTAAATGCAATATATGTGACTAATCACACCCCCACACTTATCTTTTGCTTGCCCTCGAGTAAAACATCAGACTAATTCTAATCAATTATTAGACCACTTTCGCAGGTCACTCGATTGCACTGAGGATGTGCAACAAGCCGTTAAACCTCTAGGTTACCCCTAGAGGACGAGTTTTGTCTCGTGAGGGTTTTCAGTGGATTGCACCCACAAAATCCATAAAGAAAAAGAAAAAAGTTAGTATTTTCGAAAAGCATTTTTAAAGGAGAAAATATTTGAAGTATATTTGTAAGGCTTTAAGTAATCTATAAGTTACAGGAATATCAAATTTTTCATTCCGAAACTAAGTCTCTATTTAACAACATGTCATCAATCAAAGTAAGGAGTCAAATTGTTTTTCTCATCTGGTCTATTAATTTACCCTGGAGTCGTATGCACCATCGTGACTGTGAAGTTGACTAAGGGTTCTTTAACATTAACTCCTATGCCTTATATTTATTTATTTTTGGTGGAATTTATTCCTCAAGGCTTTCTAATCTGCTCATGTAACGAGCATTCAGTCGGTGACACCCAACCGGACAGTTTTAGAGCACCAGGTGAGAAAACACCCCTAAGGACTTAAACACTCGAGCAGATAAGGCCACGAAACTAAAGTTTCTATTTATAAGATGTACCCCTTTTAGGCGTGAATACTTATGATTCATGAGGCATAAATACCCAGCTTAATCAGAGGATTTGTATACACATTTTTTTTTCAAACTTATCTAATTATCTTTTGCATAAATACTAAGACTTGCTTAGGCCAAAGAACCTAGCTAATCAATAATTAGATTTGATTTTTTTTTTCATATATATTTTTTATAAGGCATAAGAGTCTCTGTTTTTAAACCCTAAGTGTATTTAGTGTGCATATGTCATCAAGATAAATATCAAGACTAAATTACTTTCACAACTTTTCTTTCTAACCTTAAAAATCAAACAAGTTATCTTATTTTGACTAAGTGTAAGAAATCCTAATTATGATTCTCCTATTCCTTAAAATTGACTAATTTCTTACAAAAAATATATCAAAATTGTTCTAACCTTTCAAAAAGTTTTTCTCTTTTTTTTTTACATATTTTTTCTTTTTTTTCTTTCAAGTTATAGTAGTCATCATGTTAGATCCCTCCTCACACTTATCTCATGCATTGTCCCCAATGTATGAAAGAAATGTATACATGCATGAAATGAAATGTAAAAGAGGTGCAAATATTATACAGGAACATGTACAACATCAAGTTTCTCCCACACATAGGTCTTTTTCGGTCTTATCCCTCTAGCTCTCTTCCCATCATTCCAATGGGTCCTCTTTATAGGGCACAGTGGGGAGGCCAATTGTTTTGTCATTTTAGCTTTCTGCCTCCCCAGTCTCACCTTCTTTAGGTGTTTCATCCTCATATTACTACAATCATTATTCAAAAATTTGTCACCACCACCCTTCTCATTTGGAACTTCTTCATTATGAATGCCTAGGAATTCTAACTCATTTCATATATCTCCTCAAAGCTTAGGTCAACACTTTCCCCGAGAGATGTGCAATTAACCAAAAGATCCCTAGTTGGTTCATCCAAACACATGAGTTCTTCTTCGAAGAGGTTTTCAAAGAGTATGTCAATCGGAGGTTCTTGAATTATATCCTCATGCGATACATTATTGGTTGGCTCATCGAAAGTGAAGATATTCAAATCAATTTTCTCCTTTTTAAAGGGTACTCTAACATTAGGATCTTCGACATCAAAATAATCGCATTCATTTTTAAATATTCATTAAGAAACAGCGACTCATCTTCTGAATCTTCACTCTCTTCATCACAATTGTTTTCAACAAAGTTTTCCTCAAATGTTTGATCTCTTATCTTACGTGGTTGTTTTTCTAGGTTGAATACATTGACTTCTCTAGTCATGTCCCCAAAAGTTAACCTCATGGATCCATTCCTACAATTGATGATGGCATTGGCAGTAGAAGGGAATGGTCGCCCTAGGATAACGAGTTTGAGCCCTATGATTGGAGTTAGACACAGGTTGTGTCCAAGAACTATGAAATCAACAGGGTAAATAAACTCCCCAACCCGGATAAGGACATCATTAATCTCCCCTTTTGGAACTTTCACTGAACGGTCAGCCAGTTGGATAGTGACTCGAGTTGGACTAAGATCGCCCAACCCGAGTTGTTGATAAACTGAGAAAGGAAGCAAGTTGATACTTGCCCCCAAGTCAAGAAGTACACGACTAATCTCGGCTTGTCCTATTGTGCAGGCAATGGTTAGACTACCTGGATCCTTGTACTTAACAGGGATCGGACCCGATAGTAGCTCACTAATGTTAGTGGCTAAGAAGACCTTTTTAGGAACATTAGTCTTTCTCTTCTTGGTGCACATGTCCTTAAGAAACTTAGCATAAGATGTGACTTGTTGGATGGCATCAAGAAGTGGCACATTTATCTTCACTTGGTTAAAGATCTCAATTATCTTATCCATGTGTGGATTTTGCTTGTTTTTCAGCCTATTAGAAAATGGTGCTATAGGCTGGTGCACATGACTGGTTGACTTATCTTTTTTAGATTCATCAAATTTAGGAGGAGTGGGATTAGATGAGGTGGATGCTGAAGTGTTATTGTGCTGGCTAGGATTAGGTGGTGTTGATACTTGGTTATCAACTTTCTTTCCCGACCTCAATGTATGAAATTGATTCAATGACTGATCCTCAACCAAATGAGCTTGTTGTGAATTCCTAGAATTCATTATTGGTTGACTGGACAAGGTTCCCTTTGCCTCTCCTGTTGTGGATTGGCTAACTGGCTCATTTGACCCTCTAGCCTCTGTATTGTTTGCATGAGGGAATCCTGGTTCTTCATGTACCTTTCCATATTTTTCTCAAAATCAGTCATTCTCCTTTCAAGTTGAGGATTCTGGAAGGAAGATATTGGAGCTTGGTTGGAAAAATTTTGCTGATAATTTGAAACATTGTTGGGAGAATTGTGAGGGTGATTGAAAAAGTTGGGTTGATGATTGGAAGAATTATTAGAATGATGGAAGTGGTTTGCATGGTTTGACCGTGGGTGGTCATTATTTTGATGGCTCCATGAGAAATTGGGGTGATTTCTCCAGCCAGGATTGTACGTTGGAGCGTAAGGATCATTGTTCGGCCTTGAAAAGGCCGCATTCATCGGTTCAGGAAAATGTTGGGAGCTTGAAATACAGGACACTCCTCAAACACATGATTCATGGCCTGACAGTAAGTACAACCCGGAGTTGAAACTTGGTTCGGGCTGACTTGATTGACTGGACTAGGTTCCTTAGTTTCTAGAGCTTTCAGTCTTCTCGCTAGGTTAGTTAACCTAGCCTCGTTAGCTATGGATGATTCAATCGAATGGAGACCTCCTTTTGAAGAGATAGAGTTCGGATTTCTAGAGCTTTCACTAGTAGGTTCCCATTGGATGGTCTTTTCAGCTAGGTTTTCATACAAATCCCATCCTTCATTTTCATCCTTCTGCAAGAATCCCCCTTGGCACATACTTTCTAAGAGGGTTTTGGTCGAGTAGTCTAAACCGTCATAAAGAATTCGGCATTGTCGCCATTTCTCTATTCCATGATGCGGACATTGGACAAGGAGGTCTTTAAAGCGTTCAAAGTACCTCCAGAACGGTTCACTCGGTTCTTGCTTGAATTACATGATGGTCTTCCTAATGAGAGCGGTCTTATGAATTGGATAGAGTTTCTTCAAGAAGACCTTGATGAAACCATCCCAAGATGTGATAGAACCGGCCGCTAAGCTGTAGAGCCATTTCTTTGCTAAGTCCTTAAGAGCGAAAGGGACAAATCTCAACCTAATAGCATCGTCTACAAGGTGTGGGATTTTCATCATAAGACATACTTTCTCAAATTCTCTTATGAAGAAGTAAGCATCTTCGGACTCTAAGTCATGAAACTTGGGGAGTGCGTTGATGAATTGAGGCTTGAGCTCAAAATTGTATTCACCAACCGATGGAAGTAGAATGCAAGATGGAAATGAGGTTCGGATGGAATAGAACCTATCCTGCAAGGATGTTGGTTGAGCCATAACCGGATCAGGTCTTGGTCCAAACTTGGGTGGTGATATGTTTCTAATCAACCTAGATGAGTTAGGGTCTCTTGACCACACTTGCATACACAAACACAATCACGAACAAGTTCACCAAGAGTCAAGAAGAGAAAACAACCAAGCCTAGTCTAAGGTAACCTTGACCTAGATAACTCCTAACTGGTTGATTGTCCACAGGAGGTATAATGTAGACTTTGACCACAAGCTAATCAGCCAGGTCAGGGCAAGATTGGTGGGAGGTTATCCGTCAAAGACGTTCCTTAATTAAGTAACCACCTATCTTTGGGCTTCGGCTCTTAATCCCCTTCCTAGACACTTATTTGGCAGGAGTCAAATTCCAACACCTTCCCCCTTAAGATAATCTCCTAGTGAGTTCGAGATGTCCTAAGGCCAACGTCTATCAGATTTTACTTAGGCTTAGGTTGTCCGTGCTTGGAGATGGTTTGTGGGCTAAGGAAGGGTAATGACTTTCCCACCTTATCTTTAATTGGGTTTTGCCCTTAGAGTTAATTGTGCAAAGTGTGCAAGATATAGAAAGTAGCATTCCAAAGCAAATATCACCCAAGAATGTTTCCTAAACTATATGCTATGCATACGTACCTTGTCTCCAGCTCTCTTCAACAGTAATTGTAAAATAAACGTAATTAGACAAATGCCTAGAATGCAAGTCTAAACGTTTTTTAAGCAATTAACAATCACTCAAATTACTGTTGGATTAAAACAGGGATGGTGGATAGCAGATATAGCAAGAATATAACATAGAAAAACTTAATTTTTTTTTACGAGCAGTATGTCCTGCAAAAAAGAGTTTTAGTAGTCCAATGAATTTTTCAACTTTAGCAATACAGTTTCTTGAAATTTTGTTTCCCACTTTCGAGAGTAGGGGCACAGAATTTGCAAGTCTTCTCTTGCAAAGCTTGAATGCTAGATCTGAATCTTCAAGTCCCTGAAATAACACATCAAACTTGTTAAAAAATAAATACACCGTTCCCTCCCCGGCAACGGCGCCAAAAATTGATTGCTAAAATGAAAGAACAATCAAAGAGTTAAGAAATTACCGTGTAGCTTGTGGCTAACGGGTCGTGTCCACGAGGAGGAATGCGATGAAAGCTTTTCGGTGTTTCATTTAATAACAAAGAATTGTGTTCGTTTTTTAATTGAAAAGAGAATGGAAAGAAGGAGATGATTAAAAGAGAAATTGCAACTTTAGAGAAGGCTTTGGAGAAGGTGATTTAAAAAGCTCGAAAATTGTTTGGTTGATTTTAATAAAGAAGAAAATCTGGCCTCACTATCTCACTACTCAACCGTTTATTCTTCTATTGAACTTCTTAGTGCCTCAACTTGATCATAGGCAAAACTTAAGGTTGACTTTAGAAAGTTTGAAGTAAAGCATATAAGATGGTTGGAAAAGTGAACTCTTTTCTTTAAGAAACCGTTTTGAATCGAATGTTAAATCATCAAGCGCGAAGAAGCAAGTATGAGATAAAAACAAGTTCAAGAGACGTTCTTAAAAGAAGTATGAGTTTAAAAATCCAAACCCATCCTCATGTGTCTTCAAGAACACTTTCAAGAAGAAAGGCTTTAAGTTAGGCATGCAAATGATTCATTGGGTCTTTTTCATTAAAATCAGAAAAGAAGAAGAATTAGAGAGAGGTACAATAGTGAGCCAAGAAAGCGATTTAGCTACTCATGAAAGTTAAAGAAAAATGCAAGTAAATAACGCAAGACATACCGTAAAATGAGTGAAAGAAAAAGTAGCTCGATTCTTGTATTGATGTCACTTCAATCTTCAAGTACAAGCACTCAGTTCCTCTCTCTCACAAGTATTTGTTCTGAACTACAAATTACAAAACAAAAATACAACTTTTGTACTATCTAACAAAGAGCCTAAATCTTAAAGTATAAACAAAATTCTAATCCTAGTCTTCGCTCCTTTTTGCTCTGTTGAAACTGGTATTTATAGGGAAAAACTGATTGTTATACATATTTGCATATTTTACCACTTCCATACCATGCATTTGTATAAAAAATGTGATTTTTAATCCTTTTCTCTCTATTTTTGCAGGTCCACACTTAAAAGAGAGAAAGCCCATAAATCTCTTTAATTAGCAATAATTAAAGAGATTAATTCAAAAGCCCAAAAAGAGCCCAAGATTTGAATCTGGATTCAGGAGAGATCCGCGCGCCAACTAAATCTTCCAGAAGGCCACGTGGATAACAACTTCGCAACGAACCTGTACCAGAAAAACTGGGCTCAACGGCCCAGATTTTGCCGCCAAACCTAGATTTTCCCGCCAATTTGCAGCGGTTATGAAGCTGTTAGATCCCAGATTTTGCGCCAACGGCCAGGGCTCTAGATCCTTCTTACTGAGGGCTATAAATAGAGGACCAGGGTCTGCACGAGCGCAACAGAGAAGAGAGAGGAGAGTGAAAAGGTCACCTAGAGGGGGGTGAATAGGTGACAATGCTAATCTATGAACTAAATGCGGAATTTAAAAACTTAATGCAAATTACACTTAAGTGCTATCAACAAGTGATGCACACAACCAAGCCAAGCAATATGAATGCACATATGAATAGTTGCAAGACACAAAGTAAAGAGAGATAGAGAGAGAGTCAATGGATCAAGCGCAAACAAAGAGATATGTTTCGAGGTTCGAGCACCCAGCTCTACATCCCCGCCTTCGACACACGAAGGATTTCTAATCCACTAGCTAGTCCACAAAGAACTCTCACAAGGAGTACCCAACTCCTCTCTTTACAAATACAACCTCCTCCTTGAGGCACTACTCCAACAATCACAACCTCCTCCTTGAGGCAAACTCCCAACCAATACAACAAACTCCCAATCACCAACCAATACAAGGATCACCTCTCAACTAGAGGGATACAACCCAAAGCACAAAGCATAGAAAAGATTGGGTTACAACTTGGTGGTCACAACAACAACCATAAACACTTCTTCTTCTTCCACACAAATATCCTATAGATATAGATAGTAGATTTTTGCTCAAGTGTGGAGAAAACCAAAGGAATGGAAATCAGAAATCACAAAGAAAAATCCTTGGGAAAAACTGAAACAAAGATAGAGAAGTTCAATCAAAATCCTTTCCCAAAAACCCTTTCTTTGATTTTCCAAACCCTAACAAAAACACCAAATGTATTGTTCAATTTGAATCCAAAAACCTATTTTGATTGCAGCAAAAACACCTGAGAGAGTGGAAAAATTCGCACAAAAATTCTTAGAGAAAAACTCTTACAAATGGGTATTTATAGGCAATTATCAGAAAATAGCCGTTGACAGAAATTTGCCAGAAATAGCCTTCCGGTCGACCGGCCCGGTCGACCGTCCAACGGTCAATTTTTGACCGTTGGCAACTAGCGGTCGACCGGCCCGGTCGACCGAATAATCCCGAGAGCAGACTATTCTGCTTCGGTCGACCGTTCCGGTCGACCGCTGACTGTGCCAGAAACGTGCACAGGTTTGTGCACGTCGTCGGTCGACCGTGACGGTCGACCGGCTACATGCGGTCGACCGATACGGTCGACCGAACTAGCCTGGCAGGCAGCAAATAGGTCAGAAAACTGAGGTAAAAAATATTCCAATAAATCCCACAAAATCTCTAAAATTCCACAAAAATAGTTTTATCATTTATATTGAAATACAAACTTGTGTTAAAAATCCTAACACAAATTTCAAACATATTTGACTATTTTTGTGTCATAGAAATTTTGCCAAAAATCAAAAACCGTATTTTCTAAAACCTTGTATTTTGAATAGAAAATACACATTGTCTAAAACTCATTCATGATACAAAATATGATATTTAAACACTTTGAAGCATATTGTATATGAATAGAAATTCAATATACAAGAAACATATATATATCATGATTTTTGTCATTAAGTCCAAAAATATGTTTTGTTGTAAATACCAAAACATAAAACACATGGAATAGATTATCCAACAAAGTTTGTCTAAACAATTGAAGCATGCATGTATATAGAACAAATCTAATATACATAAACCATGTAAACTTGTTTTGATAAAAATCTATTCATGAAAACCAAGATCGGTTAAACCTAAAACCGAAAATCAAAACATGAAAGGTGTGTGTTGTGAACTTGAGCTTATCATACTATTCTAATCTTAACAATTAGGATCTAAACTCAAAACTAAAACTATGGATACCTAAGTCTTCTTGTAGAGCGCAATCTCCAAGCTAGAGCGCAATCTCCAAGTCGGCTTGATCCAAGCTCCTTGATTCACCGAGCAAGTGCTATATGAGATCTTTGACGCTTGGGCTCTTGAATCAACATGTGAAAGATATGTGGAAGCTTTCACCAACTAATATCTTGATTAATGATCTGAAACTTAAACATCACAAGATAATTAGTACACATAACTACATGAGTTAATCATCATCAAAACTAGAGTGGAAGGCCTTTGGGCCAACAATCTCCCCCTTTTTGATGATGACAAAACTCATGGAGTTATATATGCATGGATTAAAGTAAAGCTTCAAAGAAGCTCCCCCTTAACTAATGCATAACAATAAAACATATAAGATATGCAATGAATGTTCTTAAAAACATGTTTGTATGTGTTTAAAATAATATCAAAACATGCTCTTGATACCAAATAAAAAAAATAAAAATGAAACATAAAACATACACATAAACAAGGCTTCTTTTCATCAAATGTAAAGTATATGCAAACACAAATATGCATATAAAACTCAAATTCTTCTCCCCCTTTTTGTCAATCATCAAAAAGGTTAAAAATAAAAGCAAAAAAAATAATTTTTCTCCCCCTTTTTGTTCAAAGCAAAGAACTAATAAAGGGTTAAATCAATATGATACCAAAAAAAATGTGGCAATGAAGTGTTTATTGATACCAATTGAAAAACAACAAATCATTGAAATCAAAACGAGAACATATACCAATTGAAAAACACAAAAAAAATGAAAATCTTGATACCAATTAGTAAGTAAACAATAACCTACCAATTGTAAACAAACAAACTAGATACCAATTTTGGAATTAAACAATACTAATTTTGAATTTTCTTAAAAAACAAATCTTGATATCAAATGAAACTATTATCTTTAAAACACAAGATACCAATTGAAAATTAAATCAATTGAAAATTTGCTTTAACATAGTTTTAATTTGAAAAGTTCAAGCTAAGCATAAACAAAATTTGTGATATCTTGAAGCACAAATAAATCATCTATATATGTATGTGAAAGATAGATATCAATTGAAATTTGATACTATATAAAGTGAAGCATATATATATAAAATACAAACATATATGAGTATACAAAAAGATGTCATATTGATACCAATTGAAAGAATTCAATGATACCAATTGAAAACAACAATAAATGCAAGTGTATATCTCATATTCACTACCACCCAATCATGTGCAAGTTTAAAATGATTTTCATTATAAAGCATACATGAACATGATCTCCCATCCAACCGCCCATTGATGGTAGGGGTTTTTCAAAATTTGATTTGAACAATATAGTATGTTTGAAAAACTCTACCAATTTGAAGAATACCAACTAGTTTATGAAAATTTGAGAAATAGTAGAAATTCTTCAAGATAAAACAAAAAGGATTTTTCATGAAACATGAAAATCACAAGATCACTAAACACTCAAAATCTATATGGCACCAATAGTACTCATGAAAATGAAATCATGAGAAAACATCAAAATAAGGTGAGTGTACAAGTGTTGTGAGAAACATATCATCATGAAAATGGACAATCAAGCTCAATTGAAATTCCTTTAAAATATAAACATATGAGAACTAAATTTTCATTACTAAAGGAAATCTCCTAAAAACATGAAAATCTAAACTCTTCATTAAAAGTCACTTTATACTTCAAGGTATATGTATGTTTAGACAAAGCAAAAGTATACATACATATCCCTAAACACAATTGAGTCCAAAATATAGATTTGCATGAAAGGCAAATGACTCAAGGGGCATACATGTATATCTTAAGATTTGGCAAAATAGACATATACATGAAGTGAAAACACTTTATCATAGAAATCACATGATCATAATCATATCAAAAATGAGGAATACATGTATGAATGCATGAATCATCAAAACTAGACTATACTAGCACATCTAATGAGTACAAATAGGCATCCAAGCACAAACATATATAAAGGTTTATTTGTGGCCCATTCTATGTACAAGTGTAACTCCTAGTTTTCATGAAAACTAACATCTAAGCACATATTCAAATTATAAAGCATAAAATAAGTCATAAATCAACAATTATTCTAAAATGATCCTTATGTAAATTTATATGCTATAAGAATCAAGATATACATAATATCAAAACAATTGTGAAAGCACAAAATATGGAATCATGTAAACAATGGTGATTACAAATTCCAATACATGTATAGTAATGAACATACTAATCAACACCTGAATCATTAAAACACAAAATCATATGATCATTGTGCATATGCATGTACATTAGATCTAAAGCATACATGTTAGTTTAAACAAGGTGAGACACTAAATATAGATTCATATGAAACATGGGTGCTCAAGGAACTAAACATGTATAACATTAATCTAATAAGCATGGCATAGGCATAATGAATAACAAACATGACATGCTATAAATAGATGAACATTAAAAGCATGCAAATAAAAATGGGAGTTAGAGAATGATACCAAAAACCGATGAAGGTGCATCTCTAGTTCTCCAAAACACGGTGGTCCTTCCACCAAATCTCCTTGAGAGTGAAGCATCCAAATGGTTTCTCTTTTAAGCTTAGAATGCATCCACCTCAAGGCACCAATGCCCTCAAGTGATGCGAGAGCTCCCACCTACATCAAAAGTCAAAGAGGTGGTTTTTGGTACCCATTTTCTAGTGGGTCCACGGGGGTTAGTATCCTTTCTAACCCAAACAAGATTATTTGCTAAATTTTCAAAATGTAAACGATCATAACAAAATCTAGCAAGGTGGCCTTTTCGACCACAATGTGTACATGTGTACACGTGAGCATACATATGATGGTGGTGATCATGAAAAGCATGTGTATGCCTAGATGGGTGTGCATGCAAGGTTGGAACTTATTTCTTGCGAACCAAGGTTTCCAATCGTGTGTGATTCATGGCACAATGGCTCAAAGTGGAGCCCAAATTATCAACACTTTTCTTCAAATTATTTATATCATTTTCTATGCTAGAAGATAAAGTGGAGCGTGCAATAGAAGTGCTAGAGATAGAAGCAATGCAAGCATGAAAAACATGCAAATCAATATCATTTTGCAAAGATTCATTTTTAGACAAAACCAAATTCAATTCTTTAGTAATAGAATCAATTTTATTTTTCAAAGTAAGGTTTTCTTTGAAAACACAATCCAATCTTGAGGATAAAATCTGATTGTGTTCCAAAATATCATCACAATCATTTTTGCCTTTTAAAACTTCAATTTCTTTTAAAGCAATGTCTAGTTGAGATCTTAGTGAGTCACATTCACTAGTAATCTCTTCCTTCTCTTGCAAAACGGTTTTCAAAAGTAGAGCATAAATCCTTCATTTCTTTTTGTAAATCAAAATGTTTTTCTTTCAATGAGTTATGTTTTTCCAAGAATTTTTCAAGCTTAGAAGCAAGTTCAACATTTAAATTTTGAACCTCAAACATCCATGGCAATAAGAGCTATCATGTATTTGAGAGTCCGATTGTACCTCATTGGAGTCATTCCCATATGCCATGAAACAAGGCTCTTCGGATACATCTCTCCTAGATCTCCTCATATTGTTGATGATCCTTGGAAGCTCCGGAGATGTCAAGACGCTCCAAACTGCAAAAGCCGAGTTAAAACTATCAAAAACAAGTAAGAGATTATTATCAAAAGATGCTCTAAGTGTTTGAAGTGCAAGTGCATTGGCCTTCTTATGCTTACTAGTATTTGGGAGGGCTTCTATGGTGATGGCTTGATAAACTAGATGACCTAGTGTTTTTAAATATCTAGTCATGTTAACTTTCCAAGAGTCAAGTCTAGTATGGTCAAACATAGGAGGGCTAGCCATGAGAGCAAACTAGTATGAGTGCAAATGAGATGCAAATGAAGATTAGCAAACCAAGATCTCACTCCTAGGTGGTTAAACCTAAATATCAGGAGCGCTAGCTCTGATACCAATTGAAAAGGTCACCTAGAGGGGGGGTGAATAGGTGACAATGCTAATCTATGAACTAAATGCGGAATTTAAAAACTTAATGCAAATTACACTTAAGTGCTATCAACAAGTGATGCACACAACCAAGCCAAGCAATATGAATGCACAATATGAATAGTTGCAAGACACAAAGTAAAGAGAGAGATAGAGAGAGAGTCAATGGATCAAGCGCAAACAAAGAGATATGTTTCGAGGTTCGAGCACCCAGCTCTACATCCCCGCCTTCGACACACGAAGGATTTCTAATCCACTAGCTAGTCCACAAAGAACTCTCACAAGGAGTACCCAACTCCTCTCTTTACAAATACAACCTCCTCCTTGAGGCACTACTCCAACAATCACAACCTCCTCCTTGAGGCAAACTCCCAACCAATACAACAAACTCCCAATCACCAACCAATACAAGGATCACCTCTCAACTAGAGGGATACAACCCAAAGCACAAAGCTTAGAAAAGATTGGGTTACAACTTGGTGGTCACAACAACAACCACAAACAACTTCTTCTTCTTCCACACAAATATCCTATAGATATAGATAGTAGATTTTTGCTCAAGTGTGGAGAAAACCAAAGGAATGGAAATCAGAAATCACAAAGAAAAATCCTTGGGAAAAACTGAAACAAAGATAGAGAAGTTCAATCAAATCCTTTCCCAAAACCCTTTCTTTGATTTTCCAAACCCTAACAAAACACCAAATGTATTGTTCAATTTGAATCCAAAAACCTATTTTGATTGCAGCAAAAACACCTGAGAGAGTGGAAAAATTCGCACAAAAATTCTTAGAGAAAAACTCTTACAAATGGGGTATTTATATGCAATTATCAGAAAATAGCCGTTGACAGAAATTTGCCAGAAATAGCCTTCTGGTCGACCGGCCCGGTCGACCGTCCAACGGTCAATTTTTGACCGTTGGCAACTAGCGGTCGACCGGCCCGGTCGACCGAATAATCCCGAGAGCAGACTATTCTGCTCCGGTCGACCGTTCCGGTCGACCGCTGACTGTGCCAGAAACGTGCACAGGTTTTGCACGTCGTCGGTCGACCGTGACGGTCGACCGGCTACATGCGGTCGACCGATACGGTCGACCGAACTAGCCTGGCAGGCAGCAAATAGGTCAGAAAACTGAGGTAAAAAATATTCCAATAAATCCCAGAAAATCTCTAAAATTCCACAAAAATAGTTTTATCATTTTATATTGAAATACAAACTTGTGTTAAAAATCCTAACACAAATTTCAAACATATTTGACTATTTTTGTGTCATAGAAATTTTGCCAAAAACCAAAACCGTATTTTCTAAAACCTTGTATTTTGAATAGAAAATACACATTGTCTAAAACTCATCCATGATACAAAATATGATATTTAAACACTTTGAAGCATATTGTATATGAATAGAAATTCAATATACAAGAAACATATATATATCATGATTTTTGTCATTAAGTCCAAAATATGTTTTGTTGTAAATACCAAAACATAAAACACATGGAATAGATTATCCAACAAAGTTTGTCTAAACAATTGAAGCATGCATGTATATAGAACAAATCTAATATACATAAACCATGTAAGCTTATTTTGATAAAAATCTATTCATGAAAACCAAGATCGGTTAAACCTAAAACCGAAAATCAAAACATGAAAGGTGTGTGTTGTGAACTTGAGCTTATCATACTATTCTAATCTTAACAATTAGGATCTAAACTCAAAACTAAAACTATGGATACCTAAGTCTTCTTGTAGAGCGCAATCTCCAAGCTAGAGCGCAATCTCCAAGTCGGCTTGATCCAAAGCTCCTTGATTCACCGAGCAAGTGCTATATGAGATCTTTGACGCTTGGGCTCTTGAATCAACATGTGAAAGATGTGTGGAATCTTTCACCAACTAATATCTTGATTAATGATCTGAAACTTAAACATCACAAGATAATTAGTACACATAACTACATGAGTTAATCATCATCAAAACTAGAGTAGAAGGCCTTTGGGCCAACAGAGAGAACTAGGAAAACTCTTGTATTTTGTTTTAGTCTTCTCCTAGGTTTTAGTCTCCATCTTCTTCCTCCTAGAGATTTTGTCAAAGAGAGAGAGTGAGTGCTGTTGAAAGCTTGTAATCAAGGAGGTGACATCACTTGTAACAAGGGTTAATCAAAGCTTCGTCTTCTCTTTGCAAGCTCTAGTACGTTTTACATTGCATTACTTTCTCGTTTTACTTCTCTTGCATTTTCATTGCTTTACTTCTCTTTGCTTTACATCATGAATTGTTGTTTTGTTACTTGTGTAATGGATAGCTCAATTTCTATTGCATGGCTAGCTAACAATGTACCTAGCTAACTTCTATCTCTTTGGATGATTGTTTATCTTTATACTTGCATTGTGAGAGTTTCTTTTACTTACCAAGGAAGTAGAGTTGCTTTTCCTTGGTGAATGCTTGTACATACTCCATATGACTCATGTGTGCCTCATTTAGAGCCTTGTCTAGAACAAGTGCCTTGATGGAACATGGAGATGGATCACCAAACATGTGCTACTTGTAGAACAACTTCTTTACTTCAAGCTAATTTGTTGTTATGTCTTGAATGGTTAAATGAATGTTGATTCTTCTAACTTAGCATCCCTTGAGTACCAATCCTAGAGTTCATCATTGAACATCTATCTAGAGAGCCAATGATCAATATGAGGCTTCAAGCTAAGAACTAAAGGAACACTCATCTTCAAAATGGTAAAGTACTTGAACAAACAAGCAAGTCATCTCTATTGCCAATAAATCAACATGAGGCAATCAAGCATCACCATTGAGTTTAGTAAGTTAGCGGAGTAAAGTTAGCTAGCCATGTACTCTCTTATCTAAAGTTTTCCAAACATTTTCTTTACTAGCTTTTTTTCTCTTAGCAATACACTTTACTAAAGTTCTTTTGGTTTCTTTCCATCATGCACAAATCAACGACTTCTTCTATTTTCTTTTTCATGTTTCTTGCATTTGTGTAAATACAAAGAAGAATCTTCGTTTTCTTGTTTCACTTCGAACCGTAACGCTTCCATCGTTAGCTCTCCAGAGAATCGACCCGGTATAGCCTTTGCTATAACGGAGATTGGAAAGGATACATTGACCTTATAAATACATTTGTGGATTGATCAAGCACAAAGGTTGACTCTAAACCTTCTTTCTTTTACATCATATCTGTGCAATCTACAACACGATTCTTTCCCAATCAAATTTTTGGCGCCGTTGCCGGGGAGAGCAACGGATTTTCTTTAAAGTGAAGAACTAAACGAATCTTCTTCTCTGTTGCAGGTTACAGGTTGAAGAAACAGGAAATTTTGCATTGCAGAAACATATAAGTGGACCTGGGCCTCTGCTCTCGAAAGCAGAGACCAGGATCCCTCTGAATTGTCGCAAATTCTGGGTTTTTGCCGCAGAATTGCGGCAAGGAAGAGTTGACTACTGACCACTTTTCTGCAGGGCTTGCTTCTCTGCAAAATACAGCTGCTGCAATACTTAAAATCTTGTATGCTTCACCTTATATCTGCTAATCAACAGTAAAAAATTTGTTGCAAAGTAAAAAAAAATTGTTTAGACATTTGCATTCTAGGCACGTGTCTTTCAATTCCTTTACATTTACTGTTGAAGAGTGCTGGAGACAAGGTACGTAAGCATAGCATATAGACTAGGACTCACTCTTTGTTTGATTTAATTACGCTTTGAGTGAACCTTGTTTGTTAATATCGTACACTTGCACAAATCGATTCTAAGGGCAAAAACCATAAAAAAGATAAGGTGGGGATTTATCACCTCTTCCTTAGCCCAAAAACCATTTTCCCACGCACTCACAATCCTAAGCTTCTAAATAAAAATTGCTAGACGTTGGCCCTAGGGACATCTCGGACTCACTTAGGAGATTATCCTAAGGGGGAAAAGTGTTGGAAAGTGACTTTTGTAAAATCAGTGTCTAGGAAAGGGGTTGAGGGCCGAAAGCCCGAAGGTTGCTGGTTACTTAATTAAGGAACGTCTCTGACGGAAAACCTCCCACCAACCTTACCCTTCCCTGGCTGATTTGCTTATAGTCAAAGTCTACACCAAACCTCCTGTAGACGATCTAAAGTTAGGAGTCGTCTAGGTCCAGGAAACCTAGAAAGCTTGGATTGATTTTTCTTTTTTCTTGATTGTTATTTTTCATTTTCCGCCTGTGTGATCGGTGCACGTTGATTGTGTAATTGCATGCAAGAGTGGTATCGAGATCCGAATTCTGCTAGGTTTGTGAGAGTCTCTACACTGCCACATGCACCACCACTCGACACAATCATGACCACCAACGTTTCATTGCAAGACAAGTTCTACCCGACCGCACATCACTTCCATCTTGCATTCTCCTCCCAACCACTAATGGAAATAACTTTGAGTTGAAGCCCCAGTTCATAAACACTCTTCCACGATTCCATGGCCTAGAATCTGAGGATGCGTACTTCTTCATCCGAGAGTTTGAAGAAGTATGCCTTATGATGAGAATTTCCCAGTTAACCGAGGATGCTGTCAGACTTAGGTTTATACCTTTTGCACTTAAGGATATTGCTAAGAAGTGGCTTTATAATCTCCCAGTTAGTTCAATTTCTTCATGGGATGATTTCGTTAAGGTCTTTCTTAAAAAGTTTTATCCTATCCATAAGACAGCCATTATGAGGAAGAATATAATGCAATTCAAACAAGAAGCCAATGAACCGTTTTGAAGTACTTTGAGCGCTTCAAAGACCTAGTGGCCCTGTGTCCCCATCATGGTATAGAAAAATGGCGCCAGTGCCAGATTATCTATGATGGGCTTGATTATCAGACTAAGACGCTCCTTGAAACCATGTGTCAAGGAGAATTCTTAAAGAAGGATGAAGATCAGGGTTGGGATCTTTTTGAGGCTTTAGCTGAAAAGACAGTCCAGTGGGAGTCATGTACTGAGAAAACCACACCCACAAATTCCAGAACTGGTTTACACTCCATAGAATCCTCGATAGCTGCAGAAGCTAAAATCACACAATTGATGAAGAGGATTGAATTGCTAGAGTCTAGGAAAAATTCTGCTGTTAATCAGGTCAACCCATCACCTGTGGCTAATCCGGGTTGTACCTATTGCCATGATCTGAATCATCTGTTTGAGGAGTGTCCAGTTTATCAAACTCAAATGTTTCAGAGAGTACGAATGCCGCATACACCAGACCCACTTACAATCCTTACTCAAAACATATAATCCGGGGTGGAGAAACCATCCTAATTTTTCTTAGAGTCAGTCTGGTCCTGAGCAGCCGAGACAACCATTTCCACAACAATACCCTGCTCAGTCTCATCTACCGACTTACCACCAGAACCCACCAAATGTTCATTCATACCAGAACCCACCAAGATTCCAGTCATATCAAAATCCTGTGCCTTACCAAGCAAATTTTCAGCCCAGTATCAGCATCATCCACCACCCAATCCTTCAGACAAAAGAATTTCTGATTTAGAGAAAATGATAGAGACCTTATCTAAGACCCAAGCTTCAATGATAAACAATCAGCAGCAGGACATGAATAAATTGCAAATCCAGATAGGGCAGTTGGCTAACACTCTGACTGAAAGACAAAAAGGAATGCTACCTAGCCAACCAATACCAAATCCCAAAGCCCATTTTCCTCTGCACGAAGTTGAAGACTTGGGACCCAGCCAATGCCAAGCCATTCAAATCCTTAGATCTGGGAAACATGTAGATAATAAGGTTTCAACTCAGTCTCCCAAATCTGTGTCACTACCTTCTGTTCCAGTACAACCCATGCAAAATAGTCCTTCTTCAAGCACACAACCATACACTTCCCAGTCCAAAGGAAAAGAGAAAGTTGATGAGCAAACATACAAGCCTGTTGTCCCATTCCCAAATAGGCTTACAAATCATAAGATGAATGCTCACATGGAGAAGATAAGAGAGATATTCAACCAAGTACAAATCAATGTCCCTCTCTTAGATGCCATTCAACAAGTCCCATCCTACGCCAAGTTTCTGAAAGAAATGTGTACCAAAAAGAGAAAAGCAAATGTCCCTAAAAAAGTCTTCTTGGCTTCCAACATAAGTGAACTGCTCAATGGTCCGATCCCTGTGAAATACAAAGATCCAGGGAGCCCTACCATTTCTTGCATCATAGGGCAGACCACCATAAATAGGGCTTTGCTAGACTTGGGCGCGAGCATCAATCTTCTCCCCTTTTCCGTATATCAGCAGTTAGGGTTAGCAACCTTCGTCCAACCCAGATGACTATCCAATTGGCTGACCGCTCTGTAAAGATTCAAAAGGGGGAAATTACAGATGTTTTAATATGGGTCGGGGAATTCATTTACCCCGTGGATTTTGTTGTTTTAGAAACACAACCCGTACAAAATCACAGAGCGCAAACACCCGTCATTCTCGGACGTCCTTTCTTAGCCACAGCGAATGCGATCATCAACTGCCAAATGGATCGATGCGTCTAACGTTCGGAGATATGACAAAAGAAGTGAATGTCTTCCATCTGGGAAAGCAGCCAAGGGATTTGGACAGTGACTCTTTCGAAGTGAACTTGATAGAGGGGTTAACCAGCAAACATGTGGAGGAGGTTGAGTATGAGTCTGAAGAAGAGTTTGAGTTGGAGTCGGATGACTTCAACCTTGATCAGATTGTTGGATCAAATGTTGAAAGGACTACTAATTCCACCCCTATTCTTCCCTTACACCATGAGCAACCAGTGATAGATCCGGTCCCTTCTTCTGAGCTTAAGGCTCTTCCCGACCATCTCAAGTACAAGTACTTGGATGAGAAGGAATCCTTTCCGGTAATCATTGCATCCAATCTCACTAAACAACAAGAAGAGGACCTTCTGACTGTGTTAAGGAAAAATAGAGAAGCCATTGGTTGGACCATGGCTGATATCAAGGGGATTAGTCCTTCCATTGTTCAACATAGGATTCATTTGACGGAAGATGCCAAGCCTAAACGAGACCCACAGCGTAGACTTAACCCCATTATGCAGGAAGCTGTTAGATCTGAAATCTTGAAACTATTAGACAATGGGATTATCTATCCCATATCCGATAGTCAGTGGGTTAGTCCAGTTCATGATGTGCCTAAGAAAGCTGGATTTACTGTGGTGGAAAATGAGAATAAAGAATTGATACAAACTCGTCTTCCAACGAAGATTCGAGTTTGTATTGATTACAGGAAACTGAACACTGCCACACGTAAAGACCACTTTCCACTTCCTTTCATTGATCAAATGCTGGAGAGATTGGCAGGACACGAGTATTACTGTTTCCTGGATGGATATTCAGGATATAATCAAATCCCAATCGCTCCCGAGGACCAAGATAAGACTACCTTCACCTGTCCTTTTGGAACGTTTGCATACCGAAGGATGCCCTTCGGCCTTTGCAATGCTCCTGCAACATTTCAATGTTGCATGTTGAGCCTCTTTTCGGACATGGTGGAGAAATTTCTGGAAATTTTCATAGATGATTTCTCGATTTATGGGGATTCCTTTAAGCGATGCTTGTACCATTTAAAGCTGGTGTTACAACGCTGTATGGAGAAAAATTTGACACTTAACTGGGAAAAGTGTCATTTTATGGTCAAGCAAGGAATCGTACTTGGGCACAAGGTTTCACGTATAGGAATCGAGGTGGACAAGTCTAAAGTGGAAGTCATAACGAAGCTCACTGAACCAACTTGTTTAAAGGACATTAGATCATTCTTAGGGCACGCCGGCTTCTATAGACGATTCATTCAAGGGTTTAGCAACATTGCAAGACCCTTGACAAATCTCTTAGGAAAGGATGTACCCTTTATATTTGATGAGGAATGTCAAAAATCGTGGAAAGAGCTTAAAAGTAGACTTGTCTCAGCACCGATCATCTCTGCACCAGATTGGACCAAGCCTTTTGAGATTATGTGTGATGCCTCTGACTTTGCTATAGGCGCCGTTTTAGGACAGCGTATTGATAATAGGCAACACATAATCTATTATGCTAGCAGAACGCTGAATGATGCCCAACTCAATTACACAACTACTGAAAAGGAATTTTTAGCAGTTGTCTTTGCGTTGGAGAAATTTCGCCAATATCTGCTAGGGTCCAGGACTATTATTTTCACTGATCACTCCGCCCTAAAATACTTGATGCAAAAGAAGGATGCTAAGGCAAGACTGATTCGATGGATACTTCTTTTGCAAGAGTTTGATTTGGAGATTAAAGATAAAAAGGGCGTTGAGAACGTGGTAGCTGATCATTTGTCGAGAATCCCAAATGTACCTAAGGAGAGTATACCAATTAATGACGATTTCCCTGACGAACACATTTTTGAGATATGTGGAGAGCCCTGGTATGCTGACATAGTGAATTACCTAGCTACCAGGCAAATACCTTCTCATTGGTCAGGCCAGGAAAAACACCGTTTCATGCGACAAATGTGGTTCTTCTTTTGGGATGAACCGTATTTATTCAAATATTGTCCTGACCAGATCATACGTAGGTGCCTTCCTGAGGATGAACATCAGAGTGTTTTGACATTTTGTCACAAGCTAGCTTGCGGTGGACATTTTGGTCCACGGAAAACTGCTGAGAAAGTGCTTCAGAGTGGATTCTACTGGCCCACTCTCTTTAAGGATGCATACAATTTTTGCAAGCTTTGTGATAAGTGTCAAATGACGGGTCGTATCACACAGAGAGACATGATGCCCCTCACACCCATCTTGGAAATCGAAATTTTTGACCTCTGGGGCATCGATTTTATGGGACCCTTTCCTCTGTCCTATGGTAACCAATACATTTTGGTAGCCGTAGATTATGTTTCCAAATGGGCTGAAGCAATTCCAACAAGGACAAATGACAACCAAGTTGTCATCAAGTTTTTACGAGAAAACATCATCTCTCGCTTCGGAGCCCCCCGTGCGATAATAAGCGACAATGGGAGTCATTTTTGCAATCGGGCTTTTGAAGCCCTGATGCGCAAATATTCTATCACTCACAAACTATCCACGGCTTACCATCCTCAAACCAACGGGCAAGTAGAAGTCACGAATAGACAGATAAAACTCATTTTGGAGAAAACCGTAGGACAGAACCGTAAGGATTGGTCCATCAAACTCACTGATGCCTTATGGGCATACAGGACCGCTTACAAGACTGTCCTCGGTATGTCTCCATATCGAGTTATATTTGGAAAACCTTGTCACTTGCCTGTGGAATTAGAACACCGAGCTATGTGGGCTTTAAAGCAGCTGAACTTGGATTTGAATAAAGCCGGTGCTTTAAGGAAGTTGCAGATATCCGAGCTTGAAGAGTTAAGAAACGAAGTATATGACAATGCTCAGATCACGAAACACAGAACCAAGCTTTTTCACGATGAATCCATTCACAGGAAAATTTTTGTCGTAGGACAAAAGGTTCTGTTGTACAATTCACGACTCCACCTTTTCCCTGGTAAATTGAGAACCAGGTGGTCAGGGCCATTCATTGTTCAAAATGTCTTCTCCCATGGTGCGATTGAGATTCTTGACCCGAATAATGGTAACAAATTCACTGTGAACGGTCAACGTCTAAAGCCATTCTTTACCACTGATTCCGTGTCACACGAAGTTCATGAATTGGGTCTTTGTGACCCAGTTTATTTGTGACCACTCCATCTGTATAGTTTCCCGAGCATTTTCCTGTATATCATTTTGAGACCATTTTTTGAATAAAATTTTGTAAATAACAATTAAAAAAATAAAAAAAATAAAAAAAAATGAGAGACTTTTTCCTAGGATTTTACCTCTTTTCCTAGGGTCATCTTCATTTTCCACTTCTTTACCCTAGGTTTGTAAATACACCTTTGACCTAGGATAAAATTGGAAATTCCATTTTCTCTCCCCCCTATAAATACTCTCCTCACCTACTCCTTCTCCCTCAAACGCAGACTTACCCTCAGATCTAAACTCCTTCTTCCCGAAGCCGACCTCTGAAATTTTCCCTTCACCAGAATCCTTTGATCTGCCGCAATTTCCCTTTTCCGGCCGCAAATCCGCCACACTCCGGCCACTTCTGGCGCCCAGAAAAATTCTGCCTGACTGATTTCTACTTCTAGTGACAGATCCAGAGCCATTCTTCCAGATTCTGTCCCGGGTGCCTTCTGCACAACTGTTTTTAGATTTCCCCCCACGATCTCCGGGGGTGGTTTGATTTCTCATCCTAAAATCCTTTGCTTTAATTCCATTATCATACATGGCCCCGAATTTGTTTGTAGAAAGGGATTTTTCTATACTTTTGAATGATAGTGGGGGGTATGGGCACATCTTTGTGGATAGAATACGTGCATGGAATTGGTACTCTTTGGTCTATGATAACAATGACTACGATGCATATTATTGCCCTGATCTTGTCACTACTTTTTATAATTCAATTGATCATGCATCTGTGAATTTTGACACGCACCAATTTGTAGTACACATGCCATTCGGTGACATCTTTGTCACAATCCCACTCATTTCTGAAATCACTGATGTCCCCATTTATCCCCACCATAGTGACCCCTTGCCGTTACTAGATTACATAACCATCATGGGGGTCCGCTGTACAATTCAGGACCGTGGGCTCAAAGCCAACACGACTTTTTGAAATGTTCATTGTATTGGACGCTGGGTCCAACGCAACATTTTTGGGCTTGACCATCAATCTTCCTTTAACAGACCCGTGTTACAAATAATCCATGATTTAATGACACATAACCACACGGTCTGTTTGAATAGGGCCATCTTCCATGCCATTCTTGACAATTCCTCCCGCACTCGGGGTGCAAAGCATTCCCATTCAATCTTAATCACACGTCTGTGTAAAAATTTTATATCAGACGCTGTCTTTAATACATTTGACTGAGTGCCTGTTACTGTAGAAAGACCCACCAGTTCGTATAATGATTGCTTGCAGGCGCTCTGGACACCCAGTGCCCAGCCTGAGGATGTACCTGTGGAGTCCTCTTCGGAGGAAAGCCTGGAGGAGATAGATGAGCCACAATTATGGAGGCAGGACCCCCCAACTGAGTCACGAACCTTCATGTCCACCATGTGGAAGGGCATGAAGAAAATCTTTAGGGGTCAAGTGAGGCTGAGAAAGAAGGTAGAGGAGCAATCCTCTCGATTAGATAGTATGGAGGCAGCGTTGAGGAGATTACAGTCGGCTGGACCTAGCACCACCGCGGGTCCAAAACGACAGAGGGAGTAGCTTTATCCTTTACCTATTTCATGCATCATTTCATCTTGCATGCATTGGGGACAATGCATGAGATAGGTATGGGGGGGTAGATGCTAACATAGGATTTTTTCACTTTCTTTTTAGGCCTTTTATTTTTTTTAGGATTTTTCACTTTCTTTTTAGGTTTTTATTTTCTTTTAGATTTTACCTTTCTTTAGAGATTTTCTACTTTCTTTTTAGATTTTACTTTTTCTTTTAAAAAAATAAAAAAAATAAAAATATATATAAAAAAAATATTAAAAAATAAAAAAAGAAGAAGAAATTCTTTGATCCATGTTTAAAGAATCAAACTTGAAACTTAGGGATTAAGGAAGCTCTAAATTATGATTTCTAATTATAAGTTGAAAAGAGGAGTTTTGTTAGATTTTTAGGTTAAGTAATAAAGGATTAGAAAAATTACTAGATTTTAATTCTTTCTTTAGATATAAACATTAAACATATTGAAGGATTAATCAAAGACTTTGTGATTTTATTTACATATATATATAATAAAAAATATATATATAAAAAAAAAGAGATGTATATAAATAAATAATAAATACTTTGCCACTGACTAAGCTGGTTAGCCGTGCCTCAAGAAGCATTGCCGATCACGCCTAAAGGTGGTTAAGTCCTTAAATTCCTTCGTGGCCTTTTTTACTCGAGACCTTAAACCCGAGGGATGTTTTCTCATCTGGTGCCCTAAGACCGTCTGGTTTGTGAGTCATCGGTTAAAGGCTCGCTACAAGGGTAAACTAGAAAGCCTAAGGATGCTAAGAAAATGTAAATAAATAAACATTGTAAATAAAATAAAAAAAAGAAAAAAATATTATATATATTAGTAAATAAATGAACTTAGTCTAAGAAAGATCCTTCATATTTATAGATGTATATATCCTAGGATTGATGCAAAATCCGATTTTTGATCTTTTCCCTAAAATCTTAACCTAAGCTGAAAATAAAATTCCAAATAGACACTTATAAGAGGAATGAAAAGTTTAGGGTAACCTGAAACCTATAGCTCAAGTTAGAATCTTTAAAACATGGATCAAAAATTTCACTAACCCTTTTATTTTTCTTTATGGATTTTGTGGGTGCAATCCGCTGAAAACCCTCAGGAGACAACACTCCTCCTCTAGGGTAACCTAGAGGTTTAACGGCTTATTACACGTGCTCAGTGCAATCGTGTCACCTACGAAAGTGGTGTAATAAATTAGTTAGGATTTTCTTTTTTCTTTCTTTCTTTTTCTTTCTTTCTTGCTCGAGGACGAGCAAAAGCTAGGTATGGGGGTGTGATTGTTATACATATTTGCATATTTTACCACTTCCATACCATGCATATTGTATATAAAAATGTGATTTTTAATCCTTTTCTCTCTATTTTTGCAGGTCCACAACTTAAAAGAGAGAAAGCCCATAAATCTCTTTAATTAGCAATAATTAAAGAGATTAATTCAAAAGCCCAAAAAGAGCCCAAGATTTGAATCTGGATTCAGGAGAGATCCGCGCGCCAACTAAATCTTCCAGAAGGCCACGTGGATAACAACTTCGCAACGAACCTGTACCAGAAAATCTGGGCTGAACGGCCCAGATTTTGCTGCCAAAACCTAGATTTTCCCGCCAATTTGCGGCGGTTATGAAGCTGTTAGATCCCAGATTTTGCGCCAACGGCCAGGGCTCTAGATCCTTCTCACTGAGGGCTATAAATAGAGGACCAGGGTCTGCACGAGCGCAACAGAGAAGAGAGAGGAGAGAACTAGGGAAACTCTTGTATTTTGTTTTAGTCTTCTCCTAGGTTTTAGTCTCCATCTTCTTCCTCCTAGAGATTTTGTCAAAGAGAGAGAGTAAGTGCTGTTGAAAGCTTGTAATCAAGGAGGTGACATCACTTGTAACAAGGGTTAATCAAAGCTTTGTCTTCTCTTTGCAAGCTCTAGTACGTTTTACATTGCATTACTTTCTTGTTTTACTTCTCTTGCATTTTCATTGCTTTACTTCTCTTTGCTTTACATCATGAATTGTTGTTTTGTTACTTGTGTAATGGATAGCTAAATTTCTATTGCATGGCTAGCTAACAATGTACCTAGCTAACTTCTATCTCTTTGGATGATTGTTTATCTTTATACTTGCATTGTGAGAGTTTCTTTTACTTACAAAGGAAGTAGAGTTGCTTTCCCTTGGTGAATGCTTGTACATACTCCATATGACTCATGTGTGCCTCATTTAGAGCCTTGTCTAGAACAAGAGCCTTGATGGAACATGGAGATGGATCACCAAACATGTGCTACTTGTAGAACAACTTCTTTACTTCAAGCTAATTTGTTGTTATGTCTTGAATGGTTAAATGAATGTTGATTCTTCTAACTTAGCATCCCTTGAGTACCAATCCTAGAGTTCATCATTGAACATCTATCTAGAGAGCCAATGAATCAATATGAGGCTTCAAGCTAAGAACTAAAGGAACACTCATCTTCAAAATGGTAAAGTACTTGAACAAACAAGCAAGTCATCTCTATTGCCAATAAATCAACATGAGGCAATCAAGCATCACCATTGAGTTTAGTAAGTTAGCGGAGTAAAGTTAGCTAGCCATGTACTCTCTTATCTAAAGTCTTCTAAACATTTTCTTTACTAGCTTCTTTTCTCTTAGCAATACACTTTACTAAAGTTCTTTTGGTTTCTTTTCCATCATGCACAAATCAACCACTTCTTCTATTTTCTTTTCCATGTTTCTTGCATTTGTGTAAATACAAAGAAGAATCTTCGTTTTCTTGTTTCACTTCGAACCGTAACGCTTCCATCGCTAGCTCTCCCGGAGAATCGACTCGGTATAGCCTTTGCTATAACGGAGATTGGAAAGGATACATTGACCTTATAAATACATTTGTGGATTGATCAAGCACAAAGGTTGACTCTAAACCTTCTTTCTTTTACATCATATCTGTGCAATCTACAACACGATTCTTTCCCAATCAAAAACCAGAGGGGGGAGATCCCGGGAAGATTGGGGAAGCAAACGCTCCCCCAACTGACATGATAAGGCCGCAAAAATGCAGCTAGGGCCGCATTTCCGCGGCCCTGGTGTGGCCATGTGGCCACACCCAATTGGTGGGCTCCCCTGGTTTGGTGATTCTCCTGTATCTTCTTCTGGTTCTCTCGTTTCTGCTCTAGGATTTGACGAAACAGCCTTTGATTGTTGGCTTCAACCACTCGATTTGGGAGGATTCTTTTCAACTGGTTTTCAATCTCTCTAATATGCCAAGATTTTGCCCTGATTCCTTGATTTCGAATTTATTCTGAATTAAGTCAGAATTTTGTGGGCTTTTGGGCTTGTTTCTCTTTCCTTTCTTTTAGCAATTGGGCCTACATTTACAAAGAAAAAGAAGACTTATTAATAGGATTTATTAGCTAAAAAGTATGGTAAGGTGACAATGTATATGCAAAATATGTGACTGATCAACCTCTGTGGTGATGAGAGGAACAATGCATCAACCTGTGTTTCATTTCCAAAACTTGCAAGCAAGAAGGTGGTGTCGAAATTTCCTGAACGCATCAATGCGCGATCTACCAGAGTCTCTGCGCTGAGTCGCTTAAACTCGGTTGGGTCCGACTTGCAGAGTTCTTGGCTGGTCATCCGGTTCCGAAAAGCTCAAAACTTTATGAAGACATTCTAGATGAAGTCTTCGAATCTATATAACTTCAGAGGATGAAGTGTGACAGATGTTCTTCGATGGAGCATCACGAATAGGCCCTAAAGGCAAGATCATTACCGGTGTGGGGGTTGTGTTTATCTCACTACAAAATCATGTCCTTCTTAGGGCATTTTTTCTGACGGAATCATGCTCCAACAATGTGGCAGAATAGAATGCTCTACTCATTAGTCTTCAGCTCGCTCACGAAATGGAGGTACGCTACCTTGAAGCTTATGGCCATTCAAAACTGATTGTCAATCAGGTTAAAGGCGAATATGAGGTCCGTCACGAAGATTTAGTACCTTATTATCACGTAGTCATCGAAGTGGCCAATTTATTTGATGGCTTTTACATCGGTCACGTGTCTCGATCCTAGAATACTAGGGCCGATGCTCTGGCTGCATTACCAACAACGCTAGCCTTACCAGTCGACACCAAGTATCACCTTACAGTGGCAACTTGACACCTTGTCTGCTCTAAACATATGTTGAGAACCAAAGAGGTCTATAATATCTCGACAGATCTTGAACCGAGTAATTGGCGATTTCCCCTCATCGACTATGCTTTGTATGGTTTACTGCCGGATAACCCTAAAAAAGCGGCATCTATCAGGCGAAGGTCTCTCCGCTTTTACTATGATCCAACTTTGAAGACACTTTACCGTCATTCATACGACGGTATCCTCCTCCATTGCCTTTCTAATTTAGAGGCACAGGAAGTGCTTAAAGAAGCGCACGACGGCATATGCGGAGCTCATCAGCCAGGTCTAAAAATCAAGGACCGATTGCACATGCTTGGATATTATTGGCCAACCATGATAGCCGATGCCATCCAATATGCTCGGAGGTGTAAGGCCTGCTAAATCCATGCGGACTTCATACATCAGCCTCCAGAGTTACTTCATCCAACTGTTACTCATAGCCATTTGAAGCATGGGGAATCGATGTCGTAGGGCCGATTAGCCCCTCCTCAATGAGAGGTCACTGATTTATCCTAGCAATAACCAATTACTTTTCAATGTGGGCAGAAGCTATATCGCTGGTGGAAGTTAAAACTTCTAACGTAGTTAATTTCATCAAACGCCATGTCATCCATCGATTTGGTGTCCCTAGGCGGATCATGCATGATAACGGACCCCAATTTGCAAGCCAGGTATTCTATCGTTCTGTGATAAGTACCAAATTCAGAATGGGGCTTCAACTGCTTATAATCCCGCCGCTAACGGCTTGGTGGAAGCATTCAACAAGATAATTATTAAGCTACTCAAAAAGTTCGTTTCCTCAAATAAGCGAGACTAGGATGAGAAGCTTAGTGAATGTCTTTTGACCTACCGAACCACAATTCGGACTCCGACAGGTAATACGCCTTTTTTCCTGGTATACGGGTGCGAAGCAGTCATACCGTTAGAAATCCAGATGCTGTCATTACAAGTCACTTTGATGACTAACATGACAAAGGAGGACAATGATCGATTGCGACTCCAGGAGCTCGAAGCTCTAGATGAGAAGCGGTTACAAGCTCAGCAACACATTGAGTTGTATCAAGCCCGGATCTCAAAAGCCTTCAATAAGAAAGTTAAGTAAAGAGTCTTCCAGAAAGGAGATTTGATTTTAGCCGTCAGACGACCGATGATCAAGACGCACAAAACCAAAGGCAAATTTCTGCCCAAATGGGAAGGACCGTTTGTAATAGAAATAGTCTATTCAAACGGGGCATATCGCCTTATGACTTTAGATGGTTATTTACTCATGATGTCGATCAACGGCAGGTTCTTAAAGAAGTATTATCCTTGATAGGATCCTACTCATGATCAAGTTAATATTACACCTCTGATCAAGACCTTCAGATCCAAAATATGCAGAAGGAGTGCTCCTCTCTTTCTCTAAATGAGATCATACAACCATAAACCAGTATCGAGCTGATCGTATATTGGTTGTCTCAAAGAAGAATCAAGGTTACGAATACAGTAACAAAATAATCCAACACCTCTAACGGTTAAGGATAGAGGAAAATGTTGGCCTTTAAGCCCAACATAAGTCCTTGACAACTCATCATGCTGAGGGGAATAGCATGGCTAGCCTGACTCAAACGGTAGTTGGTAAAGGCATACCAAATTCGTTGACAACTGAGGATTTGCTAAAAATCCTAAGGGACCTGTTCCCATTTGATTCCGCAATTAAGGATAGAGGAAAATGTTGGCCTTTAAGCCCAACATAAGTCCTTAACAACTCACATTCTGAGGGAAATAGCATGGCTAGCCTGACTCAAACGGTAGTTGGTAAAGGCATATCAAATCTGTTGACGGCTGAGGATTTGCTAAAAATCCTAAGGGACCTATTCCCATTTGATTCCCTCTCCAAAATCACTTACCAATTCCTATCCATGGAATGGTAAGACCACATATAAAGATATTCATATCCCTTACAAAATGATAAGTCTAACCTATCATGTTATCACTAAACCTCTGATAGCAAGACTATAATCTACTCCTCAACGGATAAAACTAATATCCCAAGTGAATAAACCCCGCTTGTCTTTCTCTTCAACAGAACGGCAGGTCCACTCAAATTACTATTATGTTCAAGCACATCTAACAGTAAATGAATCCTTATCAAGTTAACATCACACCTCTGGCAAGTTGCTTTACAAGACGGGATCCATTTCCTAACTCCCCAGCGAGTTTCTGATAATCAGTCCTCCGTAGACTTTTCTGTTGTCACGTTAACAATATACCTCTGACAATTTCTTTCAAATAACATCTGAAGGAGATATCAAAATCCTCATGGAGTTGATAATCAAGTCTTATTTCTCCCAGCGGAATTATTTCTTTGTCATCATGTCCAGTTCATCACCTCTGAATGACAAAATTTCGAGCTTGGTGGCTTCTCAATCGGTTACGTCTTTGTTACCTCTGAACTGACAGATAGCCAAGTCTCATCTTTCAGTCCGGTGGGGACTATTTCTTTGTCATCATGTCCAGTTCGTCACCTCTGAATGACAAAGTTTCGAGCTTGGTGGCTTCTCAATCGGTTATGTCCTTGTTACCTCTACACCGACAGATAGCCAAGTCTCATCTTTCAGTCTGGTAGGGACTATTTCTTTGTCATTATGTCCAGTTCGTCACCTCTGAATGACAAAATTTCGAGCTTGGTGGCTTCTCAATCGATTATGTCTTTGTTACCTCTGAACCGACAGATAACCAAGTCTCATCTTTGCAGTCCAGTAGGGACTATTTCTTTATCATCATGTCCAGTTCGTCACCTCTGAATGACAAAATTTCTAGCTTGGTGGCTTCTCAATCGGTTATATCCATGTTACCTCTGAACCGATAGATAGTCAAGTCTCATCTTTTCAGTCCAATAGGGACTATTTCTTTGTCATCATGTTCAGTTCATCACCTCTGAATGACAAAATTTCGAGCTTGATGGCTTCTCAATCGGTTATGTCCATGTTATCTCTGAACTGACAGATAGCCAAGTCTTTCTTTTTGCTTACCGTTATGTCCAGTTCGCCACCTCTGAACGGTAAACATCCCGAGTTTGTAATCCCTAATCATTTATGTCCAGCTTGTCACCTCTGAACCGATGGATATCCAATCTCATCTTTCAGTCCAATAGGGACTATTTCCTTAATGTGTAACTAACCCTATCAGTTTATCACTACTGATTAGATTAGTTATACCGTTATTCTGTCTCCTTTTGAGGATTGCAATACAACTTGAAAGTAAGAACTAAAAATTTAGAAGAAAAAACAAGTTGGAAACGCAACAGGGGAGCCAAATAAAATTACTTTTATTAGATTCCAAAAGAAAGATACATGGATACAAGGATTACAAGCTACGGGGGTGCTTCATAAGACTTAATCCGTTCTTCAAGAGCGGCCAGCCTATTCTTCCTCTCCTCAGCAGCCCTGATAAGTGCCTACGACCTCAACTCGGCCTCATTAAAGCTCGTTGTCTGGGCCAGGCGAGCCTCAATTTCAGCTAAAGTTGCTCTCTGCGCTAGCTCCTGTTGCAGGACTTCGTCATTCTGAGCCTTAAGCTGCTCTAGCCGAGCAATCTCCTCAAGACGCACCGGTTCGGCGTTGGACAGAAGAAGATTGGCTTTCTTGATCATTTCCATGGCCTTCTCAATCTTATCCTCAGCGTCGAGAAGAGCACTGCTAGAAGCATCTATGGCATCCCCAAGTTCCACTTTCCTTATCTCCAAGGATTTCAAGTCGGAATAAATTGCCTTAGCTGCCTCTTGAGCGACAAGATGAGCTTCATGCATTTCAGCAGCAAGGTGTACAAGCTGGTCATTAGCTGAAGACTCCAAATCTGAATGGCTGAGACGGCGCCATTCGTCCATATCCCTCTCAGACCTGCCCACTAGAAGCTCCAATGTGGCAGCCTGGTCATCTCCTCCAAAGTCTCGAATGCAGTCAATACTTTGAGAGAGGACCACCTTCAAAGTGAAAACTGAGGTAGTTGAGCCCTTCAAAACCAAAGCAATAGATCGCTTCAAGCCCCTATAAAAGCTGTCGACTAGCTCAGCCACAAATTCATTCTCGGCTTTAACTACTCCTGGGGAACAAGTGGCCCCTGAAGGCAAAGCTTCCACCAGTTTCACTGACATAACCGTAGAGGGAATGACAGGAGCACTGGCTGGAGAAATATGTGGGATCGCCGGTAATCTCGGAGGAGTCCTCATTTAGACCAGTACACTAGCCATAATCGACGTAGGACTGGTAACTACTACCGCGAGAGCTAGCTCAACAACTAGTGTGGGAGAAGTAGGATTGGCAATCACCTTCAGCTTCGCAATTGGCAGGATAGGCAGCGCTAGCGAAACCACTAGCAGTTCAGTTACCGATGTAGTTGGAAGTGAAATTGGTTCCGTAATCACTGTCCCCTCGGTCTCTTTAAGGCCACTTGCCGGTTCAGGTTGATAAGAGGGCAAGCTGTGATACAAGGCATCTAACTCAGCAGCATCCGCTGCGGTCGAAGTACTTGCTTCACCCCTGATTCCCTCAGGAAGATTGGTCGGCTCCCTTGAAGTCGATGCACCCAAAGGTGGAACACCTGTAGCAAGACTCTTTGAGCAAGGTATAATGAATATCAGGAGAGAATTACTCACAAAAGGTCAAAACATTACCAAAGATGATATCGCCTCAATCGCCTTGGCCGCAGTTTCTCTCTGAACTTCCTCGATGGCGGCATCAGTCTCCTCAGGCTCCATAGGAAAATCTTTGGCAGAGTCAACAGGGACGGCCGGCCCACCTTTACTCGCCGAACCCTCTGTGGTCCATCCTAAAGAGCTGAAGGCCATGGGACTTCCTTTTGAGGTCCCAGCACCCGAAGGACCTACGTCGGCCGCATCACCTCTAGAGTCTTCTGAGGTGACAAAGTAGCTAGCCTCATCACCTTCTTTACAAGTAAACAGGGGATCATAGTAATCTCCCTGTTCTCCTGCAGCCTCGGCCCTCGGGTCTCTTGCCACCTCAGTTCCTGAATCATAGAATAAACAATGAGATGTTTGAAATATATAAGTATATGCTGCAAGAACAGGCCTGGTCTTACTTAGGTTAGGAACAGCTTTATCAACGGTCTGCCTCGGAGCTGACAGCTTAATGACTAAATGAAGCAGGAGGAGGAGGTGCCGCGGTTGACTCACCCTCTCTAATAATGGTAGGAGTGTAGCGATGAGGATTCTTCACTACCCTCTTCCTGCGAGATCCACCTTCCCGCTTTCACTTGAAGTGGACGTCGAGATCTTCTTCCTTCACTTCTTCTACATCAACATGTTCCATGGGGGCCGTGCCTACCCTACCAAGAGCATCAGGTGGAACCTCAGCACCTGTGTTTCCCTTAAAACGGGGACTCTCTGCATCCGAAGCCTCACTATCAGCAGTGGTGATGAATTCCCCGAGGCCTGGCACGCGGACCCTCTTGCCCTCACATCTCTCAGTGACTTTCCGCTTTGGCCGTCGAGAAATTAACTTCACGCCAAAAGAGTTAATAGAAAATCCGGTTGGTGTGGAGTTCGAAGTTCTATACCACTGACAGAACCCCAAAGTTGTTTGAAGATTCGGAGTCCTCAACGGCATGCACAGCCGCGCCTCAATACAGCCAGGGATATAGAACCGCCAGGCACGAGCACCATCAATGAGACTCCCCATAAAGGCTAGATTGGTGTTCGGGTTACCTACGTGCAGTTGGTCATACCCGAACTGACGAGCAAACCGACTCGGGACATAGGGTTCCAAATAGCAGGTATCCCCACTCTTGTACACCAGATGGGATGGCCGGATGCTAACCAGCCACTCAAAAAACTCCCCGGCTCAGTGACGTCTGCCCATCTCCTACATCCTTAAATTCTTTGCTATAACCTGCACCGCGGATGTAACGAAAGCAGCGGAAAAGACTGTAAGCGTCATACCGGCTTAGTAGCTTGCGAACAACGGCCACATAAGTCATTAACCATGAACACCCCTCGAATCGACGGAGAAGTGCCATCCGGATGCCTTCTGGAGGCTCCTCACCAGCTTGGATAATGGAAGGGCAGTGAAGGGTGAACCATGTCATCAAATAAGTGTATGACAAACCAATCCTAGGGTTTAGTCTGTCACAAGGCAAGACAGTGCCTTTGCCTCTCTTCATTTCTAGTGGCCTACAGAAAGCCTCCATCAATGTACGAAGGCCCCACTGAATACAACACACCATTGCCGGGAGAAGTCCAAGAGAACGACCGTGAACTAAACGAACGACCGGCAATAAGACAATCGGAAGGATGACGTCGCTGGAGGGAGAGGGCACCACACATCTCTTCAGCCAGGTCGACAAAAAACAGCTAAAAGTGCCTTCGAAATAGTGATCGACGAGCCTGATGATGGAAACTCCAAAGAATATCACCTTTCTCGTAAGGTCCATCATCCTCTTCCAAAATCATGTCCCCTTGAGAGTGTTCTTGCATCCTTCAGAAAATGTCCTCATCTGCAACCCTGCAGTGAGCTACTTTAGGAGCATCTTCCAGGTTGGGGAACAAATAATTCCCCCAGCTCTTCGAACTGCATGAAGCTCCCTTATGGCTCCCATGCATACTCGAGCAAATTTAAAGGTGGCACATCAAGTCCCGGTAAGTCTCAAACAAAGCGGGCTCCTGTTTCTCTAGAAGTGCCAATTCTGCCTCGCACGGAAAATATTCTTCATATGGGAGAGATCCCAAGGGCAGAGTAGAGACTTCTCACATCTCATGAAAAGCCACGCCCAATTCGCCTACAGGGGTAAAAAAAGTCCCTGTAGCTGGGCAGTATAACTCAAAGATGGCGTAGAAGTTCGCTGCACTCATCTGGATGCCGTAACATGTTGCCCTGACAGCCCCGTAGAGTCCCAATCTCTCCAGGTCCTCTTCAAAATGGGCCAAGACGTATAAGGTCAAGTCCCTCCACCATGCCTTGGGAGGGTGAATCCACCCAGGGGTCCTAAAATCAGTGGCTGGATAATTACCATGAGCTTTGAAGAACTGATTTCCAAAAGTCTGAGCCACCGCGGGATTTTCCCTCACTGGAATGTCTGGGAGAACGTTCCCAGGGTGGAGACCCAATATACAACAAGGAGGACCCGCCCTTGTCTAACCAGGAGGTGAAGCTATCAACTTCCCCACGTGAACGGAGTTAGTAGTCCGAGTCACTTGCCACTGCATCTTCTGAGCCTTCGTCACGCACTGGAAGAAAGACAGTGAAAAATGACGCTTGCTAGATGGGAGACAATACTTCTCGCCATCCAGATTGAAAATCCACTGCCCCTCTCTGGCTAGCAGCTGATGATCAGTATCTGGCGCTGCGTCCCCGAACATGAAGCCGGGCTTCCGATAGATTTTTCGGTCAGAATCTTTTAGGGGAGCAGTGATTAAGATGCTCCTCATGGTACACTGATCTCCAGCATAGATAAGTGCATCCTGACCGGGAGCACTTCGCTCACAGAATAATGAAGCCTGCCCTTAGAACTGCAGGCTAACATTACTGTCCAGTACCCTGGCTATTCAAAAGAGACTGTTCAGAGGACTCAGAGTATACTGCACTGTAAAAAGATGAAGAAATCATATTATTTCATTTGCTAAAGAAAGCTAAAGCAAGAATATAATTTTTGCTGAGGCATAGCTTTGCTCTCCGATCGAAGCTAGCCTGGCATTAGTTTTGCCCCGAAGCTGAGCTTCGCAGCCGCCGCTTAGTTCCACACTCCGCACGAGGGCAAAATGTAGAAAACATCCAAGTGTTAGCTTCGCTCTGAAAGCTTCGCCTGACAGCTTATCGCCGAATAGAATGCGAAGAAGCCCTCAAGGGCTAACTTCACCAGAAGGGCACTGTTGTTTAAAATCATTTTAAAGGCTTTAAAGTCCTTTTCCAGCTACGATTCTAAGGCTAGCTTCGCATCCTACTATTTGACAGGATGTGAACCGCCTAAGGGTTAGCTTTGCATAGAAGCTTGGAAAAGAAACCATTCAGTTCCTAAATTTTCAGTTGAGAAATTAAGAGGAATTAAATCCCCTAAGAAGTCAGCAAAGAAAATTAAGGGAATTGAACTTCCTGAGATCACTGGATCACAATAAGTCATTCTAGATTCATTATGAGATAGCCAGAAACTGGCTTCGAAAAGAGATAAAAATCTCTAAGTAAAAGGGAAAAATTTCTACCTGCAATAGGGCGCTCAATGACCAGAGGAGGAAGAGGCCCCTCCGTCGCAGAGGTCGCTGCCTCTTTGCCTGCTCGTCTTTTAGGGGCCATGGAAGAACTGGAAAGTTCTTAAAATATCAAACGAAGAAGGAGGAAAAAGAGATTTGTTTCTCTGAAAATTCAAAGAAAAGTAATTCTCTCTCTTTCAGCCCAATCAGGCTTTTATAGGCTTAAGATTACCTAAACTTTGCCTCCTCGAAAGGAGCGCAGGCGGTCGTTTCAAAGTAATTTGAAATGGCACCTAAGCGCCTTCCCAAGAAGAGTTGCTTCAGCCCCGCTAAGGGCTAACTCCGCCGTGAGTTCAGTGTTGACTCCGCGCAACGCTTGAGTAACTTCTCTGAGAAACGTGCCTTAGCTCTGCTAAAAGCACATCTCTAGCTTTGCGGGAATTCCGTGTTAGCTTCGCTAGAGACTTGTTCCTAACCTAGTGGGAGTCTGTCTCTAACTTCGCTGGAAGTTTAGTTCCGCTGAGAGCTTCTATTTCCTCCTAAGGAAAAGACTTACCTAAAGATGGTCCACTCCATGTGTCCTCGAATCAAAGAGGAAGGAAACAAAGCAGATAAGCAGAAAATAACATTTTTTAGAAGATACATTGATACTACATCAAGATTGTATTTCATACAACAGAATCATTGCTCCAAAAGCAGACAAATCATCCTATCTACTTCCGAGGCGATGAAATATCTCAACTAGGCACGAAAGGTCTTCCTCCTGCACAAGGTCGTAATCTTTCGCTTAATGGCAGATTTTGCCATCAAGAAGCTGGATCTTCTTTGATGAAAATTAGCAAAGGAAGCAGGATCTTTCGTAATCAAAATTGGCAAGAAATTGGGAGCTAAATCTTCTTTGATTAAAATTGGCAAAGAACTGGTTACCTCCAGAAAGCTGGATCTTCCTTTGATGAAAATTGGCAAAGGAAGGATCCGAGACCTTACAGGTGACAGCGTCTTCCCGAAGTGGATCATCTCGGATAAGCGACTAGCAACCCCTTCCCGAAGTGGATCATCTAGAATAAGTAACTGCCAACCTCTTCTTGGAACACGCATCAGCTGCTCTAGTATGTTCCTCCTGCTTAGGATTAAAGTTTCAAATTGAAGATCAAGAGGCAAGTTTCTGGTCTCTTTCATCAAGACAAAAGACTGGCGGGAACAGTTCACTGCAATGCAAACTGGAAACAGGTTAGCATTAAATCAAAAGAAAACTGCAAAGATGAAATGCTAAGTCAAATTCTTTGGGCGAAGCAATTCATATCTGATCCAGTGGTGCTTCAGTTAAGCAGAGGATAGCCTCGCTTGCACAGTGATGATGGACTAGCTCAGCATAAGCCAAGTCTTACCTTAGGCTGAAGAAGCCTCAAAAAGGACCAAGTCCTAGCCTCGCCTATATGGCTAAGCCAGACTGGTCCAGAGGGACGCAGTCTTGACCCCACCTATATGGCAAGACTGGCTCAACCTTGAAGAGACTAAGTCCCAATTCTTGCCTGTGTGGCGGATTTAACAGGCAGATTCAATAGATCAAGACAGGAACTCTGCATTAAAAAGTTTTTTCCTGATCAAGCGAGAATGATAGCTTCGCCAAGAAGCTAAAAAATAAGGCTGAAACCCTTCTCTGCGAGTCGTCAGATACAGAATAAAGAACAAGGGAAATCAATCCCTGAAGTAGCCAGGTAAAGCTAAGAAAGATTAAGGAAGATAAACTCCCTAAAATCACTAGTCCATTGGTAAAGTCTTTGAATGTTCGAGACTTACCAGCTCTTGACCGGTTAGTGACCAGAGTGGGCGCCCCCACTATTTCAGAGATCTGAGTCTCCCTTCCTAGGCAACGAGGGGATGTCATGAACAGACTATTTCTCTGAAAAGGACTTCAAGTGTCCTATTTATAGGCCTTATGGCCTGACCACGCCGCTGCCGCTTCAAGACTAGAAGCGCGGGCAAAGTTAATGCATTTAAATGCTTAGCCCCGAGAAAGGGAACAATCTCCCTCGTTAAAAGCAAGGGAGTTTATTCTAACCTCGGAAAAGGGAGCAATCCCCCTCGTAACTAGGCAAAAAGCAGTTAGCCTCGGGAAAGGAACGTCGTTCAAAACACCGAGTTAATGCGAAGCTATCTAGACGCGAAGCTACCCAGAATCACGAATTTACACGATTCCTCGGCGAACTTATTCCAATTTGGAAGCAGAATTGAAAGCGGAGATGAACTTAACCACTATGGCGGCGTTCACATTTCACATATCATCAATCAAAGCATTCAAAGTATTTCAGAGTCTGAACCATTCCATTGCAGGCTTACGAAAACTTTGAAGGGGGTCTTGTTGACACTCTAAAAAAGACAAGATTCCTAACTGGCCTGAATAATGTCTAACTTGTTGACATCCATAATAAACAAGCGGCAGACAAGCCGACGACCAGTTCTTTACCCATCTTGAAGGGACGTATCAACAACTTGGACTCTACTGATCCAGTAAAGCAGACAACAAGCTAAGAAAAGCGCATGAGAAGGCCCAAGTAGGTCCAGAGACACTAAGTTAGCTCAACACTTAGTCTCGCACGAGCCCACGAGATAAGTCTCGTATAAGAAGCCAAAGTTGCTTAGCATTGCAGGAAGTTCCTTTACAAACTTTGCTGCAAGAGATGCTCAGTTAACTCTACAGAGAGCTAGCTTCACTCGAAGCCCCACGTAGCCACGCAGAAGGATGATTGGTAGCTTCGCCACAAGTTCTATCTAGCTCCGCTGAGAGCTTTCTTCTAGCTTCGCCAGAAGCTTCTCCTAGCTCCATCATGAGCTCAACGCAACGACTTCGTTGTAGGTCTTTTATGGTCATCTTTGACCAATCAAATCTCTAGATAAGGTCAAATCTAATTGAGATCAAATTTGGCAGTTGTTTGCCATCATCTTTTGACTCTCGCAATCAGGTGAGAAATCAGGGGAGATCTTTCAGTTATTTGAAAAGAATCAAGGGAGTACCTTTCAATTAGCAGAGCGGATCAAGAGTTCAGCACTACTTGCTATTCCTAGCTTCGCAAAAGCTGTCTCTAGCCCCGCGGCGAGGTTACTTTTCAGATGTAAAACAGATTGACTTAATCTGTTTCTAAATTTTCAAGGGGCAATTATACCCCTGCTCTCTCTATAAATAACGCACCAAAGGCACACGAGAAAAGGGCCAGAGAGGGGGAAAAAAGAGAGATGAGACGACTAAAGACAAAAATCTACTCTCTTGCTTCCAAGAATTTAGAGAATTACTTCTCTAATCAGGGTGCTAATACCCTAAGATCTTCCTCCCTCTCAAGGAATTTTTGAAACCAGGCGAGAAGGAATTCCCAAGCGGAGGCAGCTCGAGAAGTAACAAGAGGGCTTTACTGACCTTCTGTTCTCCGATTCCCCGAACCAGGCGAGAAGGGAATCCTATCAAGCGGCAGTCCGATTGTCTAATCGATCGCATCGTCAAAGGGATAAAGCAATCGCACGCTGATCAGATTCCTACAAGTATACTTTCCCAGAAATCTCAGAGGAGATCTAACTGTAATCTTCTTCCTGCAAAGAATTACTTGTAATTTAGCACCTCGACCCCTTTTTTTGTAAGTTTTCCCCATTGCAAAATCAATGGAAAACAATCTCATACATGCTTGGTATTATTTGTGCGCCTATACATGTATTGAACCAAGAGAGCTTCATATAGCACCTCAACTCTTAATCTAGAGAAATCTAGAGGACATAGTCAAGAGTCCTTCACGGAAAATTCGGCTATACTCTTTGATTATACTTAGTGTGTTACAATTGAGTTTTAATTCTGCAACATCTGCATTAAATTAGCTAGTACACCTATTCACCCCCTCTAGGTGTATTTTCAATTGGTATCAGAGCCTACGCTCCTGATATTTAGTTTAACCACGTAGGAGTGAGATCTTGGATTGCTAATCTAGTATTGCATTGCACACATATTGTTTATACACTCATGGATCACCTTGCTCCTCCTATGTATGATGTTACCAACATTGATATTTAGAAAGTTAAGATGTCCATGTACCTTAAAACCCTAGGAATGCATGTTTACCTTACCACTACTAAGAAATCTTATCTTGGTAATGACAAGCATATAGAAGCCAATGCACAAGCCTTAGAGGCGCTTAGGTGCACACTTAACAAAGATTATCTTTCTATTGTTTCTTATTGTGATCCCGTTTTTACAGTATGGAAAACATTAAGCTCTCCCAAGATACAAACGACATATAATGTGGAGAAAGAATCTAGTGGAGAAGAGTCTGACCATACTTGCTTCATGGTCCAAGAGAATGACACCCTTGAGGTACATTCGGATATTCAACTAGATGATAGTACTAGTTCTTCAGGTGATGATAATATGGATGTCAATCTTTAAATGAAGAACTTTCATTATTTTGTGAAAACGTGCTAAAAAAATACAAACTTTTGAAAAAAATAGTTTGAATTAAAAGAAAAAATAAAATTTTGTTTTTTAAACTTGATATGGTTTTACAAGAGAGGGTTGAGTTCTCAAATGAAAGGGACTCATTGAAATCCCAACTTAACCTTGTCTTAAATGAAAATGAATTTTTAATGAGTAAAAATACTTGTGATGATATTTGAAGAAAAATGAGGTTTTGTCTTCGAAACATGAAACTATTTTAAAAGAGAACAACTCTTTGAAAAATAAAATTGTTTTGATTTCAAAAGAATTAGATTTAGTAAAATACTTCTTTAAAAAATGATTTAGATTCACATGTTTTCCATGCTACTATAACTTCATCATCTAGTGTTTCTGTTGCATGCTCTACTTCTTCTTCTAATGTTGAAACTGATATAATTATGTTAAAAAAGAGCGTTGATTGTTTGGGCTCCGCTTTGAGCTAATGTGCCATGAACTACACAAGATTGGAGTCCATCTTTCACAAGAAACATGCTCCTCATATGCATGCACACAAAACACGGCATACACATGTTCATCATGCTCACACACATGATTCTATGTATGCTCATGTGTACACTTGTACATATTATGGACGTAAGGGCCACCTTGTAAGATTTTGTTATGATAGATTAAATATTTTAAATTTTGCAAATAAATTTGTTTGGGTTAGGAAAGGTGCTAACCCCCATGGACTCATGAAAGTGTGGGTACCAAAATCCACCCATATTGTAATTGATGTAGGTGTGGGCTCTCTGTTGACGTGAGGGTATTGGCGCCTTGATGGTGGATGCATTTGAGCTTGATGGATACTACATTAGATGTATCACCTTCAAGGATGTTTGGTGGGAGGACCACCATAGTTTGGAGATATAGAGAATAGTTCGTATCGTTTGGTAACTATCTCTAACTCTCTATTTATGTTTACATGCTTTCTCGTTGATGATTTTTAGCATGTCTTGGTTTTTCATGTTCATTATGTTTAAATGAAATGTTAATTAGACTTGTGATATACGTATGTAGTATTTGAGATACACTCATGTTTATATGAACTATTATTTTTGTGTTCTCACTATAGTTTAGCTATTGTGTATATCCTAACTCTAAAGCACATACATTTAACCTAATGATCATGTTTGTTTATGATTTTGCACTTCATGTTTTTGTTTACTTGTTTAGATGAAGTTTTCGTTAAAACTTGTGTTTATACTTATACATATATTGAGCTATACTTGGTCATTATGTGTTTGTGTTTCATTGCTCTTTTGTACTCATTACATGTACATGTATAACCTAATTTTGATGATTCTTATATTTTAACTTGCATTCCCTATTTTTGTTCATGTTTTCATAAAAATGTGTTTAGCTTCATGTATATATTAATTTTTTCTAAAACCATTAAATATACATGTCTATCCTAGAGTCACTTGCTTTTCATACAAAATTTTTATTATGAACTCATTTATATTTGGGATATGAATGCATACTTTTAGTTTCAACAAAACATACTTATACCTTGAAGCGTATTTAATTTTGATAAATTCTTGATTTTGATAAAAGGAATTTCATTGAGCTTCATTACCTATCTACATGATTATACTTATTACATGATTTTACACTCTATATTTGGCATTTACTCATGACTTTATTTTCATGAGCTTTATATAGACCTTGAGTGTCAATTATTGTGTGATTTTCATATTTTCATGGGATATATGATTTGGTTTCATGTCTTGAAAGATATTTAACTAATTTTTCATAAATTTTCTTTAAAACTAGTTTTTATTCTTCAATTGGTAGAGTTTTCAAACTATGTTAAAATATTTTCAAATCATATTTTTTGAAAACCCCTAACTTCAAATGGCAGTTGTATGGGCAACCATGCCTTGTATACCCTTATTGAATATCTTTTAAACTTGTGCATGAAAAGGGTGGTAGTATAGGTTATGCACATGATCTTCATGGATTTTTTTTATATACTCATATTTGTTTCTTATATATGTATGTTTCAAATTTCAATTAGTATCAATTTCAGTTGGTATTTTCATTTTCATACATACATATATATGATTTGATTGTGCTTGTTTTATTATATTTTTATATTCTTAAAGCACAAATTATGTTTAGGTTAAGCCTGATTTTATTCTAAATGTTAATTGATATCTTTACAAGCTTATGCATTGATTTCAATTGGTATTTATTTGGTATCAAAATATACTTCATACTTCACCTTCAATTGGTATCAAAATCTACTATTGATATCTTTAAAAAAAAATTTACAAGTGGTACCAACTTTTGTTTTGTCAACTATAATTTGATTTCATTGGTATCATAATTCATTTCGTTGACTTTAAGAAATTTTAAAAAAAAAATTTTAAAAAGTGGTTTCATAATTTGTTGATATGTATTGCCTATATGCAAGGGGAGCTTAACATCTTTTCTATATATAGATTCATGTTGAAGTGTATTACACGTATAGTAAAGCTTGACCTCTCTTCTTTATGTTATACACGTGTGTAGGAGAGCTTAACATTTCCGTTTATACATTGTATATTGTACTTTATGTAGGTTAGGGTCCAATCATCCCTTCTCCATGTAATGCATGGATGCAGAGAGAGCTAACTTTATGCCTCTCCTCTTTATAAATGTATATCGCATATACATCTTTATTGTTTGATTGTCCTCACCCCTTTGTTGATGAATTGAAAAAAGGGGGGAGAAGAATTTAGTGAGTTTATATATGCATGCTTAATGTTAGTATTTATGCATATATCTTTTTGTTTAGTTTATGAGCATTTATTGAATATCTTTATTGTTTATGCTATACATGAGTTAAGGGGAGCTTCTATGAAGCTTATCTTTAATCCATGCATATATAACTCCATGAGTTTTATCATCATAAAAAAGAGGGAGATTATTGGCCCCCATCACTCTAGTTTTGATAATGATTAACTCATGTAGTTATAGTACTAATGATCTTATGATTATATAGTTTCAGATTTACGATCAAGATTCATAGTAGGTGCTTAGCTTCAACAAAGGAGTTTTGGGAGCTAACACAATATAGATTTAAGAGCTTGTGCATCAAGATCGCATGTAGCACTCGGTTAGACTTAAGTTCTTTGGATCGTGTTTAGATCGAGTCAGCTTGGAGAAGGAATTCTACAAGAAGATTTCGGTTTGTTTACTTTAGTTGTGTTTAGATCTTGTGTAAACATAGATAGTGTTGATATGCTCAATTTCACACATACACAAAAGTTCAATATGTTTGGTTTTCAGTTTAACCGGTTTTTGGATCTCGAATATGAAATAACACCTAGAGGGGGGGTGAATAGGTGTTGGCTAATCTAATGGTCACTAGATGCCAAATGATGCGGAATTAAACTAAGATGACCAAATTAAACTTCTTTTAATTAAACACTTAGGTATAACTCAAGAGTGTTGCCGAATTCCCTTTGCAGGGCTCTGGACAAGCTCCTCTAGATTCCCCTTGAATGGGTTGAGGTGCCGCGTTGGCTCTCTTGGTTGAATACTAGTGTTAACAACAATCCCAAGCAAGTATAGCAATTATGAGCACAAGGGAGTATATCAAGCATGTAAATGATAAAGGCAATTATTGAATGCAAGATATAAAAGAGACAAAAGAGAGAGAGAGAGATAGAGTAAGCAATCGCAAACACAAAGGGTTTGTTTCGAGGTTCGAGCACACTTGCTCTACATCCCCGCCTTCGACACACGAAGGATTTCCACTATGCAAGATCCCAATGGATCTCTCCTCGGTGCCGCAACACCTACAATCCCTCGGACTCCCAAGTCCCGTACACACGCAAGCTCCACAAGCTCGCCGAGGCCGCACCTCAAACCACCAAGAGTTCACAACCGAACTCTAACCACCAACGAGCACACTTGCCCGTCTCCTGAAAGAACAAAGAAAAGATCTTTGGTGATCACAACACTTGATCACCTAAAGAGCACTCTCATTACAACACACCTATAGGATGAATAGACAATGGATAGCTCAAGTGTGGTGTGAGAAAGCAAGGAAAGAAAGTTATGATGAAAAACTCAAAGAATCACTTAAACACTCTTGATAAAAATCTTCCCTTTTGATTGGAAGTATTTGCACTCAAATATGTGGAGAAAACACTGTTAAAAGAATGGAAAAAACTGGCTTAGAAATCTCCAAAATCTTAACCCCAAAACAAGTGACAAGACCCCCAATTTATAGGCCAGAAAAATATAGCCGTTGGGATCTGTCAGTGCTGACGGTCGACCGGCCGGTCGACCGTCCAACGGTCATATTTTGACCCGTTGGAGCCACCGGTCGACCGCCCGGTCGACCCAGAAATCCAGAGAGCAGAACTCTCTGCAGCGGTCGACCGTACGGTCGACCGGACCACTGTGCTGACAACGTGCACAAGGCTGTGCACGTCGGTCGACCGTACAGTCGACCCGACCTTGCTGCGGTCGATCGTCCGGTCGACCGATTTGGCCTGTCAGCCAGTCCCAGATCTGCTCATAAAAGGGATTTGAAAATAGGTCTTTTAACTTAATAAAAATCTCATAAATTCTCAATAAATCTACAAAAATAGTTTCAATGTTATACAATAATACACAAACATGCTTGCACAAAATCAAGGCATGTTATAATAGATTTGAACTATTTTTGTAACTTGGAAATATTGGCTCAAAAATAAAAACTGTTTTTCCAGAATATGTTTTTCCAAAACTAGTTTTTCCAAATCTTCATCAAATACAAAAACAAGATATTTGAGTTCATTCTAAAGCATAGTGTGTATGGATATGATCCACTACACAATCATAATGATATATCTATGTTTTTGACATTTAGCATAAAACATGGTTTTGGTTAAAGGATATGCATGATAGAAATACCAAAAACCAACTATATATATATTGTCACAAAGAAAAATCTTTTACTAAAAATAAAAATTCTTTTCTAAACATAAAAATCTTTTATGAAAGCAATTCTATCAAGAGTGTGTGTGTGATATAGATTTGAGCAATCCACCAACTATCTATCCTTTACATTTTTAACTAAAACAAAACAAAGACTTATACCTAGACCCAAGTCTTCATCTTCTTGAAGTCATCTTCTTGAAGTCTTCTCATCTTCTTGACTTGGTCCAAATGCGATCCACCGAGCTCATCTCTAGATGTTCTTGATGCATAGGCTCGTGAATCAACCGGTGTTAGCTTCCAACTTGTCTTTAAATCCTTTGTTGAAGCTCCACACCTACTAAGATCTTGATAATGAATCTGTCACTAATTAAACACAAGATCATTAGTAATCATAACTTCATGAGTTGATCATCATCAAAACTAGAGTGATAGGCCTTTGGGCCAACAATCTCCCCCTTTTTGATGATGACAAAACTCATGGAGTTATATATGCATGGATTAAAGTAAAACTTCAAAGAAGCTCCCCCTTAACTCATGCATCACATTCAATAATAGATATGGCAATAAAAGCACATGAATATGTATGCAATGTATGGCATGTATGTAAATATAACATCATAAATCTTATCTCTATACATTATAAATCTTATCTCCATACATTTAACAAATCACAAAACACATATGCATCAACACAAATCTTACTCCCCTTAAGCAAGGAAGACATGCATATAAAATCTATAAATACTTCTCCCCCTTTTTGTCAATCATCAACAAAGGGTTCAAAGTAAAATCAATCAAATAAATTTTTCTCCCCTTTTTGTCAAAACAAGGAAATCAAAGAGGGGTAATACAAATCAATCAAAAAATGGTCATATGCGATATGCATTCATGAAGAGGAAGACGCTAAGTTAACTTCCCTACACATATGCATTACATGAAGAAGGGATGATAAGCCCCAATTCACATAACACATATTATGTAATGCATAAGAGGAGATGTGAAGCTCCCCTACACACGTGTACCACATAAAGAAGAGATGTTAAGCTCCTCAATACACAATACACTCAACATGAATCTATATGTAGAAGAGATGTTAAGCTCTCCTTGCATATAGGCAATACAAATCAAAAATTTTGAATTTTTCTTAATAAAACAAATTTTGCATTTTCTCAATAAGAACAAATTTTTGAGATATCTTAGAAAAGGTCATATTTTAAGATATCAATTAACAAAGTTTTCAAGGTACCAACCAAATATTGAGATTTTTGATACCAAGTTTAAAAATACTATGCATAAGCTTATTATGGGATACCAATTTGAAATTCTAATTAAGCTTAGCATCAACAATCTTTGTGCTTTAAAAAAATACCAATTGTAAAACAAGCACAAATAGATCACATATATGTATGAAATGATAATATCAATTGAAGTAGGTGCATACATACATGAAAGATCAAAATATGAGTATATACAACATGAATCAAATTGATACCAATTGAAAATATCCAATGATACCAATTGGAAATTAAGCTTAAGTGTATATATCATAAAATCTATCACATGAAGAATTCGAACTAGTTAAATGAAAATGTTTAACAACTAGCACGGAATCCTTCAAACAAGGAATAAATAATAAATATTTTTCATGAAACACAAGTAAATCACATGGCACTAAAAACACTCTATCCATAAAGTCCATATCAAAAAGAAGTGAGTGTGCTAGTGTTATGTGGAGCATGGCATCATGAAAAATAGCAATAGAACCCATATTCCTTTAAATCATAAATTTTGAAATCATGAAATCCAACACAAAAATTTTATTGTAAAATCACAAAAATTTTATTAACAACAAAATTTATATTTCAAGATATATGTATGTTTGACAAGACATTAAGTATACATACATATCCCTAAAATACAATTGAGTCAATATATAGATTTTGCACGAAAGGTAAATGACTCAAGAGGTATCCATGTATATCTTAATGTTTTGGCAAAATGAACATATACATGAAATGAAAGCACATGATCATAGCATCAATCTAAAATGGGAATACAAGTTTAAAAATGTAATGATCATCAAAACTAGGCTATACTAGCACACCTAATGGGCACAAATAAGCAATCAAACCAATCATATATAGATTTATTTGTGGTCCATAATGTGTACAAGTATAAATCCAAGTGTTGACAAAAATAACATTTAAACTAATATTCAAATCATGAAGCATCAAATAAATTTTGAGAATACAAAAGAATTTATCCATATGATAAAAAAAATAGGATCATGTGAATCAATTTGAAGAATAGATAACTAGTTTAAATGGATTTTTGACAAACTAGTTAAAGATCCTTCAAAAATACAAAGTCAAAATGTTTTCCATGAATAATACTAAATACATAAAAGTTCAAGCACTCATATTCCATAAAGCTCAATATTATCTATTTTCTTAAAAAGTGAGTGATCAAAAGTTATGTAAATGGTATCTTCATGAAAATCGTCAATGAAGCTCAAATCAAATATGACTAGAACACATAAAAATTATTTTTATCAAAAAAAATCAACATGGTATATATATGAATTATACAAACCTAACAATATGCATACATATCCCAAATATACAAGAGTCTATTAAAGATATTTGCATGGAAGCAAGAGACTCACGGGTATACATGTATATTTATTAGATTTGAATTAAACATGCATATACATGAAGTAAAAATCACAAAGATTGGCAAAAACATGTATAAATGAGAATCATCAAAGCTAGTCTATACATATTGATATAGTAGGTACAAATGAGCATGAAGTGCATCATATATATGAACCAAATGTAACATACTATTTGTACATGTATAATGCAAGTGTTGAAACATTCTACATCTAAGCATGTAAATACCACATGAAGTACATTAAAATCTTAAATCATGAACATGCTATGAATAATATGAATGAATAAGCATGTACAAAAAATAGGAGTTTAGAAATTGTTACCAACTCCAAAGCTCCAAATATGGTGGTCTTTCCCACCAAAATCTCCTTGATAGCAATGCATCCAAAAGTTTGTCCATCATGTCCATTGCATCCGCTATCAAGGCACCAATCCTCTCACGTTTTGTGAGAGCCCTCACCTACATCAAAATCAAAGGGTGGGGGTTTTGGTACCCATACTTTCTTGGGTCCTTTAGGGTTAGCTTTATTGTAAGGATCCCAAAATCTTTTATACTTAGCAAAATATAAATGAGGTTTCTTATCAAAACAATATTTTGCTAAATGGCCTTTGCGGCCACAATGTGTACATGTGTACACCTTAGTATGCTTATGAGTGGGTGTATGATCATGGTGTGCAACATAAGCATGTGAATGTGCATGAACATGTGGAACTTATTTCTTTTGAAACAAGGATTCCAATCTAGTATGATTGAATGCACATGAGCTCAAATTAGAGCTCAAATTATCTATCTTATTTTTCAACATATTTATCTCATTGGAGGTGGCATGTAAAGCATGATGAGATATATGATCATTTTTCTTTTTCTTTTTACAAACATCTTCTTTTTCTTTTTCAACAAATTTTCTTTTTAAAGATTTATTTTCTTGTAAAATACTTTCTTTTTGTAGTTCCACCATAGCAATATCATTTTTCAAAATATTGTTCCCTTCACAAAGATCATTCAATTTTGAAAGCAAGGAAACATTTTCATTTTTCAAATCTTTATTTTCCTTTTCTAAACATGCAAGTTTATTTCTAAAAGAATCATTTTCTACATGCATGCAATCAAATTTCTTTTTCCAACTTTTGTTATCTTTTTCTAAGCATGCAATGTTATCTCTAATTGAGTCATGTTCTTTATGCATGCAAGCAATGTCCTTTTTCAAATTTTTATTTTCTTTCTTTTTCATGTCATATTTCTCAAGCAATAATTGGCAAAATGAATTGAGCTCATCATATGACATAATATCATCTTCCTCGGATTCGGAAGTTACCTCAAGGGGGTTATCCCCTTGGACCATAAAGCATGCGTTGGAGGTGTCACTTCCAACGTCCGAATCACTCCCGGCATAGTATAGATCCTTTTCGCCAAGGGAGGTGATGATGTTCCAAGCTACAAAAGCCGAATCAATGTTAGCAACCCTAAATAAGTAATCATCATTTAGGGTACTCTTCAAAGCATTTAAGGCTTTTGCATTACCCTCAATATACTTGCTATTGTTAATATAAGAATCATTAAATGTAGCAAGATAGACATGAATGCCTAGGGCCTTGAGGAACATAGACATCTTAACCTTCCAAATTTGGATGTTAAGAATGTCAAAGGTGGGTGGTGACATGAAGTCCATGGTGAGGTGTGTGTGTAAAAATATTGTGATTAGCCTAAAAGGAGGATCTTTAACTTTAGGTTGTTAGACCCAATATCAAGAGCACTTGGCTCTGATACCAATTGAAATAACACCTAGAGGGGGGGTGAATAGGTGTTGGCTAATCTAATGGTCACTAGATGCCAAATGATGCGGAATTAAACTAAGATGACCAAATTAAACTTCTTTTAATTAAACACTTAGGTATAACTCAAGAGTGTTGCCGAATTCCCTTTGCAGGGCTCTGGACAAGCTCCTCTAGATTCTCCTTGAATGGGTTGAGGTGCCGCGTTGGCTCTCTTTGTTGAATACTAGTGTTAACAATAATCCCAAGCAAGTATAGCAATTATGAGCACAAGGGAGTATATCAAGCATGTAAATGATAAAGGCAATTATTGAATGCAAGATATAAAAGAGACAAAAAGAGAGAGAGAGAGAGATAGAGTAAGCAATCGCAAACACAAAGGGTTTGTTTTGAGGTTCGAGCACACTTGCTCTACATCCCCGCCTTCGACACACGAAGGATTTCCACTATGCAAGATCCCAATGGATCTCTCCTCGGTGCTGCAACACCTACAATCCCTCGGACTCCCAAGTCCCGTACACACGCAAGCTCCACAAGCTCGCCGAGGCCGCACCTCAAACCACCAAGAGTTCACAACCGAACTCTAAGCACCAACGAGCACACTTGCCCGTCTCCTCAAAGAACAAAGAAAAGATCTTTGGTGATCACAACACTTGATCACCTAAAGAGCACTCTCACTACAACACACCTATAGGATGAATAGACAATGGATAGCTCAAGTGTGGTGTGAGAAAGCAAGGAAAGAAAGTTATGATGAAAAACTCAAAGAATCACTTAAACACTCTTGATAAAAATCTTCCCTTTTGATTGGAAGTATTTGCACTCAAATATGTGGAGAAAACTCTGTTAAAAGAATGGGAAAAACTGGCTTAGAAATCTCCAAAATCTTAACCCAAAACAAGTGACAAGACCCCCAATTTATAGGCCAGAAAAAATATAGCCGTTGGGATCTGTCAGTGCTGACGGTTGACCGGCCGATCGACCGTCCAACGGTCATATTTTGACCCGTTGGAGCCACCGGTCGACCGCCCGGTCGACCCAGAAATCCAGAGAGCAGAACTCTCTGCAGCGGTCGACCGTACGGTCGACCGGACCACTGTGCTGACAACGTGCACAAGGCTGTGCACGTCGGTCGACCGTACGGTCGACCCGACCTTGCTGCGGTCGACCGTCCGGTCGACCGATTTGGCCTGTCAGCCAGTCCCAGATCTGCTCATAAAAGGGATTTGAAAATAGGTCTTTTAACTTAATAAAAATCCCATAAATTCTCAATAAATCTACAAAAATAGTTTCAATGTTATACAATGATACACAAACATGCTTGCTGATTGAGATTGAAATAGAGTTCAGATTGTCTTAGTCTCAATGCGAATCCGCTGTAGCAAGGGCTCGAGCGGGTCGTGATCCTCAGGGAAGGATGCGATGCAAGCTTTTGCGGCAGATTCCTCGTATGCTTTGAGTAAACACAGAAAAGATTAGATTTGAAGAGAATATGGATTAAGAAGCATGGTTTTACTGATCTACTACCACAACCCACTATGCAAGTCTTGGATGTTGAATTTCATCTTGAGATAAATGTGATTTACCCTAGGTTATTAAGAGTGATTCAAGTAAGAAAATACGATACTAGATTATAACTAAGTTCCATTATTAAAAACTAAACAAGTTTCATCCTAACATCTAAGTACAGCTAAGAAAAGATTAATCTTAACTTTAGGCCGTCCTAGTTCTTAAGCATGAAGTCATGATGAGTCCTTTAATTGTGCAACCTAGATTAATAGATCTAGTTATCAGTTTTATCTTCAAGAAAAACAATTATTAAACCTAGGGTTTCTGATGGATGGTCATCAATCGATTCAAATCCTACTTGCCCTAGGGTTGCTTAAGTGATCAGCAAACCATACAAAGAATTAGTTGGACATCATTTTTTTTCTTTTTCAAATTATTTTTTTTTTTTATTCTTTTTTTTTATTTTTAATTAGAAGAAAAGAAGAAGAAAGAAAACACGAGATCACAGATGAAAACCGAAGCGAATAAACACAGAGAAAATAAAATAAAATAGCAAGAATTAAATGTGCAAAAGAAAGTAACCTTTATTGCAGATGAGATCTCCAATTACAAAGCTCCTTCTTCTTCCACAACGAGCATGAAAATAAAAATTACAACTTTGAATAAAAGTGGCTAAAGAAAACCCTAATCGTCTCTGCATGCCCCTCCCTGTTGCGACTGCACGGATATTTATAGTGCAGAAGGTCGAGGAGTCCCTGATAAACCTGCCCACAAAATTTGGGATCTGGATGAGATCAAAGTGCCACGGATTTGCGGCGGTTCCGCGGCACTTTTGTGGCTTCTGGCCACGCGCTTTGGCGCGTGGCCTCTCCTGGTCCGTCCATGTGGGCGCCTGCTTCTAGAATTGTAATCCTGGCCTTTTAAATCTGGATTTTCGAGGTAACTTGGTAATCAAGTTACCCTTAATCCAGATTCTTCAAATCTTCCTCCCACGAATTTTCTTCTTATCTTGGCCTTTTATTCTCATCCTGCAGGTGTTTAGGGTTGGATAGAAGTCTATCCTTCCCTAATCTCTGATATTTGCAACTTTCAGCCCTTGTATTTGCATTTTGACTCTTTGTATTTGCGCTTTTTCACCTGGGCTTCAAACATGGGCTTGGATCTGGGCTTTTGGGCTCTTTTAGCTTTATTCTTTATTAAATTGATAATTTGAGGCCTGCACATATTAAATAAAGAAATATTAATAATTGTGCATTATAATATGAATAAATGTGCAAATGCGATGGTATATATGATGTCAATTATGCATTTTTCACTACCTATCACACCCCCACACTTATCTTTTTGCTCGTCCTCGAGTAAAAATCAAAAAGAAAGAGAAAAATCTAACCTAGCTAACTCACTTTCGTAGGAATCACGGTTGCACTTAGCATGTGCAACAAGCCGTTAAACCCCTAGGTTACCCTAGAGGACGAGTGTTGTCTCGTGAGGGTTTTCAGCGGATTGCACCCACAAAATCCATAAAAAGGAAAATATTTGAATTATTATTGAAGAGACTAAGTAGTCTATAAGTTTTAGGATCCTCATTTTTATTCATTCTTCAAACCTAGTCTTTATAAAGTCAATTGTTATTCATTTTAGGTAAGGATTAAAATTGAATTTCTAATATAGTCTTTTTCGTTACCAAAAGTCATACGCACCCTTGTGAATCTAGGAATTCCTTAACTTGGATTCTCATGCCTCTTTATTATTTTTATAACATCATCTAATTTCTTTCGTGTAAGTATCAAGGCTTCTTGAGGCCCTCATACCTAACTAATTGACTATTAGATGTGTTAATATATTTATTTTTTTTTATTTTTTTTTTTTTGGCATGTATAACTCATCTAATTTTCTTTCGTATAAGTATCAAGGCTTCTTGAGGCCCTCATACCTAACTAATTGATTATTAGATATGTTAATACATATATTATTATTCTTAGTCTTCTTAGGCTTTCTAATCCAACCATGTAACGAACTTAAAGTCGATGACTCCCAAACCGGTTGGCTTTAGGGCACCAAGTGAGAAAACACTCCGCGGACTCAAATTCGAGTGAACTAGGCCCCAAAACTAAGGACTTTATTTTATTTACTCACCTTTAGGCATGAATACTTATGCTTCTTGAGGCACATGTATCAGCTTAATTGGTGATTTTTTTTCTTCTTTTTTTTTTTTTTTTATGAGGCACAAGGTCTTTGTCTTAGAATCCTAGATATGCATTTGGTATGCACATTTCATTAAGGTAAAAATCAAGACTAATTATTTATTCAATTTCTCTCCTATACCTAAAAATTAAACAATTTATTTATTTTGACCAAGTTTTTAGAAATCCTAATCATGATTTTCCTAATCCTTAAAACTAACTTAGATTTCTTTCAAAAAATAAGTCAAAATATTTCCTTTTTATAACATTTTTTTTTATTTTTTTTTTAATATTTATTAGCAATTTTTTTTTTAAATGTTAAAAAAAAATTTTTTGTTTTTTTTTTTTAAAATGTTAGAACAAATAAAGAGAAAAATATTTTTTTTTTTTTTAATCTTTTCTATGTTAGTAAGCCCTCCCCACACTTATCTCATGCATTGTCCTCAATGTATGAAATGCATGAATGCATGAAGAAAAATGTAAAGAGAGGCAAAGAATAATAGTATACCATAATATGTACAACACATGTATCACTCTCACCTAGAGCTGCTTAGGATTCATCCCTCTAGCTCGTTTCCCATCATTCCAATGGGTTCTCTTTATAAGGCACAATGGGGAGACCAACATTTTTGTTTTAACTTTCTCTCCCCCCAGTTTCATCTTCTTTAGGTTCTTCCTCATCATATGTCCACCTCCATTATTCAAAAATTCATCACACCTTTCAGTTGGAACTTCCTTGCCGAGAAATTCTAGCTCAGTTCCGTACATCTCCTCAAAACTTAAATCAACACTTTTTTCTGGAAGTGAATAATTAACCAACATCTCCTTAATCGGTGTATCTAAACATAGGAGTTCTTCTTCAAAGAGACTTTCAAAAGTTAAGTCAATCGGAGTTTCTTGAACTATATTCTCATGCGATATTTCAGTGCTTGGCTCTTTGAAGATACTTAGATCAAATCTTCGTTTTTTAAATGGAACTTTAAAATTATAATCCTCAACATGTGTCATCTTATCACTAAAATCGCACTTATCCTCAAATAACTTGTCAAGAAATAGAGACTCATTTTCACTTTCTTTTTCACAAATGTTCTCGATGAAGTTCACCTCAAATGTTTGGTCTTTAATCTTACGAGATTGGTTTTCCAGGTTGAAGACATTGACCTCTTTAGTCATGTTTCTAAAAGTCAACCTCATGGATCCATTCCTACAATTTATGATCGCATTGGCAGTTGCAAGGAACGGACGCCCTAGGATAACGGGAGTTTGAGACCGAAGAGTGGATACAGGTTCGGTCTCCAGAACAACAAAATCTACTGGGTAGATAAACTCCCCAACTTGGACGAGCACATCGGTAATTTCTCCTTTGGGAATTTTTATGGATCGGTCAGCCAATTGGATTGTAACCTTAGTCGGACTAAGTTCGCCCAACCCAAGTTGTTGGTAAACTGAGAAGGGGAGTAAGTTGATACTTGCTCCCAAATCAAGAAGTGCATGCTTAATTACAGTTTGACCTATTGTGCAAGAGATGGTGGGGCAACCAGGGTCCTTATACTTGACAGGGATCTGGTTAGACAATAGCTCACTAATGTTAGTGGCTAGAAAAACCTTCTTGGGCACATTAGTCTTTCTCTTCTTTGTGCACATGTCCTTAATAAACTTGGCATACTTAGGGACTTGTTGAATTGCATCAAGAAGAGGTATATTGATCTTGACTTGATTAAAAATCTCTCGTACCTTATCCATTTGTGCACATTGCTTATCTTTAAGCCTATTTGGGTAGGGTGCGATGGGCTTGTGCATATCTTCGGCTGACTTGTCTTTTTTCGTGTTGTTGGCATTAAGTTGGGATGGAGTGGGATCAGGCAAGCTGAATGCTTGTTTAGAACTTGATGGTGTTGATACTTGGTTATCAACTTGTTTTCCCGACCGCAATGTATGAATCGCATTGCACTGACTCATATGATTCTCTTCAGCCAAGTGAGCTTGACTAGAGTTCCTAGGGTTTGGGAATGGTTGACTAGGTAGAGTACCCTTTTGCCTTTCTTGCTGATTCATTTGCATCTCTATCCTAGTCAAGACTTGAGCCAGCGTGTCATTGCTTTTAACGATAGTGTCCACCTTTCTTTCTAGATTGGAGAGCCTTGTTTCCATTTGTGAATATTGGAAAGAGGGTGGAGGATTTTGATAGGGCGGATTTTGGAAATTGTTGGAGAATTGGGCCTAGTTTGATCATTGTTACTTTGGCCCCATGACAAATTGGGATGGTTTCTCCAACCGGGATTGTAGGTGGGCGAATATGGATTGTTGGCGGGCAGATTGTTGGCGGGCAGATTGTTGGCGGGCCTTGTGAAGGCCGCACTCATATGTTCGGGCAGACTTTGGTGCGCGATGAAGACAGGACATTCCTCGAACACATGGTTCCTATCTTGACAATAAGTACAGCCCGCCAAAGATGTTGGGCTGACTTGGTTCACAGAGACTGGCTCCTTAGTTTCAAGAGCCTCTAGTCTACGCATAACAGCTGCTAACTTAGCATCTTGTGCTATGTTGGCCTCAATGGAATGAATACCTCCTTTTGAAGAAGTGGGGTCATTAGTCCTAGATTTCTCAGGAGTAGGGTCCCACTGGATGGCTTTTTCAGCTAAGTCCTCAAACAATGACCATCCTTCATTTTCATTCTTTTCCAGAAATCCTCCTTGACACATGGATTCTAACAATGTCTTAGTAGAATAATCTAATCCATCATATATGACTTGGCAAAGTCGCCATTTCTCTACCCCATGATGGGGACATTGGGCAAGGAGGTCCTTAAACCGCTCGAAGTATTTCCAAAAAGGCTCATTGGCTGTTTGCTTAAACTGTAGGATATTCTTCCTAATCAGTGCAGTCTTGTGAACGGGATAAAATTTCTTCAAGAAGGCCTTGACGAAACTGTCCCAAGTGTCTATAGAACCAACCTCTAGACTGTAGAGCCATTTCTTTGCTAAATCTTTCAACGCAAAGGGGACAAACCTAAGCTTAATGGCATCTTTTCCCAACTTAGGCATATTTATCATTAAACATACTTCCTCAAATTCCCTTATGAAGAAGTATGCATCCTCTGATTCAAGTCCATGAAACTTAGGAAGGGTGCTGATATATTGTGGCTTAAGCTCAAATGGGTCAACACCTTCATTACTCAGCTTGATGCAAGAAGGAATAGAGGTTCTAAGGGGATAGAACCTATCTTGGAGAGATGGCGGTTGAGCCATGAGAGAGTCGGGCTTGAGCTCGGGTGGTGAACTAGTTCTAGTTAGCCTGGATGTAAGTGGGTCTCTCGACCAAGCGGGCATGCACAGTTAGCAACCAAAGTTCACCCAATCAACCAAAAAGAAAAAGAAAAACAAACAAAAATCCTATTCTAGGGTTATCCTTGACCTAGACGACTCCTAACTTTAGACTGTCCTTAGGAGGTCTATTGTCGACGTCAACCACGAGCTAATCGGCCAGTTCAGGGCAAGACCGGTGGGAGGTTTTCCGTCAGAGACGTTCCTTAATTAAATAACCACCGTTCTTCGGGCTTTCGGCCCTCAATCCCTTCGCTAGACACCGATTTGGCAAGGGTTAATTTCGAACAACTTTCTTCTTCGGTCAATCTCCTATTGAGTCCGAGTTACCTTAGGGCCAACGTCTAGTCAAGTTTTAATTAGGGTTAGGGTTGTGAGTGTGACTGGTATGATTTGTGGGCCAAGGAAGGGTGATGAAATCCCCACCTTATCTTTGTTATGGGTTATGCCCTTAAGATGGATTAGTGTACGTGTAAAGCGGTAGAAAAGTAATCACTCAAGAAAGCGGTAAACAACCAAGAGTGCTTCCTAATCTATATGCTTATGCAAACGTACCTTGTCGCCAGCACTCTTCAACAGAATTAAAGAATAAAAATAGACACGTGCCCTAAAATGCAAGAGTCTAAAAATATTTTTTTTTTATTCAACAAATAGGTTAATGTTAATTATTAGCAGTTGCAGAGTGATCACAGAGAAGTAATAATACAGCAGAAAATAGAATTTTGCACTGCAGAGCAACCTGCAGAAAAATCTATCAGTAGTCAACTACAACTGCCGCGGACCCGCGGCTTTTGCCGTGGAAACGCGGCAAAGTTGTAGGTCCAGATGCTCTGCCTTCGAGGGCAGAGGCACTGGATTGCAATATGTGTCTTCTGCTGTTCTGTTTCTGCTTCCTATTCTCTGTACCTGCAACAGAAAAGAAAGAATGATTAGAATGAGGAAATCTCGCCGTTCCTTCCCCGGCAACGGCGCCAAAATTTGATTGAGATTGAAACAGAGTTCAGATTGTCTTAGTCTCAATGCGAATCCGCTGTAGCAAGGGCTCGAGCGGGTCGTGATCCTCAGGGAAGGATGCGATGCAAGCTTTTGCGGCAGATTCCTCGTATGCTTTGAGTAAACACAGAAAAGATTAGATTTGAAGAGAATATGGATTAAGAAGCATGGTTTTACTGATCTACTACCACAACCCACTATGCAAGTCTTGGATGTTGAATTTCATCTTGAGATAAATGTGATTTACCCTAGGTTATTAAGAGTGATTCAAGTAAGAAAATACGATACTAGATTATAACTAAGTTCCATTATTAAAAACTAAACAAGTTTCATCCTAACATCTAAGTACAGCTTAAGAAAAGATTAATCTTAACTTTAGGCCGTCCTAGTTCTTAAGCATGAAGTCATGATGAGTCCTTTAATTGTGCAACCTAGATTAATAGATCTAGTTATCAGTTTTATCTTCAAGAAAAACAATTATTAAACCTAGGGTTTCTGATGGATGGTCATCAATCGATTCAAATCCTACTTGCCCTAGGGTTGCTTAAGTGATCAGCAAACCATACAAAGAATTAGTTGGACATCATTTTTTTTCTTTTTCAAATTATTTATTTTTTTTATTCTTTTTTTTTATTTTTAATTAGAAGAAAAGAAGAAGAAAGAAAACACGAGATCACAGATGAAAACCGAAGCGAATAAACACAGAGAAAATAAAATAAAATAGCAAGAATTAAATGTGCAAAAGAAAGTAACCTTTATTGCAGATGAGATCTCCAATTACAAAGCTCCTTCTTCTTCCACAACGAGCATGAAAATAAAAATTACAACTTTGAATAAAAGTGGCTAAAGAAAACCCTAATCGTCTCTGCATGCCCCTCCCTGTTGCGACTGCACGGATATTTATAGTGCAGAAGGTCGAGGAGTCCCTGATAAACCTGCCCACAAAATTTGGGATCTGGATGAGATCAAAGTGCCGCGGATTTGCGGCGGTTCCGCGGCACTTTTGTGGCTTCTGGCCACGCGCTTTGGCGCGTGGCCTCTCCTGGTCCGTCCATGTGGGCGCCTGCTTCTAGAATTGTAATCCTGGCCTTTTAAATCTGGATTTTCGAGGTAACTTGGTAATCAAGTTACCCTTAATCCAGATTTCTTCAAATCTTCCTCCCACGAATTTTCTTCTTATCTTGGCCTTTTATTCTCATCCTGCAGGTGTTTAGGGTTGGATAGAAGTCTATCCTTCCCTAATCTCTGATATTTGCAACTTTCAGCCCTTGTATTTGCATTTTGACTCTTTGTATTTGCGCTTTTTCACCTGGGCTTCAAACATGGGCTTGGATCTGGGCTTTTGGGCTCTTTTAGCTTTATTCTTTATTAAATTGATAATTTGAGGCCTGCACATATTAAATAAAGAAATATTAATAATTGTGCATTATAATATGAATAAATGTGCAAATGCGATGGTATATATGATGTCAATTATGCATTTTTCACTACCTATCACTTGCACAAAATCAAGGCATGTTATAATAGATTTGAACTATTTTTGTAACTTGAAAATATTGGCTCAAAATAAAAACTGTTTTTCCAGAATATGTTTTTCCAAAACTAGTTTTTCCAAATCTTCATCAAATACAAAAACAAGATATTTGAGTTCATTCTAAAGCATAGTGTGTATGGATATGATCCACTGCACAATCATAATGATATATCTATGTTTTGACATTTAGCATAAAACATGGTTTTGGTTAAAGGATATGCATGATAGAAATACCAAAAACCAACTATATATATATTGTCACAAAGAAAAATCTTTTACTAAAAATAAAAATTCTTTTCTAAACATAAAAATCTTTTATGAAAGCAATTCTATCAAGAGTTCTATCCAGAGTGTGTGTGTGATATAGATTTGAGCAATCAACCAACTATCTATCCTTTACATTTTTAACTAAAACAAAACAAAGACTTATACCTAGACCCAAGTCTTCATCTTCTTGAAGTCATCTTCTTGAAGTCTTCTCATCTTCTTGACTTGGTCCAAATGCGATCCACCGAGCTCATCTCTAGATGTTCTTGATGCATAGGCTCGTGAATCAACCGGTGCTAGCTTCCAACTTGTCTTTAAATCCTTTGTTGAAGCTCCACACCTACTAAGATCTTGATAATGAATCTGTCACTAATTAAACACAAGAACATTAGTAATCATAACTTCATGAGTTGATCATCATCAAAACTAGAGTGATAGGCCTTTGGGCCAACAGAATATACATATATATGGTTTTCATGAATAGATAGAATCAAAACAAGTTTACATAGTTCAATGTATATTGGATTTCATTTATATACATATATGCTTCATATATTTAGAAAAACTTATTTTGATGATCCTATTCATGTGTTTAGAGTTTTATAATAAACACAACTTATTTTGGATTTCATGTTAAAAATATAGATATATCATGTACATGTGTATTGGATTCTATGCATACAAAATATGCTTCAAATATATTTTAATATCGTGTTTTTCTATTTATACAAGTTTGGGGAAAATCAGATTTCCATTTCAAAATTTGGTTTTCAAAAAATACGGTTTTTTTTTTAAGGCCAAATATTTTATATCACAAAAATAGTTCAAATAGTTTGCAATATGTGTAGATTTTTTGTCAAGCATATTTGTTATTCAAATATCTTACAAGAACTTATTTTTTTGGAATTTATAGGACTTTATAAGATATTATTGGAGTTAAAATGTCTAAGTTTTAAGTCCTGTAATTGCTCCCAGAACCTGCTGGTGATCGACCAGACGGTCGACTAGACCAGAGGTCGGTCGACCGATGTGCACAAGATACGTGCATAAGACCAGCCTAGAAGGCCGGTCGACTGCGCGGTCGACCGACTGAAAGTACCCCACTCTCGGGTACTGCCGGTCGACTAGAGTGTCAACGGTCAGAAATATGACCGTTGGGACGGTCAGAAATATGACCGTTTGGCCGGTCGACCGGCCGGAAGGTTATTTCTGACCTTTCTAGGTGATCGGGGCGGAACTAGCACTCGAAAACATGTATTTTATGAAATAAATTAAAATGTATGTGTGCTAATATTCCATCGATACTTCCGTTATAGCATTGGCTCAACGGGTCGAATCCACAGGGATGGGAGGCGATAGAAACATTAACAGTTTATGTTCACGTCAGTTGTTAACAAGTTCTTCTTTGTTAAAGAATGAAAAAGAAAATAAAAGAAAAGAAATCAGAAAGTGATAGGTGAAGAAGACGATGAAAGCGATGTGAAAATAGAAGATAAATGGTTTGAAAGCAAAAAGAAGATGAAACTTGTAAAGAAAATGAAAATAAAGGTGAACTAAGAAGTTGGTGAAAACATTGATAAGAAAATGATAAAAAGGTTTTGGAATTGGTTTTTAAAACAAAGTAAAAGAAAACTCATGGCCACTAATTGCTAATTGCTCCACTAACCATGCTAACCTCTTAGTGATAGTTGCCTCACATGGATCCTTGGCTTTCACTAATCCTTAGCTTCAAGAGACGATACAAAACATGGCCCATAAGATTGTTCTTCTACATGCAAACAATACATCCATACCACATAACAAGTTACAAACTACTATTAAATCATCAAAAACGGTTAGAGGTGAGCATGAAATAAAGAAGACATTACAAGTTGCAAGTTAGTGGGTTAGGTGTTATAAATGTTACAATGTTAGAATCCATCATCATGAGCCATCAATGGCTCTTGCAAGAGTAAGGCCTTGTAGAGGCCATTAGATTCATATGGATTATCAAGTAAGTGGTTAGATGGTTAGTGCTTGTAGTTAGATTCTCATGAGAAGAAGAAATTAGCTAAGCATCTTGTAAAAGATGGAGAAGATTACAATGGAGAAGAAAGGAGACACCTTTACATAGATTGTCACCATCTATTACATCAATCTCTTTCTTTCTCTCTCTGAATCTTTCTGCCTTAATGCATGATCTAAAAAGAAAAGAAAATACAAAATAAACGAAGAAGAACACCTACACTAAAAGATAGAATACCTAACCTAAATCCAAATCTACTTGCATTTTGGCCAAACCCTGCCATATTTATAGGCAAAAGGAGGTTCCAGGAGACGAGATGAGGCCACGCGTCGAAGATCGACGCGTGGCCCCACTACCTTGCCACGGAAACGCGGCTATTGCAGCGTTTTCACGGAATTACCAGGGACCTAGGTCCCTGCTTTTGATGCGGGGATTCGCGGCGCTTTTGGGACCTTCTAGATATGCTCCGATTCGGATATTTTCATCCATATATTCATCTGACGTGTGCAAGGGTCTAGGTTCAATGTATCTTCTAGAAGATCCCTTGCTTGGCCTCTAAGAAATGCGAATTTAATTACCCGAAAATGGGTTTAATTAAGCTCTTAATACCCTCTTGCCATCCTTGTCTTGATTATCTGCAAGAGAGACCAAAACACGGTTTAGACCGACATTTTATTCATAAATTGGTGGGAAAATGTGATATAATAATGCAGAACCATAGACTAATCTCCAGGCTGCCAACAGCTATATTTTTGAGAAACTATAAATAGGGCTTCTCTTGGGTTGTTTTGTAAAAGATTTTTTGAGAGCTTCTCTTTCCATCTTACAAGTGTTTTGCAGCAAGTTTTTGAAGAGTTTCTGTACCAAAAGATTTATTTTATTTTGTTTTCAAGGGTTGGAAAAATCAAAGAAAAATAGAGCCTTTGAGAAATTGGTTTTTGGATCTTTATCCTTATCTCTATCAGTATTTTCTCAAGTATTTTTCTTTGTGATTTGTTTCCAAACACCTTGTTTTCTCATACTTGAGTTATCATCTCTATCCTATCTATAGGATCCTGTTTTTCTGGGAAATATTGTTTGTGGTCTATTGTGATCACCAAGAGTTGTTTGTTGTCTATTGTGATTATCGAGTTGTAATCTTTCCTATGCTTTGGTTTGGTGCTTATCCCTCTAGTGTAGAGTGAAAAACACCTAGAGGGGGGGTGAATAGGTGTAAGTGCTAATCTAGAACTAAATGCAAAACAAAGTGCGCTAAATGCGGAAGCTAATGCAAATCTTGCAACACACTTAATACAATCAACAAGTGTAGCTGAATTCCCCGTGAAGGGCTCTGGACTAACTCCTCTTGATTCCCCTTGAATGGGTTAAGGTGCTATGTGAAGCTCTTGTTGATTAGGTACAAGTGAGGCACACACACAAGCAAGCCAGGCATATAATGGTATACAACAATATGAAAGATGCAAGGCAATCAACACAAGCAAATAAATATGATATGACAATATGAATTATGCTCAACACAAGCAAATATGATATGATGATGTGTATGATGCTTTGCACAAATGTAAAGAGAGAGAGTTAGAGAGACAATGGATCAAAACGCAAACACCAAGATATGTTTCGAGGTTCGAGCACCTTGCTCTACATCCCCGCCTACACCACCGTGTAGGATTTCCAATCCACTATCTCCCACCGAGGGAACCTCTACCGAAGAGGATTTGTTACAACACTAGGAGTACCAAACTCCTCTCTCAAACAACCACCTTACAACCGAGGGGTAGGCCCGTAGCCAATACAACAACCAACCAACACCTCTACCGAAGAGGGTTTACAAACACCAATCTCCACCTCTCACTAGAGGGAGCAAATCAATCACCCGATCACCTCTACCAAAGAGGGATACACAAAGAACAAGGGTGTTTACAACAAGTGGTTCCAAAAACCACAAACTCAAACTCTCTTTTCTTTTCTCTTTTCCCACAAAACAAATGATCCTAATAGATTAGGATAGAAGATAGCTCAAGTGTGGAAACAAGGTGTTTTTGGAAACAGGCAACAAAGAAAAAACTAATTGGGAAGTCTCTTGTAAAAGATAGAAAATGAAGGATCAAATCAAAATCTCAAAACCTAGTTTTCTTTGATTTTTCAAAAACCCAAAACAATGAGGATGAGAAGTTTAAAGCCTAAAAACTCTTTTTAAAACTCTTTTAAACACTTCAGAAAACTGAAATTTTTTCTCTTAAAAATCTTGGCCAAAATCCCCAAAGAGATGGGGTTTATATAGGCCCATCAGAAAACTAGCCGTTAGGCTGAGCTGGCAGTCTGACAGACTGCCGGTCGACCGGCCCGGTCGACCGGCCCGGTCGACCGCCAACGGTCAGAAATATGACCGTTGGGCAACCACGGTCGACCGCCCGGTCGACCCAAACAAACAGAGAGCTCTGCTCTCAACCCGGTCGACCCGGACGGTCGACCGTCCCAGTGTCTCCAAACGTGCACAGATTTGTGCACGTCGGTCAACCGTCCCGGTCGACCGACTTCAGCCAAGTCGACTAGGTCAGTTGACTTAGTCGACTGATTGAAGCCTGGAACAGAAATCTGAGAAAGAAAAAACAGTTTAAAAATATTTTGAAAAATCTTTTAAGTCTTCTAAAAATCCACAAAACTTGTTTTAACATTTTATATTAAAACACAAACTTGTGATAAAAATTTCAAGACATATATCAATCATATCAATTCATTTTTGAGTCTTGCAAATTTTATCAAAAACAAAACTTGTATTTTTATCAAACTTGATTTTTCAATACATGAATAGGATAGTCAAAATAAGTTTGTCTAGCAAGTTTAAAGCATGTATGTATATCTAGAGCATATCTAATATACATAGGAATAAAGTAAACTTGTTTTGATCTACTATTCATGAAAACCAAAAACCAAATCATGAAACGTGTGTGTTGTGTGCACTTGAGCATATCAACTATACTAAGCTTTACAAATGGATCTAAACACACTATCTAAACTATGGATACCTAAGTCTTCTTGATGATCTTCATCTTCAAGTAGACTTGCTCCAAAACTCCATCCATGGGCTAGGCAAAGTGTGATCTGGAAGCTTGAGCCCTGGAATCACTTGTGAAGCTTCCAAACACCTTTTAGAAGCTAATCACCGACTAATATCTTGTTAATAGATCTGAAACTTAAATAGCACAAGATTATTAGTAAACATAACTACATGAGTTAATCATCATCAAAACTAGGGTGGAAGGCCATTGGGCCAACAATCTCCCCCTTTTTGATGATGACAAAACTCATGGAGTTATATATGCATGGATTAAAGTTAAGCTTCAAAGAAGCTCCCCCTTAACTCATGCATAAAACAAATAAACATAAATATGCATGAATGACAATGCATAAACAAGATGCTCTAGATACCAAATGAAATATTCAAAACAAAACATGTTCTAGAGATACCAATTAATATTAAACTTAATATATGCAAAGACATAAATATGCATATATCAAACTCAAAAACTCAAAATCTTTCTCCCCTTTTTGTCAATCATCAACAAAGGGGTAACCAATCAAACAATAAAATGAGGGTTAAAAATCTTTCTCCCCTTTTTGTCAATCAAAACAATAAAACCAATGTTCTCCCCTTTTTGTCTAGAACAAAAACAAAGTCAATAAGGGGTGACTTTAAACAACATGATATCAATAGAAAAATATGTCAATGAAGCATCTTGATATTAATTGAAAATATACAAAAATCAATAAATGTTATATGCTATATACATTCATGAAGAGGAAGACGCTAAGTTAGCTTCCCTACACATATGCATTACATGAAAGAGGGATGTTAAGCCCTAATTCACATAACACACATTATGTAATGAATAAGAGGAGATGTGAAGCTCTCCCTACACACGTGTACCACATAAAGAAGAGATGTTAAGCTCTTCAATACAAGATACACTCATCATGAATCTATATGTAGAAGAGATGTTAAGCTCTCCTTGCATATAATCAATACAAATCAAAACTTTTGTATTTTCTTTAAATAAAAATTTTTAGATACCAATTTAAAACACAAGACATCTTGATATCAAAAGATAGCATTTTTCTTTTTAAGTCATATAAACAATTGAAATGACTATTTTCTATCATAAAGTAAGGGAGTGAAAATACAAGTACCAATTGAAATATGAAAAACGGATCTTCTCCCCCTTTATGAAATACCAACAAAAACTATGAATACTCTTATTTTAATAAGCCTATGCATAGTTTTTTTTTTAATTTAAAAAAATAAGCTTGAATAAAGATACCAATTGAAAATGAATCAATTGAAGTAATTGTTGAAGCTCAAGGTATTGGGTTATGCTAGAGCTTGAGTATACAAAAACTAAAATTTGTGATATTTTTGAACACAAATAAACCATGTATGTATGAAAATTAGATACCAATAGAAATTGATATCATTGAAATTGAAGCATACATAAACAAATATATGAGTATACCAAAGAATCAAATTGATACCAATTGAAAGAGTTCAATGATACCAATTGACATAACAATAAGTTCAAGTGTATACAACATATTACAATATCCTCCCATCTCATGCACAAGTTTAAGAAGATTTTCAATATAAGCATACAAGGCATGGACTCCCATCCAACCTCCCGTTAAGGGTAGGGGTTTTTCAAAAATAGATTTGAAAATAGAGTACATTTGAAAAACTCTACCATATGAAGAATACCGTAACTAGTTAAATGGAAAATCTTTTAAACTAGTACGAAATCCTTCAAGCAAGGAATACAACAAAATTATTTTTCATAAACATGAAATCCACATGATATCAAACACTCAAGTTCAATTAGGCATAAATATGACTCATGAAAACAAAACATGAGCAAGCAATAAATGTGAGTGTACAAATAAAGTGTGAATATCATAATCATGAAAATTTTTCATTAAGCTCAATTATTCCTTAAACATGAAAACATGAAAACATAAAAATCATCTAAACTATTTAATCTTCAAGGTGTATGTATGTCTTATACAAACTAAAGCATACATACATATCCAAACACAACGAGTCCACAAAATATATGCATTAAGGCACGTGGCTCAAAAAGGATAAACATGTATATCTAATAGTTTGGACAAGATAGACATATACATGAAGTGAAACACACAATCATAAAACAAATTCAAAATTGAGAATACAAGTTAAAATGTGTGAATCATCAAAACTAGATTATACTAGCACATCTAATAGGAACAAATAAGCAATCAAACCCATACATATATAGATTTATTTGTGGCCCACTATATGCACAAGTATATAACTAATCTTAATGAAAACTAACACTTAAACAAGTATTCAAGACATGAAGCATCAAAACAAGTATAAAAACCATCATGATAAAACTAAAACATGATTACTATGTAAATTCACATGTATTAAATTCATGATGTACATTATAGCTTAAACAAAAGTGAGAACACTAAGTATGATTCAAATAAGCATGTGTGTCTCAAATACTATACATGTATGTCAAGGATTTAATAAACATGGAATGAACATACTAATCCATAGACATCAAAAACATGCCATAAACAATGAATATTAAAAGCATGAAAACAATAAATAGGAGTAAAGGATAGTTACCAAAACCGAAGAAGCAACTTTCCTTGTCTCCAAAACGTGGTAGTCCTCTCCACCAAATCTTCCCTTGAAAGTGATGCATCCAATTGATTTCCTTTAAGTACGGAACGCATCCACTCCAAGGTACGGCTACTCTCACGTCATGTGAGAGCCCACACCTACATTAAACAAAGGAGGGGTGGTCTTTGGTACCCATACTCTTTTGGGTCCATGGGGGTTAGTACCTTCTCTAACCCAAACAAAATTCTTTGCTAAATTAGGAGTGTGTAATCTATCATAGCAAAATTTAGCAAGGTGGCCCTTACGTCCATAATGTGTACAAGTGTACACATGAGCATACATATGGTGATGGGTGTGTCCGTGAGGAGCATGTGTATACCGTGGAGGGTGTGCATGAAAAGATGGAACTTGTTTCTTTCGAACCAAAGATTCCAAGCGTGTATGATTCATGGCACATTGGCTTATAGTGGAGCTCAAACAATCTACTCTCTTCTTTAACAAACAAATATCATCATTAATTCTAGAAGAAGAGGTACATGCATTAGGTAGACTACATGAAGAAGCTACACTAGCATGACAAACATGTGCAACCATCTTATTCTTCAAAACATCATTTTTCTTTAAACAAACATTTAATTCTTTTGAAATAGAAATAATTTTATTTTTCAAAGCAACATTCTCCTTTAAAATAAAATCAACTTTTGAAGACAAATTTTCATTATCCTTCAAAAGAACATGACAATCATTTTTAGATTTTAAAAACTCATTTTCTTTAAGTGCAAGTTCTAATTGAGATCTCAATGAATCCCTTTCATTATAGACCTCAACCTTCTCTCGCAAAACATTGTTAAGTCTAGCATGCAAACTCTTATTTTCTTTTTCAAATTCTAGACTCTTCTTTTTCAACAAATTATATTTTTCTATTAATTTTTCACAAACAATGGAAAGTTCTTCATTCAAAGCATGAGGATCAACATAATCATTTGAAGAACTAGTACAATCATCATTATCTAAGTGGGTTTCCGATTGTACCTCAAGGGAGTCATTCCCTTGGACCATTAAGCATTGAGAATCGGATTCTCCACTAGATTCCTCCTCTTGGATTTGTACTTGAAGCTCGGAGGTGGTGGTTGTTGTCAATTTGTTCCACACTGCAAAGGCGGAATCAATGTTAGAAACACACATAAGATAATCTTTAGGTAATGTGCTTCTAATGGCCTCAAGGGCTTGTGCATTGGCCCCTATATGATTGCGATCTCCAAGATAGCATTTCTTGGTGGCCGCAAGAAAGACATGCAAACCTAGGGTCTTTAGGTACATGGATATCCTATACTTCCAAACACCAATGTTGGAAGGGTCAAAGCTAGGTGGGGTCATGAAGTCCATGGCAAACTATATGAGTGTGCAAACACGCAAATGCAAACAATAGACTAGCAATCAAATGGATCTCACTCCTAGGATGTTAAGCCTAATATCAGGAGCACTAGCTCTGATACCAATTGAAAAATACCTAGAGGGGGGATGAATAGGTGTAAGTGCTAATCTAGAACTAAATGCAAAACTAAGTGCGCTAAATGCGGAAGCTAATGCAAATCATGCAACACACTTAATACAATCAACAAGTGTAGCCGAATTCCCCGTGAAGGGCTCTGGACTAACTCCTCTTGATTCCCCTTGATTGGGTTGAGGTGCTATGTGAAGCTCTTGTTGATTAGGTACAAGTGAGGCACACACACAAGCAAGCCAAGCATATAATGGATATACAACAATATGAAAGATGCAAGGCAATCAACACAAGCAAATAGATATGATATGACAATATGAATTATGCTCAACACAAGCAAATATGATATGATGATGTGTATGATGCTTTTGTTGACTGATTTTTCCTGCACACAAAATATTATATGTTAGTTTTAAGAATAGATGTGCAAGTCTCAGTTCTAATCCGCGGTAGCAGGGCTATGCGGGTCGTGATCCTCAAGGAGGGACTGCGATAGAAGCGTTAAGCAAGTTTCTCTAAAAATTTATCTTTTTTAGTTAATTTGTTAGTCACGATGGTATTTACAAAGAAAAGTGGTATTTACAATGAGTTGTGGGAAAGAATATTGGAGAGGTGTGGATTTGATCTACAAAAAAGAAAAGAAACGAAAAGAATAGAAAACTAACCTTGGTTGGAGAAAATATGCGAAACCTAACACTTTCTACCTTATTTCGGAGGCGTTGAACGTATAAACCTTGGGATCGAACTCAGTCCGTTGTCGCATTAGGTCATCAAGCCTTGGGCAAGCATGAGTTGATACGCCTCGAGGAGGAGAACATCGCCATGGAATATCGTTGGAACCTACTAATCTTCGGTATACTTGTGGTTCGGTAAACGCTCGCGTGCTCGTCAAAGATCAACAAAAAGAAACACAGTAGAAAAGAAAGAGAAAACAAAGAAAAGCAACGACATAAGAACAAAATAAAATTACCTTTTTATTGATTACAATGGAAGAGAAGAGAATCATCTGTCGGTGTCACCCTCAACAAAGCCATCTCCCTCACTTACATAAAAATTACAAAAAGAAAAGAAAACCTAGAAGAAACCCTAAAAATCTGAACTTTGGCCCTTTGCTGGACGCTGGACGCTCTGTACGTTGTACTGCAGGGGATATTTATAGGTGCAGAAGGCCGAGGAGTCCTAGATAAACCTGCCCACGAAATCTGGGATCTGGATGAGATCAAAGTGCCGCGTTTTCGCGGCTTTTGCCGCGGATCCGCGGCGCTTTAGTGGCTTCTGGCCACGCGCTTTGGCGCGTGGCTTCTCCTGGTCCGTCCAAATGGGCGCCTGCTTCTAGAAGTGTGATCCTGGCCTTTTAATCTGGATTTTCGAGATAACTTAGTAATCAAGTTACCCTTAAACCAGATTTCTTTAAATCCTCTTTCCACGAAATTCTTCTTTATCTTGGGTTTTTATCCTCATCTGCAGGTGTTTAGAGTTGGATAGAAGTCTATCCTTCCCTAATCTCTGATATTTGCAACTTTTAACCCTTGTATTTGCATTTTGAATCTTTGTATTTGCGCTTCTTCACCTGGGTTTCAAACATGGGCTTGGATCTGGGCTTTTGGGCTCTTTAAGCTTTATTTATTGCTAAAATAACAATTCGAGGCCTGCACACAATAAATTACAAATTATTAATAAATGTGCAGAATTAAATGAATAAATATGAAAATGTGATGGTAAATATGATGATAAAAATGCACTTTTGACTACCAATCAGCTTTGCACAAATGTAAAGAGAGAGAGTTAGAGAGACAATGGATCAAAACGCAAACACCAAGATATGTTTCGAGGTTCGAGCACCTTGCTCTACATCCCCGCCTACACCACCGTGTAGGATTTCCAATCTACTATCTCCCACCGAGGGAACCTCTACCGAAGAGGATTTGTTACAACACTAGGAGTACCAAACTCCTCTCTCAAACAACCACCTCACAACCGAGGGGTAGGCCCGTAGCCAATACAATAACCAACCAACACCTCTACCGAAGAGGGTTTACAAACACCAATCTCCACCTCTCACTAGAGGGAGCAAACCAATCACCCGATCACCTCTATCAAAGAGGGATACACAAAGAACAAGGGTGTTTACAACAAGTGGTTCCAAAAACCACAAACTCAAACTCTCTTTTCTTTTCTCTTTTTCCACAAAACAAATGATCCTAATAGATTAGGATAGAAGATAGCTCAAGTGTGGAAACAAGGTGTTTTTGGAAACAGGCAACAAAGAAAAAACTAATTGGGAAGTCTCTTGTAAAAGATAGAAAATGAAGGATCAAATCAAAATCCCAAAACCTAGTTTTCTTTGATTTTTCAAAAATCCAAAACAATGAGGATGAGAAGTTTAAAGCCCAAAAACTCTTTTTAAAACTCTTTTAAACACTTCAGAAAACTGGAATTTTTCTCTTAAAAATCTTGGCCAAAATCCCCAAAGAGATGGGGTTTATATAGGCCCATCAGAAAACTAGCCGTTAGGCTGAGCTGGCAGTCTGACAGACTGCCGGTCAACCGGCCCGGTCGACCGCCCACGGTCAGAAATATGACCGTTGGGCAACCACGGTCGACCGCCCGGTCGACCCAAACAAACAGAGAGCTCTGCTCTCAACCCGGTCGACCCGGACGGTCGACCGTCCCAGTGTCTCCAAACGTGCACAGATTTGTGCACGTCGGTCGACCGTCCCGGTCGACCGACTTCAGCCAAGTCGACTAGGTCAGTTGACTTAGTCGACTGATTGAAGCCTGGAACAGAAATCTGGGAAAGAAAAAATAGTTTAAAAATATTTTGAAAAATCTTTTAAGTCTTCTAAAAATCCACAAAACTTGTTTTAACATTTTATATTAAAACACAAACTTGTGATAAAAGTTTCAAGACATATATCAATCATATCAATTCATTTTTGAGTCTTGCAAATTTTATCAAAAACAAAACTTGTATTTTTATCAAACTTGATTTTTCAATACATGAATAGGATAGTCAAAATAAGTTTGTCTAGCAAGTTTAAAGCATGTATGTATATCTAGAGCATATCTCATATACATAGGAATAAAGTAAACTTGTTTTGATCTACTATTCATGAAAACCAAAAACCAAATCATGAAACGTGTGTGTTGTATGCACTTGAGCATATCAACTATACTAAGCTTTACAAATGGATCTAAACACACTATCTAAACTATGGATACCTAAGTCTTCTTGATGATCTTCATCTTCAAGTAGACTTGCTCCAAAACTCCATCCATGGGCTAGGGAAAGTGTGATCTGGAAGCTTGAGCCCTGGAATCACTTGTGAAGCTTCCAAACACCTTTTAGAAGCTAATCACCGACTAATATCTTGTTAATAGATCTGAAACTTAAACAACACAAGATTATTAGTAAACATAACTACATGAGTTAATCATCATCAAAACTAGGGTGGAAGGCCATTGGGCCAACATAGAGGTGGTTGTGCTTTGGGTTCGTAGTTATCCCTCTTCTGTAGAGGTGATTGTTATTTTGGCTTTATACTTATCCCTCTTGTGTAGAGGTGATTGTGTTCTGGTTTTGTGCTTATCCCTCTTGTGTAAAGGTGATTGTGTTTTGGCTTTGTGCCTTGCCTCTTGAGTAGAGGTGGTTGTGTTAGAGAGAGGAGTTGTATACTCCAACTTTGTAATTACAAATTCCTCGGTGGAGTTCTCTTTGTGAGAGGTCCTGTGTGGACATAGTGAAAATCCTTCTGTGTGAAGGCGAGGACGTAGAGCAGTAGCTTGACCTCAAAACATATCTTGGTGTTTGCATTTGATCCACTATCTCTTAACTCTATCTCTCTTATATCTTACATTACTTTATATTGTTCATATCTCATACATGCTTGGTGTTGTTTGTATGCCCATACTTGTGTTGAACCAAGAGAACTTCATATGGCACCTCAACTCTTAATCTAGAGGAATCTAGAGGAGATAGTCAAGAGCCATTCACGGAGAATTTGGCTACATACTTTGATTACACATAGTGTATTGTAATTGAGTTTTAATTCCGCATTATTTGCATTAGATTAGCTAGTATACCTATTCACCCCCTCTCTAGGTGTATTTTCAAGGGTTGCCTTTGAACTTCTGGATTTGTCTCTATCTCCTTGATTTCACAGCTAATAAAATAAATTCAGCTAAATCTGATTTAATTGGATTAGATTTGTAATGATCTTCAACTAACCAAATAGATCCATATAAATCTAATTTAACTGGTATTTATTTGGTATTTTCTTCTCTTCCATCATTAATCATATCCTGCATGAATTAAACATTAAGATAAGGTGATTAGCAGATTTATTACAAGATAAGTGTAGGAATATACTAATAAGTAATGCAATATACTTGTACGATCATCTACATATGAACAGGAGTTATATGCAGTGTTCCATTCTTTAAAGTCGTGGGAGAGCTATCTTATAACTAGTGACTTCATGTTGATTTTGGATCATCAATCACTCCAATATTTCAATAACTAAAAGCACATAAATAAGATGCATGCAAGGTGGGCATCCTATTTTGAGCAATTCAATTTTGTAATACGTCACAAATCTGGAATACATAACAAAGTTCCTGATGCTTTGAGTCAAAGAGTTTCGCTATTGATTTCATTACTGGTCAGTTACTGATACTGCATATTTAATGTCACATTCTCATATTTATTATTTAATAAACTCTATTTTTAATCTTATTTATTGTCTAAATTATATGCAGGCCTTTACTAAAGGAAGGGAAGAGAAAGAAGCCCAAAGCCTCATTACGATTCTGATTTAATTCATAATTAATTCAATTCAAGGATCAAGACAAATTAGAATAAATCAGACAAATCAAAGAAGATAAAACAAGCTGAAAATCAGTTATATCAGATCTTTACAAATCAAGTGATTAAAGCTGAAGATCAAAAGGAGAATTGTCAAAATTTAGGACCAAAACTGAAAATCCAGCAAGAGATAAAGATAATTCTTCAAACCAGGGATCTGCAACCCCTGGGTGTGGCCACCAGGTCACGCAAATGCGGCTAAACCCACATTTCTACAGGTATCCTGTGGAATCAGGGGGAACGTTTGATCCCCCTATCTTCGTACGCTCTCCCTTTTTTCATTTTTCCTATAAATACTAGCAATCTCGAAGGCAAAAAGGGGCGATTAGGCAGAGAAAGATTCTTAGGTTAGTTTTCATTCTTTTTTAGTATAGGTTTCTTTTTTATTTTTATGTAATTTTTATTTCTTTGTAAGCATTGATTAGACTGAGATTCATGTAGTATGAGAGAAAAATTTATGCTGAGAGTGACACAAATGTAACCTCCTCCTTTTTTTCATTGTTTCTACAAGCAATCAAAGATAACTTGTTTATGTTTTTCTTTGTTTTTTCTCTTTTGGGTATCCAAGTGAATCTAATAGCATCGGTATAACTTTGTTGTGTGTTTGCCTCGAATATTTCATGATGATGATCTTCTCTTCAAGATTCTGTATCATTTCATTCTAGTTCATCTTGATGATGTAATGTGAATAAGGACTGAGCTCGATCTTATGGATTATACATTGATCACCTCCGATGCAAGGTAAACGTGCCAACGATCCAAGGTAAGTCATCAACACAAGAGGTAAGTCATTTTCTTTAGTTTTCCTTTATTTTAATTCTTTTGTTAAGAATCCCAATTCAAGACCAACTTTCTTCTCTTGATTTAGTTTTTCCTTTTCTTTTGTAAGTAAAATAATAACAATAATAACATCACCATCTTTTCTTTTACCGTCTTCTTCACATCTTCTAACTTAACATTTTTATTTTTTTTCTAAAACTGAGAAGAACTTTCTAACATGTTTTTGTAAACTCTAAAAGAAGCAAACTTACTAAAAGCTAGACCCTCCTTGTTGATCATGACCCATATGGCACCTTACTATAGCGGTAGTATTGAAAACTTGCACATTTCATTCTTTAAATTTAAACTATCACTTTTCTTGTGCAGGTTTAAACTGAATCAAAAATTTGTTGCCATTGTCGGAAGGAACGGTAAGTTTTCATATTTTTTTTATTTACTTAAACAATATAATCTTTTCTTCTTTGTTTTTGTGTGCAAGGGGCTGATTTTAGAAATCTAGGAGTTGCAGTTGACATATTGCTACTCTGTGCCTCTGCCCAGAAGGCAGAGCATCAGAGCCCACAATTGTGTCGCACAAACGCAGCAAAAGCCATGTTTTCGCGGCATTTATGGTAAACTACTAATTGACCTTTTTGCAGGCGCTTTCACACTGTAAAATATAGCTTTTGCATGTGTCAGATTTTCTTATTAATTTATATTGCACATTGTATTTAATTCAACAATAAAGTGATTATTTGTAAATGTTAAAAATAGTTTAGACTTGCATTTAGGTACGTGCCTAATTCATTTATCTTTTACGTTCTGTTGAAGAGTACTGGAGAAAAGGTACGTGTGCATAGCATGTAATATATGAATACTTTTGAATTGTTTACATTGCTTAAGTGTTGCTTTTCATATACATGTACACGTTGCACAAAATTTATTTAAGGGCTTGTCCTAAAACCAGATAAGGTGGGAAAGTCATTACCCTAGCCCACAAACAATCTCCTCACTTGCTAATCCAAGCATAACTAAAACTGAGTAAACGTAGGCCCTAGGGACATCTCAGACTTAATAGGAGACTGACCTAAGGGAAAAGTTGATTAGAATTTGACTCTTTCCGAATTGGTGTTAAAGGTTGGGGATTGAGAGGCAAAATCTCGAAGTCTGGTGGTTTTGCATAATTAAGCCCGTCGCTTTAAGCGCGGATACCTCCTACCAATCTTGTCTCTACCTAGCCTATTAACTTGTGGTCAGATTCTATAATATACCCCTCGTGGACAGTCTAATCAGTTAGGAGTCGCCTAGGTCTAAAGGCTACCCTAACTTAGGTAAGATTTTTCTTTTTTGTTTATATATTTGTTTCTCTTTGTTTTGATTTGACATTTCTTGTGGATATGGATTACAATAATAATTTTTTAAATTTTAATGATAATTCATATTATACCCTGATCTCTTTTTCAGATATTACCAACCCGGCATATCAAACTTTAACCAATCAAGTATACCAGATTGGTCTTATCCGAATCAATACATACCTCAGACTCAATATTATGAACAAAACTGGAACAATCATCACTACTCTTCATAGAGCCAATGGGGATACAACTCTCCCGGGTCATATTGTCAACCACTATTGCAACATTTAGCTTCTAATTTTTCTAGTCAAGATCAACCCATGAAGAAAAATCTGAGGTGATGAAGAGTATAAAATCCATGATTGAGTTCCAAGAATAAAAGTGAAAAATGTGTTGGCCCAAAGGCCGTTAGCCCTAAGTTTTGATGACTACAAACCATATGTAGTTAGGTATTAACAAAGTTGTTTAAATAAAGTTTCAGGTAAAAGCATAGGTTGATTGACGGCTCCTACACAAGACTCACATTTGGAAGCCGCGAGGATTTAGATCCCAGAGCCTAGCGCACTAAAAGAGCTCAAGGATCAATCAAACAAGTTGAGAAGACTATACGAGATTTGTATCTTTGCATTTTTTTTAAGTTAGGATTTATATTCTATTTGTCAAAACCGAGATGATAGAGGTTGATAACATTGGGATTGCCACACACACACATTTGATATTGTTTCATGCTTTCAAACAAAACTTTATTACAAAATTTCTTATCAAGTTTTAGAAAAACGAAGTTTGAAAAATTCGGTTTTTGGAAAAACAAGTTTTTGGAAAAACGGTTTTTAAGTTTAGAAAAAGAATTTTTATTAAAATATAGTTCAAATTGTTTTGGTGTTGATCTATGATCACATTATGATCTTTCTTAGCCCTAGAACTCTATTTTTGTATCTACCCATCTAAAGAAAATTTATCGAAAAAAATTAACACTTCAAAAGTTTTCAAAACTATAATATTTGGCCTTGTCCGGTCGACCGCTGGCAGAGCAAAACTGCTCTGTCGGTCGATCGGGCGGTCGACCGACATGCACCAATATACATTGTGAGCATCGGTCGACCGTCCCGATCGACCGGCAGAAAGAGCAGAGCTCTCTGTTTGTTCCGGTCGACCGACCCAGTTGACCGACAGAGAGTGATCACTCTCTGTTTGGGACTTCGGTCAACCGGTGATTGATAGTGAAAAGTGCATTTTTATCATCATATTTACCATCACATTTTCATATTTATTCATATAATTCTGCACATTTATTAATATTTTGTGATTTATTGTGTGCAGGCCTTGAGTTCTTATTTTAATAATAAATAAAGCCTAAAAGAAGCCCAAAAGCCCATATTCAAGCCCAAGTGCAAAAGTGCAAATATTAATTGTCAAAAGTGCAAATACACAAGGGCCAAAGTTGCAAATATTAAAGAAGAGGGAAGGATAGACTTCTATTCAACCCTAAACACTTGCGGGATGAGGATAAAAGCTAAAAGAAGAGAAGGAAATTCGTGGAAAAGATTTGGGATCTAGGTAACTTGCTTCCCAAGTTATATCCAAATCCAAAGATGAAGAGCCGAGATTCCACTTTCAGAAGGAAACGCCCAGATGGACGGACCAGGGGAGGCCACACGCCAAAGCGCGTGGCCAGCCGCCACACTCAGGCCGCGGAAACGCGGCCCAAGCCGCGTTTCCGCGGCAGTATAGTCTTATCAGGGGACGAGTTTTCGTGGAGGAGTTGTGTTGGGACTCTACTTCCTTCTGCACCTATAAATACCCCCTGCAGTGCAACCGAGAAGAGCGTCCAGAGGCAGAGCCATAGGGCCAAATCTAGGGTTTTAGGTTTTCTTCTTCTAGTTTAGATTTTCTTTTCTCTTTTGTAATTTCTATTTTTCCTTTTTGTAAACTGAGAGGAGATGATGTTCTCATGGAGGAAGGAGATCTACTTGTACTGAGGGTGACAATCGGTGTAAGTTTTGCTTTTCCGCCATTATTAAATAAATCGAATCGAGGTTCGTTCTTTTTTATTATGTTATGTTCTTTTTTATTCTTGTGTATCTCAGTTTTTGTTTTCTTCTATTGTTATTTCTCTCTAATGTTTTGTGAACCGTGAGATCTGATTGCTTCGAGACTACCTAGCCAAAGAAGAGCACTTGATGGCCTATGGAGATGAACAATCCTTCTTTAGATTGTCTTTTCTTTTCATAGTGTAGGTAGCGAAGGTGGACGATCCTATACGCCATACTTGCACGCCTTCCTAGACAGGGTAAGTCATCGCGAACAGATCAAAGATAAGCAAGGTAGAAGAGGTTTGTACGTGTTATAGTTTCTTTCTTTTTTCTTTAGTTTAGATCTCACACTACCATATTCTCAATTTCTTTTTCCATTGTAAATATCACTTCTTCTTCTCCATCTTCTTTCTTTCTAACTTAACATTAAAATAATAAAAACTTTAGAGATAACTTATTGACAAAGCTTCCATCGCTAGTCCCTCCCAGAGGATCACGACCCGCATAGCCTTTGCTACAGCGGATAGTATTGAGCACCTCGCACACCTTTACTTCTCAATCTAATATTCATTATTTTGTGTGCAGGAAAACTTGATCAACAAATTGGCGCCGTTGCCGGGGAGGGACGGTAAGTTTATCTCTAAAAAAAATTATTAACTAATTCTTTTATTCTTTTCTGTTTGCAGGTTTGGAGAACAGAAAAATAACAGCAGAAGTGGACATGTAGCAACTCTGTGCCTCTGCCCTCGAAGGCAGAGCAGCAGAGCCTGCTACTTTGCCGCGCAAACGCGGCAATAGTCGCGGTTCCGCGGCCGTAGCAGAGGACTACTGACTGAAATTTTTGCAGGTTTCTAAAACTTGTAATATCTGTCTACTGCTCTGTTAAACTTTGTTCTGTGATAACCCTGCTTACTGCTAATTAATTCAACAGTAAAATATTTGTTGTTAATGATAAAAATTGATTAGACGTTTGCATAATAGGCACGTGTCTTTTCAATTACTTTATTTTACTGTTGAAGAGTGCTGGAGCAAGGTACGTACGCATTGCATGTAGAATAGGACTCATCTCTTGGTTGATTTTCATGCTTTGAGTGAATCTTATTTACATATCTTGTACACTTGCACAAATTTATTTTAAGGGCATAACCCATTAACAAGATAAGGTGGGGATTCATCACCCTTCCTTAGCCCAAAAATCATATTCCGAGCACTCACTAACCCAAGCCTAACTTAAAATTAGTAGACGTTGGCCCTAGGGACATCTCGGACTCAATTAGGAGATTATCCTAAGGGGGAACAGTGCTGGAAGTTGACTCCTGCCAAATCAGTGTCTAGGAAGGGATTGAGGGCCGAAAGCCCGAAGATTGGTGGTTATTTAATTAAGGAACATCTTTGACGGAAAACCTCCCACCACTCTTGCCCTGACCTGGCTGATTAACTTGTGGTCAAAGTCTGCACCCTACCTCCCGTGGACAGTCTAACCAGTTAGAAGTTGTCTAGGTCATAGGTCTACCCTAACATAGGTTAGAATTTTTTCTTTTTTGTTTGTTTATTTGTTTGTTTTCTTTTTTTTGTTTGTGTTTGTGTGATATGGCATATAACAATTTTTCCAATTTTAATCCATATTACACACCTTTTTCGGATATTACCAACCCGGCATATGATAATTTTGACCAACCTAGTGTGCCGAAATGGTCTTATCCGAATGACTATAACCCATGCCCCCCATCTTATGACCACAATTTTCATACTTTCAACTCTTCACAGAGTTCATGGGGTTTCGCTTCCCCCGAGTCCAATTTTCTACCGACTTGTCCTCCGTCTCCACCTTGTCCACAATATTCTCAAGAGTCATACTCTGATCCACCCATTCAGAATAGAATACCATCTATCGGGGAAATGATAAGTATGCATGAGTCCAAGCAACAACCACCATCAATCTTAGACATGATGATGCGTGAGTCCACCGACTCACAACTTCATCACGATTACACTTCCTTTTTCCAAGTCCAATCACAAAAGAGGCTTGAAGCCATGACTCAGGTTAGATTAGCTCGTGAGCATGAACTAGATATGATGGTTCAATCTTTGCGTTCTCACCGTCCGGCCAATTCTGATATCGCTGACCACTCTCTTAGAGCCGACGAACCAAGTTGCTTTGGGCAACAAGATTCTACTTCAGTGCCATCATTTGAACTTGCTGAAACTCCAATTTTTGATAGTTTGGCAAGTTCTTCCTTTCCTGAAATAGAACTTGAGCATGAATATGATCATGATCTCCAACTTGATGATTCAATTTTGCTTCCTGATTCAATAATGACTCGGTGTCTCCACCTGATTTCACTTCTTTCGAGTCAACATTGGATCCTGTTCCAATTCATCATGAAATTGAATCACCCATTTTTGATGATCATATTGAACTTGACCAATTTTGCAATCTTGAAAGTCCCATGGATAAATTGGCAAGTTCTCATTTTTATGAAATTGAACCCAATGAGATATGTGACCTAGATTCTCAAATCTATGATCAAGTTTAAATTCCCGAATCATTATTAACTCCTGTTTTGTTACCCGACTTAGGTAATATTTTCGAGTCAGTTTTGATTCCCACTCATATCATTCCTGAACTTGAATCACCACCATTGAGTCACATTCCATTGTGGGAGGATTATTGTGGACTTGAGCTTCAACTTATTGATTTGGACCCACTTCCTGAACCTAGCCCGACTCCTGAACCCTTACTTGATTTAAGTTTCTTTCCTGAGTCGGTATTCGTTCCCGCACTTATGACGTCCAAGTCAATCATTCTATCTTTTCATACTCCATTTTGGGACAAGAAGGTTGACACAATTGACTCTGAAATTTATTATGAAATTTGAAAATTTGATGGGGTGGAATTTTAAAAGATAATAATACATACATTTTAGTGGGTTATATAAGAAAAATTTCTGGTGGGTTCCTCCGAATTCCATAAAAAGTTGATTGGGCCACATTTCGTGGACCAATTAGACCACCACCGGAACCACCACCTTGAGGTAACTTCTGCCTTCCCTTGTTCTTTTTCATTCATATATGCATTCATTCATACATTGAGGACAATGCATGAGATAAGTGTGGGGGTAGGTTTTACTAACATACTAACATAGTTAGAAACTAACCAAAAATTTGCTAATTAAAATAAAAATAAAAAATAAAAAAATAAAAATAAAAAATTATACAAAGGACTATATTTTGACTTATCTTTTGAAAGAAATCTAAGTTAATCTTAAGAATTAGGAAAATCATGATTAGGATTTCTAAAAACTTGGTCAAAATAAATAAATTGTTGAATTTTTAGGTATAGGAGGAGAAATTGAATAAGTAGTTAGTCTTAATTTTTACCTTAATGAAATGTGCATACCTAATGCATATCTAGGATTCTAAGACAAAGACCTTTGTGCCTCATATATATATATATATATTATATATATATATATATATATATATATATATATATATATATATATATAAAAAGAAGAGAAAATCACTAATTAAGCTGGATACATGTGCCTCAAGAAGCATAAGTATTCATGCCTAAAGGTGAGTAAATAAAATAAAGTCCTTAGTTTTGGGGCCTAGTTCACTCGAATTTGAGTCCGCGGGGTGTTTTCTCACTTGGTGCCCTAAAGTCGACTGGTTTGGGAGCCACCGACTTTAAGTTCGCTACATGGGTGGATTAGAAAGCCTAAGAAAACTAAGAAATATTACATATGTACTAACACATCTAATAGTCAATTAGTTAGGTATGAGGGTCTCAAGAAGCCTTGATGCTTATACGAAAGAAAATTAGATGCGTTATACATATTAAAAAAAATTTTAAACAAATAAAGAGGCATGAAAGTCCAAGTTAAGGAATTCTTAGTAAAAATTCATAAGGATGCATATGATTTTTAGTAACGAAAAATATACACAAAATTCAATTTTGATCCTTACTTAAAAATGAAAACAATTTACTTTATAAAGACTAAGTCTAAGAATGAATAAAAATGAGGATCCTAAGAACTTATAGATTACTTAGTCTTTTCAAAAGTATTTCAAATATTTCCTTTTTATGGATTTTGTGGGTGTAATCCGCTGAAAACCCTCACGAGACAACACTCGTCCTCTAGGGTAACCTAGGGGTTTAACGGCTTGTTGCACATGCTAAGTGCAACCGTGATTCCTACGAAAGTGAGTTAGGTTAGATTAATTTTTCTTTTCTTTTTCTTTTTCTTTGATTTTTACTCGAGGACGAGCAAAAAGATAAGTGTGGGGGTGTGATTGGTAGTGAAAAGTGCATTTTTATCATCATATTTACCATCACATTTTCATATTTATTCATATAATTCTGCACATTTATTAATATTTTGTGATTTATTGTGTGCAGGCCTTGAGTTCTTATTTTAATAATAAATAAAGCCTAAAAGAAGCCCAAAAGCCCATATTCAAGCCCAAGTACAAGAGTGCAAATATCAATTGTCAAAAGTGCAAATACACAAGGGCCAAAGTTGCAAATATTAAAGAAGAGGGAAGGATAGACTTCTATTCAACCCTAAATACTTGCGGGATGAGGATAAAAGCTAAAAGAAGAGAAGGAAATTCGTGGAAAAGATTTGGGATCTAGGTAACTTGCTTCCAAAGTTATATCCAAATCCAAAGATGAAGAGCCGAGATTCCACTTCCAGAAGGAAGCGCCCAGATGGACGGACCAGGGGAGGCCACGCGCCAAAGCGCGTGGCCAGCCGCCACACTCAGGCCGTGGAAACGCGGCCCAAGCTGCGTTTCCACGGCAGTATAGTCTTATCAGGGGACGAGTTTTCGTGGAGGAGTTGTGTTGGGACTCTACTTCCTTCTGCACACCTATAAATACCCCCTGCACTGCAACCGAGAAGAGCGTCCAGAGGCAGAGCCAGAGGGCCAAATCTAGGGTTTTAGGTTTTCTCCTTCTAGTTTAGATTTTCTTTCTCTTTTGTAATTTCTATTTTTCCTTTTTGTAAACTGAGAGGAGATGATGTTCTCATGGAGGAAGGAGATCTACTTGTACTGAGGGTGACAATCGGTGTAAGTTTTGCTTTTCCGCCATTGTTAAATAAATTGAATCGAGATTCGTTCTTTTTTATTATGTTATGTGAAAAGTCACCTAGAGGGGGGGTGAATAGGTGACAATGCTAATCTATGAACTAAATGCGGAATTTAATAACTTAATGCAAATTACACTCAAGTGTGATCAACAAATGATTCACACACAACCAAGCCAAGCAAATATGAATGCACAATATGAATAAGGCAAGGCACAAAGTAAAGAGAGAGATAGAGAGAGCCAATGGATCAAGCGCAAACAACAAGATATGTTATCGAGGTTCGAGCACCCAGCTCTACATCCCCGCCTTCGACACACGAAGGATTTCCACTAGCTCGTCCACTTAGGACCCTTTACAAGGAGTACCCAACTCCTCTCTTTACAACCTCCTCCCTGAGGCATAAATCCAAGCCAACCAACACAACCTCCTCCTTGAGGCAAACTCTAACAATCACAACCTCCTCCTTGAGGCAAATTCCAAACCAATACAACAAACTCCCAATCACCAACCAATACAAGGATCACCTCTCAACTAGAGGGATACAACCCAAAGCACAAAGCTAAGAAAAGATTGGGTTACAACTTGGTGGCCACAACAACAACCACAAATAACTTCTTCTTCCACACAAATAACCTATAGATATAGATAGTAGATATTTAGCTCAAGTGTGGAGAAAACCAAGGGATATGAAACCAGCAACTCAAAGAAAAACCTTTGGGAAACAAATGAAATCAAGATATAGAAGTTCAAACAAAAGCTTTTCCCAAAATCCCTTTTCTTTGGTTTTTCAAACCCTAATCAAAAACATAAAAGATTGTTCACTTTGAATCCAAAAACCTATTTTTCTTGCAGCAAAAACACCAGAGAGATAGAAAATTTTAGCCCAAAAATTCTTAGAGAAAAACTCTCTCAAATGGGGTATTTATAGGCTAATCCAGAAAATAGCCGTTTGGCAGCAGTTTTGCCAAAAATAGCCTTCCGGTCGACCGGGACGGTCGACCGCCCAACGGTCAAATTTTGATCCGTTGTGGCTACCGGTCGACCGCCCCGGTCGACCGAGAATTCCTGAGAGCAAACAGCTCTCTGTCGGTCGACCGCTTCGGTCGACCGGCTACAGAGTCAGCCAGCGTGCACGTATCCGTGCACGTCAGTCGACCGGATCGGTCGACTGGCTTCTTGGTGCGGTCGACCGTACCAGTCGACCGGCCAAGCCTGGCAGACAAAAACAGGTCTGAAATCTGGGGAAAAAATATTATAATAAATCCCACAAAATCTCTAAAATTCCACAAAAATAGTTTTATCATTTTATATTGAAATACAAACTTGTGTTAAAAATCCTAACACAAATTTCAAACATATTTGACTATTTTTGTGTCATAGAAATTTTGCCAAAAACCAAAAACCGTATTTTCTAAAACCTTGTGTTTTTGAATAGAAAATACACATTGTCTAAAACTCATCCATGATACAAAAATATGATATTTAAACACTTTGAAGCATATTGTATATGAATAGAAATTCAATATACAAGAAACATATATATATCATGATTTTTGTCATTAAGTCCAAAAATATGTTTTGTTGTAAATACCAAAACATAAAACACATGGAATAGATTATCAAACAAAGTTTGTCTAAACCATTGAAGCATGCATGTATATAGAACAAATCTAATATACATAAACCATGTAAACTTGTTTTGATAAAAAATCTATTCATGAAAACCAAGAACGGTTAAACCTAAAACCGAAAATCAAAACATGAAAGGTGTGTGTTGTGAACTTGAGCTTATCATACTATTCTAATCTTTACAATTAAGATCTAAACCCAAACTAAAACTATGGATACCTAAGTCTTCTTGTAGAGCGCAATCTCCAAGCTAGAGCGCAATCTCCAAGACGGCTCGATCCAAAAACTCTTGATTCACCGAGCAAGTGCAATGTATGATCTTTGACGCTCGGGCTCTTGAATCAACATGTGAAAGATGTGTGGAAGATTTCACCAACTAATATCTTGATTAATGATCTGAAACTTAAACATCACAAGATAATTAGTACACATAACTACATGAGTTAATCATCATCAAAACTAGAGTGGAAGGCCTTTGGGCCAACATTATGTTCTTTTTGATTCTTGTGTATCTCAGTTTTTGTTTTCTTCTATTATTATTTCTCTCTAATGTTTTGTGAACCGTGAGATCTGATTGCTTCGAGACTGCCTAGCTAAAGAAGAGCACTTGATGGCCTATGGAGATGAACAATCCTTCTTTAGATTGTCTTTTCTTTTCATAGTGTAGGTAGCGAAGGTGGACGATCCTATGCGCCATACTTGCACGCCTTCCAAGACAGGGTAAGTCGTCGCGAACAGATCAAAGGTAAGCAAGGTAGAAGAGGTTTGTACGTGTTATAGTTTCTTTCTTTTTTCTTTAGTTTAGATCTCACACTACCATATTCTCAATTTCTTTTTCCATTGTAAATATCACTTCTTCTTCTCCATCTTCTTTCTTTCTAACTTAATATTAAAATAATAAAAACTTTAGAGATAACTTATTGACAAAGCTTCCATCGCTAGTCCCTCCCAGAGGATCACGACCCGCATAGCCTTTGCTATAGCGGATAGTATTGAGCACCTCGCACACCTTTACTTCTCAATCTAATATTCATTATTTTGTGTGCAGGAAAACTTGATCAACAACCGGCCCGGTCGACCGCTTTCCCAACGGTTGAAAATTTGACCGTTGGCGGTCGACTGTCACGGTCGACCGACAGCAGTCAAAGTCTGCTGACAGATTCCAACGGCTATTTTTTGGTTTGTCTTTTGTTGGGGCTTCTCCCAACGAATATTTTGGTTTGTTTAACCCTTTTTTCATCCCCTATAAATAGTGGGAATGTTATACAACTAAAATACAACATTTACAAGAGTAAAATCAAAATTTCTCAAAGTTTAGCCTTTTAGCAAAAAGAATTTTGTTGAGCCAAAATTTTCAATCCTTTTGTGTTTTTGCTTGAAGCTTCTCTTCTACTTCTCTACTTGTTTTAGCACCACACAATCCCTAACCATCTCATCATCTTGGTTATAGGATTGTGCATGTGAGCTTTGTTTGTGGTCAAATGTTGATCACCATTTTCTCATATTGAGAAGTTGTAAAGGTTACGGCCTCAAGCGAGCTAGTGAGCTCTAAGTCGGTATTGCGGCACCTTGAGAGAGGACAAGTGTGTCCGAAGAGTTCTAGTGAGAACTTGTATTGACGATCCGGTGGGATCAAGCATAGTGAAAATACTTCATCGTGTTGAAGGCGGGGACGTAGAGCAGTGGCTCGAACCTCGAAACATATTCTCGTGTTTACGATTGTCCACTTATCTCTAAACTCTCTCTCTCTGCTTTACTTGCACTATTATTTGTTTACTTCCTTGCAAGTTTAATATTATTGTTGTTTATTGTTAATTAGTTTTTACTCCGCATTATTTGCCACTTAGTATAGCCATCACCTATTCACCCCCCTCTAGGTGATTTCAATTGGTATCAGAGCCTAACCCTAGCATTTGGTTTAACCACCTTAGGGAGATCCTCATTATTGGCTATATCTATTTGTTGCATTTATTATTTGTTGTGCACTATACTTGTATTCATGGCATCAGTTGACTTTTCTAGCATCAAGTCCCCACCCAAATTTGATGGGTTGAACTTCCCCATTTGGAAGGTCAAAATGAACCTATTCCTAAAATCCCTAGGAGTTAGAGTTGCCAAGTCCATCACCAAAGAATTTATTGAACCACTCACTGATGAGAGAACATGGTCCGAAGAAACCTCTAAGGACTATGAGGCCAATGTTAGAGCCCAATATGCACTCACTCAAGCATTAAATGAAGATGATCTTTCCCGCATCATAAATTGCAAATCTGCTTATGAAGTTTGGAATGTGCTTATTGTTACTCATGAGGGGACGTCGCAAGTCAAGAGATCTAAATTGACTTGCTCCGTTTTCAATATGAGAATTTCTATATGCTTGATAATGAAGGCATAGATGATATGCTCACTCGTTTCACCAAGATTACTAACGCCTTATCTTCTTTAGGTGAGAACATCGACAATGACCAAAAGATCCGGAAGGTCATTAGAGCTCTTCCCAAGTCTTGGGAAGTCAAGGCAACCACCCTCAAAGAGATAAATGATAAGGAGGAGATGGATTTCTCCGGCTTCATCGGCAATCTCAAAACCCATGAGATGGAGATGAAGGTAAGAGAAGAAAGGGAGGCACCAAAGAAGAAAACTCTTGCTTTCAAGGCGGCTCCATCCTCCTATGATGAAGAGGATTCATCGGAAGACTACGATGAAGACTTTGCCATGCTCATAAGGAAGGTGGGCAAAATCTATAAGAAACGTAGACAAAGCAACTTCCGAAGAGGAAGACCTCAAGGAAGATTTGAAAAGAAGAGAGAGGAACCGGGTCCATGTTTTCATTGCAAGAAGACGGGACACCTAATTGCCGATTGCCCCTCTCTACAAGCTACTACCTCCAAGAACGGGCAAAAGAAGAAAAAGGCAATGGTGGCCACGTGGGATGACTCGGAGTCGGAATCCAAAGAGGAGATCGACACCGCACACATGTACTTCATGGCACATGGCGATGATGCTTCCAAGGTATGTCTATAAAGCTCTTTAGATGATGAAGATTTAACCATGTATGAACTTGCTCATTTTTTGAAGAATTACAAAGTAGGTATGAAATATCACTTGCTCAAAATAAAAAATTGAAAAAGAAAAATGATTCCCTAAAGAATAAATTTGAGCTTGTTTTAAAAGAGAAAAATGAATTATCAAACTCTTTTGAGAAAATAAAAAAGGAATTTGAAAAATACAAAACCTCTTGTAAAGGAAAAAGCCCTATATCTACTTGCAATAAAAATGAATTTTTAGAGATCCAAAAACGTATTGAAGTTTTGGATACAACTTTAAAGAAATGTGCTTTTGACATGACTAAATTTGCATCTATGTTTCCTAAAGGAAAATCCCAAGGGAAATATACTCATCATCAGGCATCTAACACACACAAACATGCACACACACAAAAGCATGCATTTATGTATGGTAAAATTTATACATGTGCACATTATGGCCGCAAAGGCCATTTAGCTAAATTTTGTTATGCTAAGCTAAACTTGTCAAATAAAAATATTTGAGTTCGAGAAAATACTAACCCTATAGGACCCAAAAAGATTTGGGTACAAAAAGACACACCGAATTTAATTGATGCAGGTGCGTCGTCCTCCTCCAAGACATAGGGGGAGATGGTGCCCGAGTTGTGGATGCATCAAGGCTCAACATATACATCGTCGCTTGCATCGCTATTAAAGAGGCACCCATTTTTGGAGATTACCCATAGTTTGGTAACTTCTCCACCTAATATTTCTTTAATATATATATATATATATATATATATATATATATATATATATATATATATATATATATATATATATATATATATATATATATATATATATATATATATATAGGATTTGCTAGTTGCATCTTTATAATAATATGCCTACATGTGTAAACTTGCATATCCATTTTTTTGTATCTTAACTTCGAGTGGATTGAATATTAAATATGTTTTGATTGCTTGCTATATTTTGCTTGTCTATATATCAAGATTTTGTTAACGTAATGCTTCAGAATATTGTCAAAATAAAAATTTATTTAACCAAATTAAGTAAATAAATAGAGATGGCAATTGCATGCCTAACTCTTATCTAGAGGAATTTCGAGGAGAAGTTCAGAACCCTTAACGGCGTATTCGGCTTCAACATCTCATGTTTATCGCTTAATTATTACATAAAAATATATTGTTAATAAATATAAATGAAAATATAAATAAAACCTTCTACTGAGTTTTTTTTCATGCCAAATAAGATTTTCAATGTTATTTTTATATAATATATATCCTTTGTTTTTAAAAAGAAAATTTTCTTAAACTCAACACAGTTTTTGAACCGGTTTCAGCTGTACCGGTCGACCGGCCCGGTCGACCGATTTGGCCTGGCATAAGGCCCGGTCGACCGACCCGGTCGACTGTTATAGCCTGGAACAGAAAATTGTTTTCAGCCCTTAGCCAGTCGACCGACGCGGTCGACCGACTGAAACTGAGATTGCTCTCGGTTTCCACCGGTCGACCGGCCCGGTCGACCGGCAGTCGGGTAACCTGTTTTTTTTACCCGACTATATAATAACCCTAACCCTATTTTTCCCTCATCTCTTTCTTCCACCGCCTCCAACTTCTTTCCTCCTCTCTTCTCTCAACCCTAAACCCATTTCAATCCATCTCTATCTCTCCCAACCTCAAATTCTTTCCATAAAAATTTAGGAAATTGGTTTCAGGCTCCAGATCTACTCTCTCTCTCTCTCTCTTCGGTATTTCTCTATTTTTTCAAGGTATAATCTCATATTTTTCCTTGAAATTTCTAAGTTTATTTGTTTAGATCTTGTTATATTTCGTGCCTATCTTGCTAATCTATCATCATGTTTAAAAGAACCTGTTCTGAAAAGGGAAAAACCCCCTAATCTTCATCCTCCCCCTTTTGTATCTCAAAATGCATCCTATAGGCATGTCATAATCTCCACTAAAAATGTGAATTCAGGTAGAACTGTGGTGCTTAGTGATTTTAAGCACCTTAATTTTACATCTATCCTAGCATCTAGCTCCTTTGAAAATTTTGTCACCATTAAAGAACCTGTCTATCCTGCTTTGGTGCAATATTTCTATTCAAATCTCACTTTTGAACATAATCACATCAAATCCAGAGTCTTGGGCAAAGATATAGATATCTCACTTCAACAATTTGCACGTCACCTACACCTCTCCTGTGAGGGGGTAGACATTTATAACTTCGATCTACATGATTTTGAATTTCCTGACGGTGAGTCTGCCTACACCGCATCCACCCTGCTTCATGATGATGATAACCCCGATTTAGTTAGAAACGAGGAGTTGAAGTACTATACTCTCACCGCCCAGGTCCTGGCCAAAATCGTGTTTTATAACCTCCTACCAAAATCAGGAGAATATAGTCACGCTAGGGGTTCTGCTCCTCTTGTCATCTATTGCCTTCTGAAAGGCATTAGAATCAACATCCCTAAACTCATCATCAACTACATGACTTCTGATCATCTTCTTGTCCCAAACCGGCACTTGCCTTTTGGGATGCTCATCACACGTCTTTTATGAAATCACCTAGAGGGGGGGTGAATATGTGATAGTGGTAATCTATGAACTAAATGCGGAATTTAAAAACTAATTGCAATTACAACAAATGATGCACACAACCAAGCAAGTAAATGATATAGCAATATGCACAAAGTAAAGAGAGAGAGAGATAGAGAAAGAGTCAAGGGATCAAGTGCAAACAACAAGATATGTTACGAGGTTCGAGCACCCAGCTCTACATCCCCGCCTTCACACAGAAGGATTTTAAGTCCACTAGCTTGTCCACAAAGGACTCCCACAAAGGGAACCTCCACCGAGGATTTGGGGAAATCACAATACAAGGAGTACCCAACTCCTCTCCTTACAAACACAACCTCCTCCTTGAGGCACAACACCAAGCCAACCAAAACAATCACCTCACACCTTGAGGGATACAACCCACTTGCACAATCTCCTCAACACAATGAGGGAAAGGCACAAAGCCAAGCAAATGAAGAGTTTTCAACTTAGTGGTCTAAATAACAACCACAAACAATTTCTTTCTCCCACACAAAGATCCTATAGAATAAGATAGTAGATTTTAGCTCAAGTGTGGAGAAAACCAATGGAATGGAAATCAAAATCACAAAGAAAAATCCTTGGGAAAAACTGAAACCAAGATATAGATGTTGAATCAAAACTCTTTTCCCAAAAACCCTTTTCTTTGATTTTCCAAACCCTAGCAAAAACACCAAATAGATTGTCCAATTCAAGTTCAAAAACTTCTTTTGATTGCTGTGAAAACACCAGAGAGTAGGAAAAATTCGCACAAAAAATTCTTAGAGAAAACAGGCTATGAATGGGGTATTTATAGCCCCCAGAAAAATATAGCCGTTGGCTGCAGAATCTGCCAAAAATACACTACCGGTCGACCGGCCAACGGTCAAATTCTGCCCGTTGCCAGTAACCGGTCGACCGCCCGGTCGACCGAAACAAACAGAGACTAGCCTGCATGCAGTCGGTCGACCGTGCGGTCGGCCGGCCCAATAGGCAGCCAGCGTGCACGTATCCGTGCACGTCGGTCGACTGATACGGTCGATCGGCTACATGGTGCGGTCGACCGTAGCGGTCGACCGACCTAGCCTGGCAGAGGCTGTTCTGGTCAGCAAAAACATGGTGAAAATAATTTTAAAACTTCTTGTTAATCTTGTAAAAATCCTCAAAAATAGTTTTAACATTTTGCATTGATATATAAACATATGATAAAGATTTCAACTCAAATATCATGCAATTTGAACTATTTTTGTGTCTTATCATTTTTACCAAAAACCAAAAACTGTATTTTCTAAAACTTGAATTTTGAATAGAAAATACGTTTTGTCCAAAACTCTTCCAAATACAAAAACATGATATTTAAACACTTTGAAGCATGATGCATATGGATAGAAATCCAATATACATGAAACATATATATATATATCATAGTTTTTGTCTTTAATTCCAAAAATAAGTTTTTTTAAAACACAAAACATAAAACACATGAAATAAGTATATCAAAGTAAGTTTGTCTAAGAGTTGAAGCATGCATGTATATAGAACAAATCTAATATACATTAAACCATGTAAACTTGTTTTGATATAATATCTATTCATGCAAACCAAGATCGGTTAAACCAAAAACCGAAAACCAAAACATGAAACGTGTCTGTTGTGAACTTGAGCATATCATACTATTCTAATCTTTACAATTTGGATCTAAATACAAAACTAAACTATGGTACCGATGTCTTCTTGTAGAGCGCCGTCTCCAAGCCGACTCGATCCAAAACTTCGAGATCCACCGAGCTTGCTCCTAAGAGTGCTATATATGATCTTGTCGCTCGGGCTCTTGAATCACCATGTGGGTAGCTTCCAAATTATCTTGTTGAAGCTAATCACCAACTAATATCTTGACTAATGATCTGAAACTAAAATCACAAGATTATTAGTACACATAACTACATGAGTTAATCATCATCAAAACTAGAGTGGAAGGCCTTTGGGCCAACAATCTCCCCCTTTTTGATGATGACAAAACTCATGGAGTTATATATGCATGGATTAAAGTTAAGCTTCAAAGAAGCTCCCCCTTAACTCATGCATAGGAATAAACAACAAATATATGCAATGAATACTAAACATGAAACATGCATAGATATGCATAAAACAATAAATGGTTCTAAATACCAATGAAATTTTAGATATCAATGAAATTTTCAAAACAAATAAACATGCTCTAGATACCAATTGCTTTCAAAAACAAATAAACATGCTCTAGATACCAATTTCTCTAGATGCTAATTAAACTTAACATATGTAAAACAAAACTAATGATCTCTTTTACAAGCTCCTGATACCAAAAATAAACATGTTCTTTTAAATAATACTTTTGATACCAATAGAACTTAATAAACAATAGAACTTAATAAAAACAAATAAAGCTTGCATACAAACATGCATATAAACTCAAATTCTTCTCCCCCTTTTTGTCAATCATCAACAAAGGGGTTAAAAACAAAACAAATAAAAGATATATTCTTCTCCCCTTTTTGTCCAAAACAAAGAATCAATAAAGGGTAATCAAAAACAAAATGTTCTCCCCCTTTTGGTCTAAAACAAAAAAAACGATATCAATGAGGGGTCAAATCAAATATGATACCAATTAAAACTGTGACAAGGAAGTGCATATTGATACCAATAAAAAATATACCAATTGAAAAACAAGAATCTTGATACCAATTGATAAATAAACAAACAACATACCAATTGTAAATAAACAATCTTGATATCAATTGAAATTAAATATCACAAATTTTGAATTTCTAAACATAAATGTTGATACCAATTGAAATTAAACATAGATCTTAATACCAATTGAAATTATTATTCTTCAAGGCATAAGATACCAATGAAACTATTATTTTTTATTATAAAGTAAGGGAGTGGAATACAAAATACCAATTGAAAGATAAAATACAAGATTTTCTCCCCCTTTATGGAATACCAATTAAAACTATGATAAGGCTCGAATTAAGATACCAATTGAAAGCTAAATCAATTGAAACAAAGTTGAAGCTTAGGCCTTAGCATAAACAAGAATATATGTATGAAAAATTTGATACCAATCGAAATTGATACAATTTGAAATGAAATCATACATACAAAAAAATATATATATGAGTATACAAGAAAATGTTAAGATTGATACCAATTGAAAGAATTCAATGATACCAATTGAAACAACAATAATGATCAAGAGTATATCTCATATTCCTATCCTCCCAATCATGGTTCAAGTTTTTAAATGATTTTCATTGTAAAGTATACATGAACATGATCGCCCATCCATCCGCCCGTGGAAGGTAGGGTTTTCAAAAATAGGTTTGAAAATGTAGTATGTTTGAAAATCTCTACCATAGTGAAGAATACGAACTAGTTATAAGAAGAAAAAAAATTTAAACTAGAACGAAATCCTTCAAGCAAGGAATAAAACAAAATGTTTTTCATGAAACACATGTAAATCACATGATCACTAACACTCAAAATCCATAAAGCACATATCATAGTCTCATGAAAACAAATCATGAGTAAACAAGTAAAGTGAGTGAACAAGTGTTATGTGACACATATCAACATGAAAATATTCAATTAAGCTCATGTGAAATTCCTTAAAATATGAAAACATGAAACACTAAATTTTCATTTCCATTAGAAATTACCTAAAAATATGAAAATCATGAAAATCATGAAAATCATCAAAACGATTTAAACTTCAAGGCATATGTATGTCATGTACAAACTAAAGTATACATACATATCCTAAACATAAAGAGTCCACAAAAGTATATGCATGAAGGCACATGGCTCAAGGATGTATATGTATATCTAATAATTTGGACAAGATAGACATATACATGAAGTTAAAACACATGATCATAAAAACATATCCACAATAGGAATATAGGTTAAAATGCATGAATCATCAAAAATAGACTATACTAGCACATCTAATGGGTACAAATAGGCATTCAAGCACAAACATATACAAAGATTTACTTGTGGCCCATTCTATGTACAAGTATAAATCCTAGTCTTAATGAAAACTAACATCTAAACGTATATCCAAAACATGAAGCATAAAACGGGTCAAGAATCATCATGATAAACATAAAAATGATCATGAAGTAAATCCACATGCTATTAGAATCATGATATACATAATAGCCAAACAATGGTGAGAACACAACAAATGGGTCTATCTAAACATGGGTGATCTCAAAAGCTATATATGCAAGTCAATAGTCTAATAATCATGGAATTCAACAAACTAAACAAAACATGGGTCAATAAAACAAAACATCATAAACATCCATATGATCATTATGTATATGCATGTGCATTAGATCTAGGGCATACATGTTAGTACTAAACAAGGTGAGAACACAAAGATAAGTTTATGTTAAACATGGGAGTCTCAAATAACTAAACATGTACATCACTAATCTAATGAGCATGGCATAGGCATAATGAACAATAAAACATAACATGCTATAAATAGATAAACATGAAAAAGCATGTAAATAAAAATGGGAGTTAGAGATTGATACTAAAACCGATGAAGTCACCTCTCTAGTTCTCCAAACCAATGGTGGTCTTCCCCATCAAACTCCCCTTGAAAGTGATGCATCCAAAAAGTTTTCTTTAGGCACGGAACGCATCCACTTCAAGGCACCAATACTCTCACGTGATGCGAGAGCCCACTCCTACATCAAAAAATAAAGGGGTGGTCTTTGGTACCCATTTCCTTTTGGGTCCACGGGGGTTAGTGTCTTTTCTAACCCAAACAAGATTAGTTGCTAAATTTTCAAAATGTAAGCGATCATAGCAAAATCTAGCAAGATGGCCTTTTCGGCCACAATGTGTACATGTGTACACATGAGCATATGTGTTATGGTTGTGTCCGTGGAAAGCATGTGTATGCCGTGTAGGGTGTGCATGCAACGATGGACCTTGTTTCTTGTGAACCAAGATTTCCAAACGTGTATGATTTAAAGTGCATTGGCTAAAAGTGGAGCCCAAACATTTAACACTTTTCTTCAAAACATTTATATCTTTTTCAATACTTGAAGATAAAGTGGAGCATGCAATAGGTGTGGAAGAAGAAGAAGCAATACTAGCATGGCACACATGAGAATCAATATCATTTTTAAAGATTCATTTTTCTTTAAAACTAAATCCAATTCTTTTGTAATAGAATCAATTTCATTTTTCAAAACAAGGTTATCTTTTAAAACAAAATCCAATTTAGAAGATAACACCTCATTGTTTTTCACAACAACATCACAATCATTTTTGCTTTTCAAAAATTCATTTTCCTTTAAGGCAAGTTCAAGTTGAGATTTAAGTGAGTCACGTTCACTAGTAATCTCTTCCTTCTCTTGCAAAACCGATTCAAAAGTTGAGCATAAACCCTTTAATTCATCTTTCAAAACAAGATTATCCTCTTTCAAAAGTTTGTGTTTTTCCAAGAATTTTTCAAGCTTTGTGGCAAGTTCCATATTTAAGGTTTGAGCTTCTAAGCAACCATCACAATAGGAACTAGAGCAATCATCTAATTGAGAATCCGATTGTACCTCAAGGGAGTCCTTCCCTTGGACCATGAAGCAATGCTCTTCGGACTTTTCTCTCATAGATCTCCTCATCTTGTTAATAATCCTTGGTAGCTCGGGAGAAGTCAATATGCTCCAAACTGCAAAAGCCGAATCATAATGATCAAATACCGGTAAAAGATGTTCATTAAGAGATGCTCTAATTACTCTAAGTGCTAATGCATTAGCTTTTTATGCTTGCTATGATTAGGGGATGATTCTTGAGTAGTGGTTTGATAAACTAGATGTCCTAGGCTTTTTAAATGACTACTCATATTGGCCTTCCAAGCATCAAGTTTAAAATGGTCAAACATAGGAGGGCTATCCATGAGTGAACTATATGTGTGCAAATGAAAAAAGCAAATGAAGATTAGCAAACCAAGATCTCACTCCTAGGTGGTTAAACCTAAATATCAGGAGCGTATGCTCTGATACCAATTGAAATCACCTAGAGGGGGGGTGAATAGGTGATAGTGCTAATCTATGAACTAAATGCGGAATTTAAAAACTAATTGCAATTACAACAAATGATGCACACAACCAAGCAAGTAAATGATATAGCAATATGCACAAAGTAAAGAGAGAGAGAGATAGAGAAAGAGTCAAGGGATCAAGCGCAAACAACAAGATATGTTACGAGGTTCGAGCACCCAGCTCTACATCCCCGCCTTCACACAGAAGGATTTTAAGTCCACTAGCTTGTCCACAAAGGACTCCCACAAAGGGAACCTCCACCGAGGATTTGGGGCAATCACAATACAAGGAGTACCCAACTCCTCTCCTTACAAACACAACCTCCTCCTTGAGGCACAACACCAAGCCAACCAAAACAATCACCTCATACCTTGAGGGATACAGACCACTTGCACAACCTCCTCAACACAATGAGGGAAAGGCACAAAGCCAAGCAAATGAAGGGTTTTCAACTTAGTGGTCTAAACAACAACCACAAACAATTTCTTTCTCCCACACAAAGATCCTATAGAATAAGATAGTAGATTTTAGCTCAAGTGTGGAGAAAACCAATGGAATGGAAATCAAAATCACAAAGAAAAATCCTTGGGAAAAACTGAAACCAAGATATAGATGTTGAATTAAAACTCTTTTCCCAAAAACCCTTTTCTTTGATTTTCCAAACCCTAGCAAAAACACCAAATAGATTGTTCAATTCAAGTTAAAAACTTCTTTTGATTGCTGTGAAAACACCAGAGAGTAGGAAAAAATTCGCACAAAAAATTCTTAGAGAAAACAGGCTATGAATGGGGTATTTATAGCCCCCAGAAAAATATAGCCGTTGGCAGCAGAATCTGCCAAAAATACACTACCGGTCGACCGGCCGGTCGACCGTCCAACGGTCAAATTCTGCCCGTTGCCAGCAACCGGTCGACCACCCGGTCGACCGAAACAAACAGAGACTAGCCTGCATGCAGTCGGTCGACCGTGCGGTCGGCCGGCCAATAAGCAGCCAGCGTGCACGTATCCGTGCACGTCGGTCGACTGATACGGTCGACCGGCTACATGGTGCGGTCGACCGGAGCGGTCGACCGACCTAGCCTGGCAGAGGCTGTTCTGGTCAGCAAAAACATGGTGAAAATAATTTTAAAACTTCTTGTTAATCTTGTAAAAATCCTCAAAAATAGTTTTAACATTTTGCATTGATATATAAACATGTGATAAAGATTTCAACTCAAATATCATGCAATTTGAACTATTTTTGTGTCTTATAATTTTTACCAAATAAAAAACTTTATTTTCTAAAACTTGGATTTTGAATAGAAAATACGTTTTGTCCAAAACTCTTCCAAATACAAAAACATGATATTTAAACACTTTGAAGCATGATGCATATGGATAGAAATCCAATATACATGAAACATATATATATCATAGTTTTTGTCTTTAATTCCAAAAATAAGTTTTGTTAAAACACAAAACATAAAACACATGAATTAGGTATATCAAAGTAAGTTTGTCTAAGAGTTGAAGCATGCATGTATATAGAACAAATCTAATGTACATTAAACCATATAAACTTGTTTTGATATAATATCTATTCATGCAAACCAAGATCGGTTAAACCAAAAATCGAAAACCAAAACATGAAACGTGTGTGTTGTGAACTTGAGCATATCATACTATTCTAATCTTTACAATTTGGATTTAAACACAAAACTAAACTATGGTACCGATGTCTTCTTGTAGAGCGCCGTCTCCAAGCCGACTCGATCCAAAACTTCGAGATCCACCGAGCTTGACTCCTAAGAGTGCTATATATGATCTTGTCGCTCGGGCTCTTGAATCACCATGTGGGTAGCTTCCAAATCATCTTGTTGAAGCTAATCACCAACTAATATCTTGACTAATGATCTGAAACTAAAATCACAAGATTATTAGTACACATAACTACATGAGTTAATCATCATCAAAACTAGAGTGAAAGGCCTTTGGGCCAACATTTTGAAGCAGCTAAATTTTGATCTTTCCTCTGAACGGTCGATTGAACCGTCAGTAGACATCAACAGCACCCTCCTCAAGAGGATGCGTCCTAGGGAGCGTCATCCAGCTCCTCAGTCGCAGCCTTTCTTTCCTGCTGTTCCTGGATCATCCTCTGCCTCTTCTGCTCCCTTTGACCCCTATCTAGCCTTATCTACTTAGCTTCGGGAGCACCACCAGCAGCTTTCTGCTGAGATGACCGAGCACCATCAACAGATTTCAGCTGAGATGACCGAGCATCGCCAGCAGCTTTCCATTGAGATGACCGCAAACTATCAGCGGCTGGAGCAGCGTTTAGACAATGATCTCAGCCATATCGGTGACTCCATTCGCTATATGCATACCTGTCTCGGCGGCATCTACAACAGGTTTGATTGGCCGGCTTCTCTTCCTAGTGAACGTCCTCAGCCACTTCCTCCTTCCGGCCCTCCGTTTGCCGCCTGGGCTCCTGCTTCTTCTGCTCCTCCTACTTCTACTCCGCCACCTACTTCCCCGGAGGACGCAGATTTCGGGAGTCATTGGCCCCTTTTGATGATGTCAAAAGGGGGAGAGATTTCTTGGAGTTATTTATGGGTTATGTTATTTTGGACATATGTTATGGACATGTGTTATGTGTTATGTTTTCTGGGTTGTTTATCTATGCTGTATTTGGATATTAGTTTGCTTAGACATGTGGACATGTGTTATTTGAGTTTGCTTTCTGTATGGACATGTGGACATGTGTTATGTTTTTGGGTTTGAGGTTGGCATGAATCTCCTATCTTGTATGGACACCTTTTTTTTATTATGATAAGACATTTATCTTTGTTATCACCATGTGGTATAGATATAAATGGTTGGTTGTCGATTGCTTATTGTTCTATGTTTGTTCCAACCTTCTACCACTTACTTTGGAGGATGGACGTATTTATGGATGGATGGAGGTAACCATATATGCATACATGTTTATATTTCTATATCTTTGATATGCATGGATGGTTGGCGTATGTGCTTATTATCATATCATATATATGCCCTTGTTATGTATTTAGATTTTTATATCATATTCTCTTATATGCATATGTTAAGGGGGAGCTTCACTTGAAGTCTCCACCCAAAATATTTATAATAACTCTATATGTTTTGTCATCATCAAAAAGGGGGAGATTGTTGGCCCAAAGGCCATTAACCCTAAGTTTTGATGATTATAAACTATATGTAGTTAGGTATTAACAAAGTTGTTTAAATAAAGTTTCAGGTAAAAACATAGGTTGATTGACGGCTCCTACACAAGACTCACATTTGGAAGCCGCGAGGATTTAGATCCCAGAGCCTAACACACTAGAAGAGCTCAAGGATCAATCAAACAAGTTGAGAAGACTATACAAGATTTGTATCTTTGCATTTTCTTTTTAGTTAGGATTTATAGTCTATTTGTCAAAACAGAGATAATAGAGGTTGATAACATTGGGATTGCCACACACACACATTTGATATTGCTTCATTCTTTCAAACAAAATTTTATTACAAAATTTCTTATCAAGTTTTAGAAAAATGAAGTTTGAAAAATTTAGTTTTTGGAAAAACTAGTTTTTGGAAAAACGGTATTTAAGTTTAGAAAAAGAATTTTTATCAAAATATAGTTCAAATTGTTTTGGTGTTGATCTATGATCACATTATGATCTTTCTTAGCCCTAGAACTCTATTTTGTATCTACCCATCTAAAGAAAATTTATCGAAAAAAATTAATACTTCAAAAGTTTTCAAAACTATAATATTTGTCCTTGTCCGGTCGACCGCTGGCAGAGCAGAACTGCTCTGTCGGTCGACCGACATGCACCAATGTGCATTGTGCACCTCGGTCGACCGTCCCAGTCGACCAGCAGAAAGAGCAGAGCTCTCTGTTTGTTCCGGTCGATCGGCCCGGTCGACCGACAGAGAGTGGTCACTCTCTGTTTGGGACTTCAGTCGACCGGCCCGGTCGACCGCTTTCCCAACGGTCAGAAATCCGACCGGTGGCGATCGACCGTCCCGATCGACCGACAGCAGTCAGAGTCTGCTGACAGATTCCAACGGCTATTTTTTGGTTTGTCTTTTGTTGGGGCTTCTCCCAATGAATATTTTGGCTTGTTTAACCCTGTTTTCATCCCCTATAAATAGTGGGAGTGTTATACAACATTTACAAGAGTAAAATCAAAATTTCTCAAAGTTTAGCCTTTTAGCAAAAAGAATTTTCTTGAGCCAAAATTTTCAATCCTTTTGTGTTTTAGCTTGAAGTTTCTCTTCTACTTCTCTACTTGTTTTAGCAGCACACAATCCCTAAAGTTTCATCTCCTCATCTTGGTTATAGGATTGTGCATGTGAGCTTTGTTTGTGGTCAAGTGTTGATCACCGTTTCCTCATATTGAGAAGTTGTAGAGGTTGTGGCCTCAAGCGAGCTAGTGAGCTCTAAGTCGGTGTTGCGGCACCTTTAGAGAGGACAAGTGTGTCCGAAGAGTTCTACTGAGAACTTGTATTGACGATCCGGTGGGATCAAGCATAGTGGAAATCCTTCATCGTGTTGAAGGCGGGGACGTAGAGCAGTGGTTTGAACCTCGAAACATATTCTCGTGTTTGTGATTATCCACTTATCTCTAAACTCTCTCTCTGCTTTACTTGCACTATTATTTGTTTACTTCCTTGCAAGTTTAATATTGTTGTTGTTTATTGTTAATTAGTGTTTAATCCGCATTATTTGTCACTTAGTAGCAATCACCTATTCACCCCCCTCTAGGTGATTTCAAAATGATGGTCTCACAAAGCCCACAAAACTCTCAAATTCAAGATCCTTACTCCATGTTCTAAGTTCCATAATAAGAAAAAGAACCTATGGACTCAGATAGGAGTTGAAAAACTTGATTTAGTTCAAAAATATTTTTTTTCAATTTATCAATAGGCTAGAAGCACAAATGAGTCGTTTGATCAACATAGTGAAAGATAAGAATGAGAAAACTCTACCTAACACATGTTCGACCATTTCTGATTGTCCTAACCATATTGATGAAAATCAAGCATCATGGTGTTTTGAAGACTATGAGCAAGATTCGATTTCATCACAAAACCTTAAACTTGACCAATGTCAACTATTGATAAATTGGCAATTTTTATTTCAATGAAATTAACCTTGAATGTGAATGTGACCCTGATCCCCAACTTTGTGATTCAATTCTGTTGACTCCGGTATCCAACCCAACTTGGAACCATTTTCAGAGCCAACATTTATTCACCAATTTTGGAGAGAGACATTCTATTGATGGGAAAAGAATGTGAAATTAGATTCTTTGATTTGGACTCAACTCTTAATCAAAACCAACTCTCAAATCCAAAGTTAATTTTTTCGAGTTGGTATTAGTTCCTGAACCTATCACTCTTGAGGCCAAGTCAACCATTCACCATGTCACATTCTTTTGTTAGGAATCGGTATAGACCAGGATGACTCCGTGATAATTTTTTAAAAGTGGTCATGTAAAGGGAATGATTTTCATGATAGGATCTTTCATGATCCTATTCATATTTGGGATTGTAAATATGTAAATAGAAAAGAGGTCAATAAAAGTGAATTCCGTGAACCACCACATTGCTTTGATTTAGTAGCAACACTTGACCCAGTCTGATCACCACCGGAACCACCACCTTAAGGTAATATTTTCCTTCCCTTTCTTCTTTTCATGTATTTATACATTCATTTATACATTAAGGACAATGCATAGGATAGCTGTAGGGGAGGCTTCTAACATAACATAGGTTTTCTTTTTTTATTTTAAATTTAACATTTTCTTTGCTTTAAAAAGAAAAAAAACTTTTTGAAAAAAGAAACAATATTTTGACCTATTTTTTGTAAGAATTAAGTTAATTTTAAAGAATAGGAGAATCATATTTTATACTTGGTCAAAATAAGATTATTTGTTTGATTTCTAGGGTTAGAAAGAAAATTTGAAAAAGTAATTTAGTTTTAATTTTTACCTTGATGAAATATGCATACTTTATACACTTACACACTTAGGGTTCAAAAACAAAGATTCATATGGCTTACTATAAAAAAAAATAAAAAATTTATATATATCAAAATTTCTTTGATTAAGCTGGGTGTTTGTGCCTCATAAAGTATTAGTTTTCACGCCTAAAAGTGGTCCATATAACAAATAAAATCTATAGTCTTGTGGCCTTATTTGCTCGGGTCCGTAAGTCCCTGGGGTGTTTCTCACCTGGTATCCTAAGACCGTCTAGTTTAGGTGTCACCGACTAAAGGCTCGTTACATGAGCAGATTAGAAAGCCTAATAGAACTAAGGACTAATATAACCAAAAGGATAAAAAAGAGAAAAGAAAATAAGGAATAAGAGTTAGAGTTAAACAATTCCGAGTCAAAATTTCACGGTCACAAAGATGCATATAACTTAGGGTAAAATAATAGACTATGTGAGAAATACAGTTTGACTCCTTACCTTGATTGATAATAAGTTTTTGAATAGAGACTACGTTTAGGAATGAAAATTTGATTTTCCTATAACTTATAGATTACTTAATTCTTACAATAATACTTCAAATATGTTTATCTATAAAAATGTGTTTTCAAAAATACTAACACTTTGTTTCTCTTTCTTTATGATTTTGCGGGTGTATTCCACTGAAAACCCTTACGAGACAAAACTCATCCTCTAGGAAAAACCTAGAGGTTTAACGGCTTGTTGCATATGCTCAATGCAATCGCGTGACCTGCGAAAGTGGTCTAATAATTTCTTCAGTTTAATTTTGATGTTTTGCTTGAGGACAAGCAAAAGATAGGTGTGGGGGTGTGTCAGTCGCTGATACTACATATTTATTGTCACATTCTAATATTTATTATTTAATAAACTCTATTTTTAATCCTATTTATTGTCTAAATTATATGCAAGCCTTTACTAAAAGAGAGGGAAGAGAAAAAAGCCCAAAAACCCATTAAAATTCTGATTTAATTCAGAATTAATTCAAATCAAGGATCAGGACAAATCAGGAAAAATCAAAGAAGATAAAATCCGTTAAAGAATTAGTTACATCAGATCTTTACAAATCAAGTGATTAAAGCAAAAGATCAAAAGGAGAATCGTCAAAATTCAGGACCCAAACTGAAAATCTAGCAAGAGATAAAGATGATTCTTTGAAACAGGGATCTGCACCCCCGGGTGTGGCTACCTTGTCTAACCTAGGCCGCGGAATTGCGGCCAAACCCGTGTTTTCGTGGGTATCCCGTGGAATCAGGGGGAGAATTTTGCTTCTCCTATCTTCGTACGCTCTCCCCTTTTTCATTTCTCTTTTAAATACCTACAATCTCAAAGGCAAAAAGGGACGATTAGGCAGAGAAGGATTCTTAGGCTAGTTTTCATTCTTTTTTAGTGTAAGTTTTCATTTTCATTTTTATATAATTTTTATTTATTTATAAGCATAGGTTAAACTGAGATTCATGTAAGTAAGAGAGAGAGAGAGATTTATGTTGAGAGTGGCACTGATGTAACCTCTTCCTTTCTTTCATCATTTTTACAAGCAATCAAAGGTAACTTGTTTATGTTTTTCTTTGCTTTTGTGGTCTTCTTCTCTTTACTACTTTTTCTCTTTTGGTTTTTTATGAGTATCCAAGTGAATCCAGTAGCATCGGTATAACCTTATTGTGTGTTTGCCACAGATATTTCATGATGATGATCTTCTCCTCTAGATTCTGTATTATTTTATTCTTATTCTTCTTGATAATGTAATACAAATAGGGACTGAGTTCGATCTTATGGATTATGCGTTGATCGCCTCTGAAGTAAGGTAAACGTGTCAAGGATCCAAGGTAAGTTATCAACACAAGGGTAAGTATCATCTTCTTTAGTTTTCCTTTATTTTAATTCCTTTCTTTAGAATCCCAATTCAAGACCAACTTTTTTCTCTTTATTTAGTTTTTCTTTTTATTTCGTAAATAAAATAATAACAACAACATAACCGTCTTTTCTTTGACCATCTTCTTCACATCTTCTAACTTAACATTTTTTTTTCCTAAAACTGAGAAGAACATGTTTTGTAAACTCTAAAAGAAACGAACTTATTAAAAGCTTCAATGCTAGTCCGTCCTTGTGGATCTTGACCCGCATAACCACTTTCTATAGTGGTAGTATTGAGAACTTGCACATTCCGTTCTTTAAATCTAAACTATCACTTTTCTTGTGCAGGTTTAAACTCAATCAATTACAAAGCGAAATCATTGAGTTTGAATGTTTGAAGGAGTAATACAAAGAGGAGAAGACTTTGCTGAGATCTGGGAGAGGTTTTCATCACGACAGCCTGCACAAGCTTTTCATATGTTAGATGAATTTCTTCTCAAAAGAAGCCGATTATATGCACTAAGGACTTCGTTGAGAGAGAGAGATATTTGAGACTTGCATGGACGCAGGCTTCCAGGACATTTTGGGAGAGACAAGTCGATGACAAGTCTTAAAGAAAGATACTACTGGCCCAACTGGGAAAGGATGTGACTACAATTGTGAAAAGCTGCCCAGTGTGTCAAGTCGCTAAAGGCCAAGCTCAAAATACGAGCTTGTATACACCTTTGCCCATCCCGAAGGATATTTTGGAAGACTTGAGTATGGATTTCGTGTTAGTACTTTCTTGCATACAAAAGGGAGTAGATTCTATCTTCGTGATAGTTGATCGATTCTCCAAGATGGTACACTTTATTCCTTGTCAGAAGACAGCCGATGCACCACATGTTATCAAATTATTTTTTCAAGAAATAGTGAGACTGCATAGCATGCCGAGTTTCATTGTTTCAGATCGAGACAACAAGTTCTTGGCAATATTTTGGACTACCCTGTGGAGGAAGTTTGACATATCTTTGAAGTACAGTAGCACGGGGAACCTGCAAACCGATGGCCAAAAAGAAATTGTTAAACGCACCCTAGGCAACTTAGTAATGATTATATGTGGAGACGGACCAAGAGCATGGGCTCAAGCTCTGCCTCAAGTGGAGTTTGCTTACAATAGCATAACTCACAGTTCAGCGGGTATGTCGCCCTTTTCTATTGTCTATCAGAAGGTACCTCATCATCTCCTAGACTTAGCCAAATTGTCCATTGGCGAGAAGTTTAGTAATCCAGCTAGTGCCATGGCTAAGCAAGCCATATATGTTCAAAACGAGCTTCGAACAAGGTCAGAGAAATCCAATGCAAGATACAAAGCCACTGCTGACAAAAGGAGGAGATAAAAGGTCTTCGGCGAAGGAGGCATGGTGATGATATATTTGGGAAAAGAAAAAATTCCTACGAGAATGTGCAACAAGTTGAAGTCAATGAATTATGATCCGTTTAAGACCATGAAGAAGATCATGATAATGCATACGTTATAGATCTTTCAAATGATATGACGATGTCCAAGGCATTTAAAATAGCAGATCTCTACAATTATTACCCTACAAAGCAACTATATCCTAACTATAACTCGAGGTTGAGCTCTTTTGAAGAGGGAGGGACTGATGTAGGAGATCAAGTAGGCTGAAATAGCTTAACCTGTCAACAGGCTTTTCTCGAGAGCCCGGGTTTGTCGGTCTTTCTTGACCTGTTGACAGTCCCTTCATATGGACTATCGACAGAATTTTATCGAGAGTTCAGGTTTGATATTTTTTTCTTGCCTGTCGACAACCCCCTTCAGCTATCGAAACGCATGTGACATATCACTGTTTTATTTGGAGTTATTTTAATTCGCTTTTTATTTGCCTATATAAGGCCATTGTATCTTAGGGATTTAAGTATTCAAATTTTATTCAATAAACTTTTGAGTTTTCTCTTATATTTACTCGTGGATTTGAGTTGTTCCTTTTGGCTCTTGGATTAAGGCTATTCTAACTCGTGAATTCGAGTAGTTACCCCTGCCTATAGATCTCTTCAGGGTCTGTTAGTGCTAGAATGAGATCTAACCACGTCGTTCCTCTTCTTCGCTCCACATCTGCGTCAAAATCTTAATCCGACCTGATGACTGGAACCCAAACATGACCATGAATTTTGAGTTAGGGCCTAAAGTAAATGGGTGCGGGTCAAATACGAGTCAACCTATCTAACCTGATTATTTATTGGATAGGGTTAGGTTCATGCTTGTTGAGACCTCAGTTGACCCGATAAGACCCGTTATATATTATCTAATATGTACCTGCTATATTACACAACAGAATAAAAGTGGCCAAACAGATTAATCAACAAAATAGATGTGGCCAAACAGCTAGTATGTTTTGTTTGTACTATTTGGTATTAGGTTCGAATAAAGACGACTTTAAAACTTATTAGATATTTATTTTCTTTACATTAAACCAACCAAGCACAAACGATGATCTGACGGATAACTGGGATACTAAATTATTATTTGTAGTTCAACTATTCAATCTAAAACTATATTAACATAGAGAGAGCAGTGTCATTTTGTATTATTAATTGTAATCCAAGTATTCAATCTAGAACATAGAGAGAGTAGAGGAAGAGATATGAAGATTGATTCCTTTCTTAGGTCTCTTGGAATGAAGAGTAGCCCCCTTCGCCTATTCAAAATTGATGACCTAACCCTATTTTTTGCTTTCCTTGCCTGCTGCATCCTCTTCAATTTATTCTCTTCCTCGTCTATTTCATCTCTTCGAAACTCGATTTATTTGTTTGCATTTGTAAGTATTCATCTTTACCTACTCTCTCTCTACTTTTGAACTGCATCCTTCATATTTCCCTTCTGTTTGCAATCATCTATTTATTATTTTCCTACAACTCAACAACATCCTTCCGTTTTCCTATATATTTCGTTAGAGAAGCTTTCGATATATATAATGGGTGCATAGGTAACTAGTGAAAGAGGGTGCAGAGAGCTATTGTTATTTTGTTTGAAAAACTTTATTTGTTATTATTTCTTCGCAAAGAACTCTGTTGCTAGAGACCTTAGTTTGATGTGCGTCTTGTAGGAGTTTGAAACCTCGTGACGTGTGGAAATTTTATTTCTACTGATAATTATGGTTCTAATTGACATTTATGTCTTAAATGAATCAAACTTGAACAAATATAGTCACAGCTCAGTAAAATAAATGAACAAGTTTGAGCATAGATAAGCTCTGCTCAATCGGTTATGGATCAAATAAAACCCATTTCCTCCAACCCGTGGAGGAAAAAACTGGATATGAACTAAGAGAGCAACAAAGTTATGTCAAAAAGAAAATCTTTTCCTTTTTGGAATATAATTTTAGCCTGGTGCAAATGGGATTTGAACCCCAAACTACTCGCTGCAAACAGGCTTTACCAATGTGCTCAGTGTTACTTGCATGTTAGAAAGAAAGATGAATCGTTAATTCATCAACTTTAACAGTTAGAAGAAAAAAATATATCTCTCAATTCTTGATATAGCTTTAAGTTTTTCTTTAATGATTAGAAAATGTTTGGAAAGCAATCAGTTGAAGGCCAAAACCCAAATGAGAGAAGAAAATTAGATAAACTTCTTACACAGGAAGAAAGTTGGAAACATAAGAAAAAGGGAGAAGTAAAATAGTCTACTCTTTTGCCAACTAGGGCACCGACGAGTAGCTTGGCATCATTTACTCATTAACAAGTACAACATGAGAGATTACATGAAGAAACAACTGTGTTAAATTATAGTCGACAGGCAAGAAAACCATCCTCAAATACATTAGATCTGAAGATATATAGCACAAATTTCACACTTTATTATTTTTTCCTTATTCTTCTATTACCATCTATCATGAAATTAATTACGGATACACTTCGGTGATTGATTGTAGCCCTAGAGCTGGTATTATCTTGTATTGCTTGAACCCAGCACCAGTAAAGATCTTTCTCCACTCTTGCTCTCCTCGCTCAGCTCCCCCACATTCTACCATCATTAGCACATCAAGATAAAGCTGAAGTGTGGTTGAATTCTCATAAGAACTCTCCAACCCCGTGACGTGATCGATAATAACGACTTTGCCACCATCCTTATTAAAAGTTATCGCCTCCTTGCACCGTTTTAGTATTTTCACGCAATCCTCATCACTCCAGTTATGAAGGATCGACTGCATACACGAAGTCAATTAGTTGTGGTACAAAGCTCATAATTTAGAAAAGAAAACTTCCTTGAGAGTTATCCAGCATTACAAAATTCTCTTATATCTGTTTTGCTTGATCATCTTGCTAAGACCTTTCATGTTCATAATTTATCTTTTAATTGTGTACCTTCCTTTCAGATGGGGTCAGGGAGCTAGCGTACAGGGTCTTCAGAACCTCAGCAAGATGGATCCCGGATAGCTTGTCTAAGGATATGGGAAGAGGGGAAGGGGATTACGAGTCATGAATCTAACATTTGTTCTCTGATTTTTGTTCTCAGGACTCGTTCCTGACTTTTGGATGAGGGTTTCAGTGCATTTACTTGTCTATTGTGGTTTTTGTTTTTGACCCATGGAGCCCGCATGCTTGTAACTTATTTTTCATGTTTCATTATAAAGTTTTTAATAGAATGTGGGGGCACTGTTGCCGTTAACTTTCTCAAAAAAAAAAGTATATCGTTTTTGAAAAGTTTACTTTTGGTATCTGCTGTAAATTATATATAGGCTCATATGTCATGGATCCATGAGTTAGGTTCGAGTTAAAAAAACTTGAGTTAAAATAACATTAAGTAATATTTTTTTGTACGGGCCTCAAACCATGTATCCACTATTATTTAATTTCATAATTATAAGAGCAGATATAGTATCATACCTTCAAGAGGACAACATCTGCAGGAGGAATGTAATTAAACATATCACCGGCAATGAAATCTACTACACCCTTCTCGATTGTGCCATTAATAACTTGAGGGAGGTCTAACACGCTGCACTTTATATCAGGAAACGACTCGGAAATGGCTATGGCCACAGAGCCAGTCCCCCCACCTACATCCACCAGCGATCTAGCCCCGTCGAAAACATGGCCACAGTTCTTGAGGAGTACATCCATCAAGAACTTGGCATCGCTAGCCATTCCTTCATTGAACACCTTGTTGAATTGTGGATTGCGGTCTGTTATTTCCCAGAAGTTGCAGCCGTGTTCAACATAGAATGGCGTAGGCTCATCGGATTTGAACCAGGCGCTCATGGACTGAAAGGGGTTCACCACAACAGGATGGAGCTCGGCTAGCACAAAACTAGACAAGCTTGCGTAGCCTTTGTTTCCAACAAGAAATCGGGAGAGAGGAGTATGGGAATAAACTTCATCATGATTGTCATCATCAGCATTGCTTCGGGAAAAAATGCCCGAATGGGTTAGCATGCGCATGAGGCGACGCATGTGGGTTGCTTTAGCTGGGGAAATAGAAAGGGCAGCGAGGAGCTCAGGAAGCGTGATGGGCTTTCCATGGCTGTGGATAGCATCAGGAATTCCAAGCTCAACGGCACACTTGAGGGACATGGAGTCTATGTAGTTAAAGATGTGACTCCATAGTGATGTTTGAGCGCGCATAACCTCATCGCTACTGCTTTTTACTTCAGTGAGCGCCATAATGATGAATATGTGTGAGCTCGATGAGTTCCTCCAATCTCTTAACCTCTATATATAAAGGGCTTGCTTATAGGTATTCATGGTCTCCATTGCTCTACGTCAACAACAGTTACGATTTACTTGCTGGAGACAGGGTGAGTGGTGGCCAATGAGTGCAGAGAAAGCAATACCACAAGTACTGGGCTCGTTTTCACTGCAGAAACATATAGCACAAATTTGATAAACGTGCCTTAAGATTAATAATGCCTAAAAAATTTAAACCGATCCCATGTGGCTGTCACAATGCCAAGTGATGCATCCATGAAGAGTTGCAAAGATGCATATATGTGGCTGGTTTTTAACCCGTAAACAAATTTTAAATGAAAAACTTTGTACTGTCTGCTTCATTTCAATTATTGGGCGTTTAACTGAGTGGTGGCCAAGGAGGAGGACCACCGCAAGCTTTGCTCACGGGTACGTGGGGAAAGGGTAGAGAAAAAGACAATTAATTTTAAAGACGTGAGTTGGAATTCAGACGAAGACGGATGTGATATATTTGATATCAACCGATTCAATTGTGATCAGTCGTAATCCACTGACAAAACCTTCGATATTAACACACTCCTTGTATCTAAAAAGTATATACTCTGAATACCAAGTAAAAAAAAGATTAGAAATTTTATTATTTATATCTTCTTATAAACTATTGTTATTTGTCTTATGTAAGCTCTCCAAACATAAACCTACTCAAACTAAATTGAAAGTAATCCAACAAAAACTCAATATCAAATCATTTTATAACTATCAAAATTTAATAAAAAGAAAATAAAAGAAAATAAACTAAAATACCAGAAGAAAAAAAAACAATTATTGAAAACCTAAAGCCCTAAAGAAAAAAAAGAACTAATAGAAAACTTATGATTTTCTACAAATCAGCTTTAACTTCAGAATCTATACAATTGATCTAAAATTTATAGGTTCCCTACAGAATTTACAGAATTGCCACGAAAATTTTAATTTCGTCTTTGACATTTAGAGTTTGTTTTTCACAATATGTTGAAATCATATTTTCCTATTGTAATCGTTTATATTAAGAAGGTGTTGTGGTTCCAATAAAATTTCAATTCTTAGATTTCACAATTCGTCATACATCTAAGCCTCTTTTCTTTATTATGGAAGAAATTTATCTACTCATCGTTCACCATCACTTTGGAATAGTTGTCCGCTAGTTCATTAATTTGCCAAAATAAATTTTCCTACAATAAATACTGCTGGCATAGACAATTAAATACTAAATTAGAAAATCTAACAAATTCGATAGCTGTCGAAGAATTATAAACCTTGAACCCGAAACACACCACAATCCACTGCAAATGATTATGGTAATCTTTTTTTTTTTTTTTTGGGTGGGGGGTGGTGTTCATCTATTGAGGAGATGACTCCCAACAAAATTGAATGGATGAAAAGAATTCGTATTAGTTCACTCTAAAGATATGAGTTCCAAGCTCAACGGCACACTTGAGGGACATGGAGTCTATGTAGTTAAAGATGTGACTCCATAGCGATGCTTGAGCGTGCATAAGCTCATGGCTGCTCTTCCCTTCAATGAGTGCCATAATGATGAAGGTGTGTGCGCTCCATGAGTTCCTCCAATCTCTTAACCTCTATATTTAAGGGGCTTGATTATGGGTATTCATGGTCTCCATACATTGCTCTACGTCAGCAGTAGTTACGCTTTACTTGCCGGAGACAGAGTGAGTAGTGGCCGGTGAGTGTCTATTCTCTGCAGAAGCTGACAACAGACAACACAATTTTTAAAAAAACACGTGGCTTGAGATTAATAATATCTCAAAAATATAAACCATGATATAAGGATCAAATTAAGATCCCATGCGGCTGTCACAATTTAATTGCTTGGCCAAGTGATCCATCCTTGAAGAGTTGCAAAGATGTACATATGTGGCTGGTTTTTAATCCGTAAAGAAATTTGAAATGAAAAACTTTGTACTGTTTGCTTCATTTTAATTATTGGGCCTTTAACATAAGACGAGTGTAGCAGAGATGTGCATACTTCATTGGATATGTGGTAATACGCGGAAAGATAAGGTGAAAAATGAGGATATTCGTACTAAGATAGGTGTAGCCTCTATAGAAGAGAAGATGAGAGAAAATCGCCTACGATGATTTGGTCATGTGCGACGTAGAACTACAGATGCATCAGTCCGGCGAGTAGAGCGTATCAATTTAGGGCAAGTTAAAAGAGGGCAGGGGAGACTAAGAAAACATGGATGGAGCTAATACGACAAGATATAGAGGCTAAAGATCTCAGTGAAGACATATTGCTCGATAAGATTGAGTGAAGAAAGCTGATCCATGTGCCCGATCCGACGTAATTCTCTTTTGGTTCATGTATCCTACCTCAAATACTTGGGACTTAGTTGTTGTGGTTGTTGGGCGTTTAACATAATGGAGGACCACCGCGGGCTGTGCCCATGGGTACGTGGGGAAAGGGTAGGGAAAAAGACAATTAATTTTTGTACATAATTTAAAGAGGTGAGTTGGAATTCAGATGTAAACGAAAGCAATGTAATTGATATCAACCTATTCAATTGTGATCAGTCGTAATCCACTGACAAAACCATCGATATAACACAGTCCTTGAATCTAGAAGGTGTATGCTCTGAATACCAAGTAAAAAATGACTAGAAATTTTATTATTTATATCTTTTTACAAACTATTGAAACATGTCTCATGTAAGCTCTCCATGCATAATCCTACTCAAACTAAATTGAAAGTAATCCAACAAAAACTCAATATCTAATCATTCTTATAACTTTCAAAATTTAATAAGAAGAAAATAAAAGAAAATAAACTAAAATACTAGAAATAAAACAACTACTGAAAACCTAAAGCCCTAAAGAAAAAAAGAACTAATAGAAAACCTAAGATTTTCTACAGAGTCAGCTTTAACTTCAGAATCCATACAATTGATCTAAAATTTATAGGTTCCCTACAGAATTTACAGAATGGCCACAGAAATGTTAATTTCTTCTAACTTTTACATTTCGAGCTTGTTTTTCACAATATGTTGACTGTAATTATTTATATTAAGATGGTGTTGTGATTCCAATAAAATTTCAATTCTTAGATTTCACAATTCACCATCCATCTAAGCCTCTTTTCTATATTATGGACGAAATTTATATACTCATAGTCCACCATCATTTGGGGATAGATGTCCGCCAGTTCATTAATTTGCCAAAATACATTTTCCTACAATAAATACTATTGGCATAGACAACTAAATATTAAAATAGAAAATCTAGCAAGTTCGATAGCTGATGAAGAATTATAAACATTGAACCAGAAATATACCACAATCTACTGCAAATGATTATGGTAATTTTTTTTTTTTTGGGGTGGGGTGGGGTGGAGTTGGGGGGGGGGGGGTTGGGGTTGGGGTTCATCCATTGAGGAGATGACTCAACAAAATTGAATGGATGAAGAGAATTCATATTAGTTCACTCTAAAGATATGAGATTAAGAATTTGTTTTCATTTGGTTATAAATGTTGAGTTCTAGGCCATCATGTAACCATTAGAACACATCTTTACATAAATCGGTTCACACTTTTTAATTTACAATTTTTCAATACTTTAAAGAAACATTACAAATTGGAAAAGGGGACTGCAAATTTACAATATTCTCATCCAGTTTGGAAATGGGCTTCATGTGGGCTGGATTTATAGTCTGAATCATTACTTAGTTGCTTCAAGACAAATCTAGTGCGTTTTGATATTGAGCTTGGATTTTCAGACGTTAATTAGCCTATATCTGTCCAGGGTTAATTTTAATATTTGGCTTGTACTAAGCAGTACTATATACCACTTGAGCAAACAATTGAAGTACAGATCAGATACGAGCTAAATCCTAGTTAGATAAATCTCACCTGGAGCTCAATGCTTCAATTTGGACTCCTATCGAGTCAATCCTACAACTTAAGTACAAAAATTGTTTTTTATTTGTATAACGAAGGAATTGATCTATAAACATATAAACATGTTTTGGAAAGAAATGCTTTTAAAATTTAGGGGTCTTTTATTTCAAGTTGAAACTATATTGTAATTCCAACTGTATGTATCTTTCATTCACGTATATAGCATAGAGGATAATGTGTTCGGTTTGAAACCTCATAGTGTTAGCTCAAACTATAAGAAGTAAAAGCCTTATTGCATGATGGAGTTGTATTTGTATACAAGTTGTTAAAAAAAACTGATGTGACATTTCCTTTTATTTTTTTTATTAAATCTCAACTGCCACTAGTACATGAAACCCATATAGCGTCAGCTTAAAACCGACAGAAAAGACATTTGACGTCAGTTCTGGATCCAATGTATATCCAGGCCACTGTGTAAGTCTGGTACATGACGTCGGTTTTAAACCGACATCATATACCAGGGATACCACAACGGTTCATATAAGAACCAGTGCTACATTTGAATTTAATTTTTAAAAAACAAATCGTTCTCCTCTTCGCCGCTAGGGCGGTTCTCAACAACAAATTTCAACAGAAGAAATTGAAACACAACTTCAGAAAAAATCATCAATTTCGCAATGAGCTACAAAATTCGCAAAAGATTTGATCTTTAAACAAGACCTACTAACAAAATTGAGGAAAAAAATTAAAACAAACGAAAACAAATGTTTGACTGATTTCACAATCTTCACAGATCAACTCTTCACAGTCTTCTTAGATCCTCACGATCTTCACGATTAGCTTTTCATAGTCTTCTTAGATCTTCACGATCTTCACGATCAACTTTTTACAGATTTTCACGATATTCAACTGACCTTCACAAATCTTCATCAAAGAGCTCTTGAAATTAAGAATTAACTCTTTCACCATCCCAGCCTCCTTACTCTCTACTGACATCACAACCTTGCCCGATGGGGCTCCTCCTTGAGCAATCTCTGATGAAATGTTCAACTGAGGTGAGATCCAACTCGTCTACAAAGAAACCACCACAAATTGAGAAGAACCGAGGGGAAAAAATTATCAAATGATTCAAGTAGAAACGTAAAGATTAAAACTTTTGATAAGGAAAATGCTCACAGCTTCTGGCCATCATCAATCTCGAGCTTTTTTCAAGCAACTTGTGGTGGGATTGGCGATATTGAACTAAAAAGAAAGAAAGAAAGGCAAACAAAAATCTGATAAGATCCACAGATTTGGACTGTAACAATCAATATAACAAAAACAGAATTAGCTTGCTCTGGATCTAAATTATAGCATTTACCTTCGTCTTGGCTCGATTGAAGCGATCGAAAGAGGGAGCGAGTGCAGCGGCTCGAGAAGAAGAAAGAAGGGAGAGAACTCAATAGATATTAGGGTTTCTAAGGCCCGGGGCTTATGATCAAGAAGTTGAGATAGATTACTAGATCTGTGCCTTCCATTTGGTAAGTCTTAAGACGTGGCTAAGTTTGACGGGGGATGTGCTGAAATTTTGAAATGATGATAACGCATAACACGTCAGTTCCAAAAAGAACCGATGTGAAAAGTCCCGAGGTCAAATTAAGAGGGATTTCTGACGTTAACTTTTATGTCGGCTCTCAAGGTGATGAATGTAAAAGTTAACTTTTCATGTCAATTGTTTATAAAACTGATGAAACTGATGTGAAAAGTTTCAAGGTCTCACGTCTTGCTTAAAATATTTCAAAAATACTACTACCTCTTTTATCACGTTGTTTTACTCGAACTGACGTGAAACGAGTGTCATGGTAACCCAGATTTGTACTAGTGTGCTGTAGTTGGTTAAAAACAATTTCGTCATAGTTTCAACTACAACGAAAAGGTACAAAATATAGTTCTAACTGCTGCAGTTAGAACTATATGTAACTCAAATTACATTAAAATAAATAGCTAAACTATTATTTACTGATAGAAGTACATATAGTCACAACTATAAGCCTCCATAACTAAGCAATGCTTTGGCATGTCACTGAAATCTTACCCGTAATGTTGAATTATGGAATGTTTGTCTATTCATTCTTGAATTGTTGTTTAAATATTTATGTTGTTTATCTTCACTCAAATCTTTATGGTGGTGGAGACGTTGCATTTAGCTTCATTACAATCTCTTAAATAAAACAAATTGACATGTTCGACATTTTATTTATAAAATCCAAGCATGAACATAATAATACATAAAAAATACCCCATACAATATACCTCTAATTTTTCTTTACTTTAATACCCAGCTGCCATTAACATTTAATGTGCAAATATAAATATACCTTAAGGGTATTAACAACCCTCTCCCACTCATGTCTTCGTATCTCTTTCACTCCTCCCGCCCCTGATCGGTAAGAAGCAAGTACAAGAATAAGAGTGTGAGTCGATGTTATTGCTTTTGCAGTTCTTCCATAGTAACGAAGTGGCTATACAAGTCGTATCCACAGGGAGGGAGAGCGATAAAAGCTTGATGCGGCTTCTTTGTTCAAGAAAAGAGAAAGTTCTTTGTTTTGAATAAAGAATTTTAAAATGAAAACAAGTTTGTTTCAAGAATAGTTTGGAATTGGTTTGCTTGTTTGTACAAGTGAATTTTTCTTAATGGTTATAGCGCATGGCTAACTTTGTACTAGGTGCTCCAACTAATTCCTAACTTTTTGAAGATGTAGCCTCACGATGGATCATAGGCAAGTAAAATCTTCATGCATAGGAACTATTCACGTTGGGAACGAATGAAAGTCCTTCCTTTAACTTAGCTTTACACAGCAAAAACTTGGGCATTCCCTTATCAAGATCCAATAGAAGGCGAGAATAAGGGAAAACACAAGTGCACTAATGGTATCTGCAAAGTTAAAAAGAAAATCTCTAACTTATAAAAATAAGTAAAGGATACAATCCATAGATCATCAAAAACACATTAAACATAAAATATAAGAAAGCGAATACTTGTATGTAAGTTAGAGTTAGAACCCTCGTCTTAAGATATTATAGTTCTCGTTTGCACAAAGCTTATTTGGCACTATTGACTCATTTGAGTTTATTAATCAAGTGTTAGAAATTAGTGGGTTAGTAGTTAGTTAGCCATGCAATAGGAGAGTTAGTTAGTCATGCTTAAGAAAAAAACAACAAAAGAGAAGAGGTAAAGAGGAGTTACACTAAAATAAGAATGTAGAATCAAATAAAAAACATAAGTAAATGAAAAGAAGAAAGAGAAGTAGTTTACTTATATTAGCTTGTCACCTTCAAATACAACTTGTACACACTCTCTCTCTCTCTCTTTCACTCTAATGGCTAAAACTAAAACTAGAAGAAAAAAGAAATAACAACTACAATTTCTAACAACAAAGTAACAAATATAACTCTATTCTCTAGATATATCTCAATTGAAGACTCCTAGGGGGTGTTTATAGGCACCACGGGAAAGGGGGTCAGGGGCAACCCCTGGCCCAAAGCCCGGGTGCGCCCGCGCCTGTATTGTCGCCGAAACGTAGCCGAGGCCGCGTTTCTACGACAATGCTTAGGCGGCGCGCGCCTGGCTTCTTGCTGGGTGCCGTCCCATCTGTCTCCTGTCAGGTAAATCTCCTAGATTCGTGATTTGATGCCCTGTGCTGACAAAATCTCCTCCCTAAAGTCAATGGCTACCTGGTAGGCCTTTAATCACCCATTAAATAGTAGTTTAGGGTCTTCTTCTTCATTTGCATACCATGGACCTAGGATTAAGCAAGCAAAGCTTTATTAACAGAATTTTACATTAAATAAATATGAGAATGTGATGAAAATTATACAAAATTAGAGACTAATTACACTCCCACACTTATCTTTTTGCTCGTCCCAAGCAAAACAAAAATAAGAAAATTATTACACCACTTTCGCAGGTGATGCGATTGAACTGAGCATGTGCAACAAGCCTTTAAAACTCTAAGTTTCCCTTAGGGGAGGAGTGTTGTCTCCTGAGGGTTTTCAGCGGATTGCACCACAAAATCCCGTAAGTGAAAGAATATTTAAGTGTTAGCAAACCTCTTTTAAGAAAAAGAACTTTCAATCATCTAAGTAAAAATGACCGAATGGTGTAAGAATTAGGTCAATCATCTAAGTAAAAATGACCAAATGGTATAAGAATTAGGTTCAACCCTCATAAGTCCTCCTATACTTTAGCATTTATAAAAGAAGAAATTGTAGTTTTTCTTTAAATTTAGAAAAGATCTTATACTTCTAACTCATTCTGTTATTTTACTTTAGATAAATATGCATAATGTGTAAGTATGATACTTAGGATTTTTCAACTTAACTATGAATATCATTTAATTTTATTAATATTTATTTATTATTCTTGATTTCATTAGGCTTTCTACTTTACTCATGTAACACATATCAAACCGATGACTCCCAAACTAGATGGCTTTAGGGCATCAGGTGAAAAAATACCCCTCAAGTCAAATATGCAAGAAGAGTAGGCCACAAAATCAAGATTTACTATTATATATTGATTATTTTTTTTTGACGTGAGAATCATGCTTCTTGAGGCACAATTATCCAGCATTTTGTTTTTCAGAGTTGTGTCTCTAAATCCCAAGCATGTGTGTGTGGTTTATACATATTCTAGTAAGGCTAAATAAAAGGTATGAGTTATTTTTCTTATCCCTCCTAACTCTTAACCAAACCAATCTTTCTTGTTTATTTAGGCAAAAATAACGATTCATTAATAAGGTTCCCTTAATTCCTACAACCTTTTTGTATTTTTATAAAGAGTATGAAATTTCTTTTCAATCTGGAGTTTTTTTTTTTGGGAAAGAAGAAAGATGTGTTAGCAACTCCCCAACCTATCTAATGCATTGTCCTCAATGAATGTTATGTAAATGCAAATGCAATAAATAAGGCAAAGAAGGATGTCACCGTTTTCGTTAACCCGGGCCGGCCAAGTTTGAATAGGCTAAAGAAATGTCAAAAAAAAAGAAAAATATAGAAGGGGTAACAATATAAACAATTTTTTTTATAGTTGTTGTGGTTAGGTGTATGATGGGGCAAAAAGAGTAAGCACATTATCATCCGGAGTCATAAGCTCAGTGGTCATGAAGGGCTTCAGTCTTTGCCCGTTTACTTTGAATTCCGTGTTGTTCTTAGAGTCTACAATAATCACAGCACCGTGTGAAAAAACGGTGCGCACAATGCACGGTCCAGACCAACGAGTTTTCAGCTTCCCCGCGAAAATATGAAGCCTAGGGTTATACAGCATAACCTTGTCTCTCGGGGTAAAGTTTTTTCGGTTTATGATCTGATCATCAAAAAGTTTAGTCCTGATTTTGGTAATCCGAGCATTCTCATATGCTTCAATCTGTATCCCCTCTAATTCGGAGATCTACAGTTTTCTTAGCTCACCGGCCTTACTCAAATTAAAATTGAGCTGCTTAATGGCTCAGAGAGCATGGTGTTCTAATTCTACTGGCAGATGACAGGCTTTTCCGAATATGATTCCATAAGGAGACATCTCCAGAACTGTCTTAAGAGTAGTGCGGTAAGCCCAAAATGCATCGTTGAGTTTGACCGACCAATCCTTTCGGTTTTGTCCGATAGTCTTTTCTAAAATGAGCTTGATTTATCAATTGGTGACTTCGACCGGCCCATTCGTCTGGGGGTGATGCAGAGTAGATAACTTGTGATTGATGGAATATTTCTGCATCAGATCTTCAAAAACTCTATTGCAGAAATGCGATCCATTATCACTAATTATCGCTCTGGGGGTGCCAAATCGGGAGAAGATGTTTTCTTTGAGAAATTTGACAACCACTTTGTTGTCACTGATCTTTGTAGGCACAGCTTCTACCCATTTAGAGACATAGTCCACAGCAACTAAAATGAACTTATTGCCGAAGGAATTAGGGAATGGTCCCATGAAGTCGATACCCTAAACATCAAAAATTTCAACTTCCAGGATAGGGTTTAGGAGCATCATGTCTCTTCTTGAAATTTTCCCAATCTTCTGACAATTTGCGCATGACTTGCAAAAATGGTATGAGTCGAGCAAAGTGGGCTAGTAAAATCTACTTTGTAGAACCTTCTCTGCAGTCTTGCGGTGACCGAAGTGTCCTCCGTATGCAAGGTCATGGCAAAAGCTGAGCACACTCTTCTGTTCCTCCTCTGGTATGCATCGTCGAATAATCTATTCGGGACAATACTTAAAAAGATACTGTTCTTCTCAGAAGAAGTACCGTACTTGAGCAAAGAAGCGATATTGTCTTACTTTGTCAAGTCAGCGGGTAATTGTCCAGTGGCCAGGTAATTAACAATGTCTGCATACCAGGATTTCTTAAGAATGGCTAGGATGTGCTTGTCTGGGAAATCCTTTTTGATCGGAGCTTGTATGATCGGTGCCTTCGGAATTCGTGACAAATGATCCGCAACCACATTTTCTATACCTCGTTTATCCCAAATTTCTAGGTCAAATTCTTGAAGTAAAAGGATCCATCGAATCAATCGGGCTTTTGCTTCCTTCTTGGTCATGAGGTATTTTAGTGCCGAATGATCTGTAAAAATCACCGTCATCGAACCTAATAAGTAGGGCCGGAACTTCTCTAATGCAAAGATAACAGCCAAGAATTCCTTCTCAGTTGTTGTATAATTCTGTTAGGTGTCATTCAAGGTCCTACTCGAGTAATAAATTACGTATTGCCTATTGTCGATGTGCTGTCCTAAAACAGCGCCAATAGCAAAATCAGAGGCATCGTACATGATTTCGAACGGTTGGGCCCAATTAGGAAGAGAAATAATAGGCTCAGAAATAATTTCTTTCTTAAGCTTCCCCCATGACTTGAAACATTCATCGTTAAAATCCAAGGGTACGTCCTTAGCGAGCAGGTTTGTTAAGGGCCTAGCGATTTTGCTAAAATCCTTAATGAACCATCGGTAGAACCTAGCATGCACTAGAAAGGATCTAATATCCTTGATGCTTTTGGGTGATGGAAGCTTAGCAATCACTTTTACTTTAGCCTTGTGAACTTCAATGCCTCTCCTAGAAATCTCATGGCTTAAGACAATCCCTTGTCTTACCATGAAGTGACATTTCTCCCAGTTTAGAGTTAGATTCTTCTCCTTGCATCTCTGCAGAACTAATTCTAGGTGATGAAGACACTGATCAAATGAATCTTCGTAGATGGAGAAGTCATCCATAAAAATCTCATGAAAACATTCTACCATGTCAGAGAAAAGACTAAGCATGCACCGTTGGAATGTTGCGGGAGCATTACACAATCCAAAGGGCATGTGTCAGTAAGCGAAGGTTCCGTATGGGCAGGTGAACGTGGTCTTTTCCTGATCTTCTTCAGCAATGGGGATTTGATTGTATCCCGAGTACCCATTTACGAAGCAATAGTACTCATGTCCAGCCAAGCGTTCAAGCATTTGGTCGATGAAGGGCAGCGAGAAGTGGACTTTACGGGTAGCTGCATCCAACTTCTTGTAGTCAATACAAACACGAACCTTGGTAGGCAGTCTTGTTTATACCAACTCTTTTTCCTCATTTTCAGCCACTGTAAAACCCGCTTTCTTCGGGACCGCATGAACAGGGCTAACCCATTGGCTATCAGAAGTAGGATAAATGATCCTATTGTCTAATAGATTCAAAATTTCTGTTTTAACTGCCTCTTGCATGAGTGGGTTAAGCCTCGTTGTGGGTCCCTCCTAGGTGTTGCTTCATCGGTTAAATGGATTCTATGTTGCATTATAGATGGACTTATCCCTTTGATGTCCTTCATCGTCCATCCAATGACTTCCCTATGTCTTTTCAGAATAGACATTAAACTGTGCTCTTGTTGCTGATTAGTATCTAATTTTACATAATTTTTATCACATCCGCATATTTATTTGGTATAAAATTCTGCTAATAAAGCTTTGCTTGCTTGATTCTAGGTCCATGGTGTGCAATAAAGAAAAAGACCCTAATCACTATTTAATTGGTAATTAAAGGCCTATTAAGATAGCCATTAACCTAAGAGGCTGATTCTATCAAAACCAGGGGCTACAAACCAGAAACTGGGTACAGGAGCTGACAGGGGACAGACTAGACAGCGCGCGCTCAAAGCGCCGCACATGCGGCCACTGTATGGCTGCGGCCGCGGCCGCGTTTTTGGCCAGAGGTTGTCTCCCTAGGCCCCTTCCCTGGTGGCTATAAATACCCCCTGGGTTCAAGAGTTGGAGATATGCAAGATTTAGAGTAGTTCTCTTTTTTCATTTTGTAGTTTAGGGTAGTGTAGTGTAGTTTTTCTTCTTCTTCCTCCTCCCTTGTATTTTCCATTTTGTTTTAAATCTTGTAATAGGGAGAGAGAGTGGTACACGCTGGGAAGTAAGAGTGCTTGTAATAGAAGGTGACAATATATGAAAGGTGCTCTCTTATTTTATCGTTGTTTTCTTCTCTCTAATCTCTTTTACATGTTTAGCTAGTCTTTTCTCTCATGGCAACTAACGACTAACCACTAACTAGTCTAACTTCTTATTTGATAATCCATATGAATCTAATAGCCTCAATTTGGCCTTACTCTTGCAAGAGCCATTGATGGCTTATGATGATAGATCTAACACTCTAACTTCCTAACCACTAACAAACTAAAATTAATTTATTTCATGCTTGCTCTTATTGGGTTTTGATGATTTAAGTGTAGCTTGCACTTGTTTATTGAGTTGGGTTGTGATGAGTTACATATGAGTCACACTTTGAATTGCTCTTGAACCAAGGACTAGTGATGGCCAATGATATATGTGAGGCAACTATCACTAAGAGGTTAGCATGTTGTGGAGTCATTAGCAGTTAGGAGCCGTAGTTTTCTTTCTTGTTTTACCACAAAAATAACAAATATATTCTTTTCTATATTTCCCACTTTTTTGTGTTCCACCGTACTTCTCTTTCATTCTTTATTTTCTTTTCTTTTCATTCTTTAAAACTTTGAAGAACTTTTTAACAAACACGTGAATCAACCGGTAAAGCTTCTATCGCCTCCCGTCCTTGTGAATTCGACTCGTTTTAGCCTTTATGCTATAACGGAAGTATCGAGGAAGCCAAAGCACACACACTTTAAATCTTGATTTCAAAACATACACTTTTTGTGCGCGGTTCTACCCCGATCAAAATTTGGCGCCGTTACCGGGGATGGGAACGGTTTGAGTTCACGTTTTTGTTAACTTTTTTCTTCGTTTTTTGTGTGCTGGTTAAAGTTTTAGCATTGTAGAAGTCTACACTTGCTCAAGTGTGGTTGGGTAAATTCTTGTATATTTTATATTCTGTTGATAATTTGTGTTTATATTACCTGTGCACTGTAAATAATATTAAGAACTAAAATATGAAAATTAGATACTTTAAAACGGTTTAGACATTTGCATCTAGGCACGTGTTAATTTTCATTCCAATATAATGTATTTTATTCTTATGTTGTTGTGATACTGATAAGAGGTGTACATATTGCATTGCATATAGTTAGAACAAACACTTTAGTGATTTACTCACTTTTTTGTGTTCATTCTTATCTATATTTGATTGTAAAATGAAAAAAATAAGAGAATTACTGTGTAGCTTGTGGCTAACGGGTTGTGTCCACGAGGAGGAATGCGATGAAAGCTTTTCGGTGTTTTGTTTAGAAAGCTAAGAATGGTGCTAGTTTTTTAATTGAAAAGAGAATAGAGAGAAGGGAAATGATTAAAAGAGAAATTGCAACTTTGGAGAAGGCTTTGGAGAAGGTGATTTAAAAAAGCTTTGAAAATTGTTTGGTGTTTTAAATATAAGAAGGAGAAGATCTGGGATCACTAATTTTATTTACTTCACTACTTATCTCAAGAATATTTTTAGTGCATCACTTTTATCATAGGCAAAAGAACTTAATTTCTTTTAGTGTTCAAGTAAAACAAATGAGATGATTTCAGATAAAATCTTGAGATCTTTCTTAATACAACATTAAAGATAGAATGTTAAACCATCAAGCGCGAGGAAGCAATTATGGAATAAAAATGATTTAACAATAGTTGTGTCTTGAAAATTCAAGTTTTAAAAGAAGAGCATCATCATGAGCATTCAAGAATAAAAATTAACTTTAGGTATTATGATTCAAGAGAGTTCTTCCATCAAATTCAATCGAGAGAGAGGAGGTAGAAAACATCAATTAGTGAGCCCAGAACTGATTTAGCTACTCATTATGAAATGAAAACAAACAAGAAATTGATAATTAAATACAAACATACCGAATTCAAGTTGAGTTGGAATGGCAAGTAGAAGCTCCTTTGATTGTCACTTCAAAGACGAATTACACACTCAATTCCACTCTTCTCTCTTTTCTGGTCTAAACTAAAAAAAGAATAAAGAGAAGATACAACTTCTCCAAGCTATCTAACAATGTTCCTAAACCCTAAAATTGAACAATAAATTTAATCCTAGTCCTCGCTAAATTTTCAGTACAAAACCCTGCCTTTTAAAGGCAAAAACCCAGAGAGAAGGGAGTGAGGAGATAAGGGGAGCAAACGCTCCTCATATCTCCACCAATAAGCCACGGATCCGCGGCTTGGGCCGCGGATCTGCGGCCTGGATGTGGCCAATTGGCCACATCCAGGTGGAGAAGTGGTTGGCGTGGATTGGAATCTCTTTTGTCTTGCTGGTTTTACTGTTGCAACTCCCAGATTTGACGAAATGATCTTTAATTTGTTGACTTCAACCGCTTAATTCAGGAAGATTCATTTCGACCAGTTTTCAACCTCTCTGATTTGCCAAGATCTGCCCTGATTCCCTAATTTTGAATTTATTCTGAATTAAATGGGCTTTTGGGCTTGTTTCGCTGGCCTATTCTTTAGCAATGGGCTTGCATTTTATAAAGAACAATATGACTTATTAATATGATTTATTTAGATAACAAGCATGGAAATGTGATAATATGTATGCACTATATGTGACTGATCACACTCCCACACTTATCTTTTGCTCGCCCTCGAGCAAAATATCAAAACTAATCTTAATCAATTATTAGACTACTTTCACAGATCACTCGATTGCATTGAGCATGTACAATAAGCCGTTAAACCTCTAGGTTACCCCTAGATGACGAGTTTTGTCTCCTGAGGGTTTTCAGTCAATTGCACCCACAAAATCCATAAAGAAAGAGAAAAAAGTTAGTGTTTTTGAAAAGCATTTTGAAAAGAGAAAATATTTGAAGTATATTTGTGAGAGTTTAATTAATCTATAAGTTATAGGAATATCAAATTTTTCATTCCTAAACTTAGTCTCTATTCAAAAATATGTCAACAATCAATGTAAGGAGTCAAATTGTCTTTCTCATTTAGTCTATTACTTTACCCTGAGTCATATGCACCATCGTGACTGTGAAGTTTGACTAAGGGTTCTTTAACATTAACTCCTATGACGTATTTATATTTATTTTGTGTTTTTATTCCTCAATCCATTAGGCTTTCTATTCTGCCCATGTAATGAGGCTTTAGTCAGTGACACGCATACCGGACAGTTTTAGGGTACTAGGTGAGAAAACACCCCTAAGGACTTAAACACTCGAGCAGACAAGGCCACGAAACTAAGGTTTTTATTTATAAATTGTATCCCTTTAGGCTTGAATACTTATCCTTCATGAGGCATAGATACCCAGCTTTATCAGAGGATATATATATATATTTTTCAAACTTATCTAATTATCTTTTCATAAATACCAAGGCTTACTTAGGCCAAAGCACCCAGCTAATCAATAATTAGATTTAATTTTTTTATATAGTTTTTTTATAAGGCATAAGAGTCTTTGTTTTTGAACCCTAAGTGTGTAAGTGTATAAAGTGTGCATATTTCATCAAGGTAAAGATCAAGGCTAAATTACTTTCACAAATTTCTTCCTAACCCTAAAAATCAAATAAGTCATCTTATTTTGACCAAGTGTAAGAAATCCTAATTATGATTTTCCTATTCCTTAAAATTGACTTAATCTCTTACAAAAAATATATCAAAATATTGTTCTTTCCTTTCAAAAAGTTTTTTTTTATATATATATTTCTTTTTTATAGTTATATTAATCATGTTAGAACCCTCCCCCACACTTATCTCATGCATTGTCCCCAATGTATGAAAGAAATGTATAGATGCATGAAGAGAAATGTAAAAGAAGTGCAAATATTATACAAAAATATGTACAACATTAAGTTTCTCCCACACCTAGATCTTTTCGGTCTCATCCCTCTAGCTCTCTTCCCAGTGTTTCTTCCTCATATGACTATATTCATTATTCAAAAATTGATCTCCACTATACTTCTCAGTTGGAACCTCTTCATTATGAATGCCTAAGAATTCTAACTCAGTTCCATATATCTCCTCAAAGTTTAGGTCAACACTTTCCTCTGGAGGTGTGTAATTAACCAAAATATCCCTAGTTGGTTCATCCAAACACATGAGTTCTTCTTCGAAGAGGTTTTCAAAGAGTATGTCAATCGGAGGTTCTTGAATTATATTCTCATGCGATAGATTATTGGTTGGCTCATAGAAAGTGAAGATATTCAAATCAGATTTCCCTTTGTTAAAGGGTACTCTGACATTAGGATCTCCGATGTATGCCTTCTCATCAAGATAATCGCATTCATTCTTAAATAATTCATTAAGAAACAACGACATTCTCTAGACCTTTACTCTCTTCATCACATTTGTTTTCAACAAAGTTTACCTCAAATGTTTGGTCTCTTATCTTACGAGGTTATTTTTCTTGGTTGAAGACGTTGACTTCTCTAGTCATGTCCCCAAAGGTTAATCTCATGGACTCATTCCTACAATTAATAATAGCATTAGCAGTAGCAAGGAATGGGCGCCCTAGGATAACAGGAGTTTAAGCCCTAGAATTGGACACAGGTTGTGTCTCAAGAACTATAAAATCAACTGGATAGATAAACTCTCCGACCCGGATAAGGACATCATCAATTTTTTCCTTTGGAACTTTCACAGAACGGTCAGCTAGTTGGATAGTGACTCGAGTTGGACTAAGATTGCCCACCCGAGTTGTTGATAAACTGAGAATGGAAGTAGGTTGATACTTGCTCCCAAATCAAGAAGTGCATGACTAATCTCGGCTTGTCCTATAGTGCAGGAAATGGTGGGACAACCCGGATCCTTGTACTTGATAGGGATCAGACCCGATAGTAGCTCACTAATGTTTGTGGCTAAGAAGACTTTCTTGGATATATTAGTCTTTCTCTTCTTGGTGCATATATCCTTAAGAAATTTTGCATAGGATAGGACTTGCAGGATGGCATCAAGGAGTGGCACATTTATCTTCACTTGGTTAAATATCTCAATTATCTTATCCATGTGTGAATTTTGCTTATTGTTCTTTAGCCTATTAGGAAATGGTGCTATAGGCCTGTAGACCTAATTGGTTGACTTATCTGTTTTAGATTCATCAGATTTGGAAGGCTTGGAATTAGATGAGATGGATGCTGGAGTGTGATTGTGCAGACTGGATTGGGTGGAATTGACACTTAGTTATCAATTTTCTTTCCCGACCTCAATGTATGAACAACATTACATTGATTCAATGATTGATCCTTAACCAAATGAGCTTGTTGTGAATTCCAAGGATTCATAATTGGTTGACTAGGCAAGGTACCTTTTTGCCTCTCATGTTGTGGATTGGCTAAGTGGTTCATTTGACCCTCCAACCTCTGTATTATTTGCATGAGGGAATCTTGGTTTTTCATGTACCTTTTCATATTTCTCTCAAAGTCAATCATTCTCCTTTCAAGCTGAGGATTGTGAAAGGATGGTTGTAGAGCTTGGTTGGGAAAATTTTGTTGATAATGTGAAAAATTGTTGGGAGAATTGTGAGGGTGATTTGGAAAGTGATTGAGGCAAAACCTGCACACAAAATACGAAATTTCAGAACTTAAAAAAGGAAATGTGCAAGTGCTCAATTCTTCCGCGATAGCAAGTGGCTATGCGGGTCGTGATCCACAAGGAGGGTTTTACGATGGAAGCGTTTACGTTCTTTATTGAAATCTTTGTGAAAACTAAACGAGAGTTCTTCTCTGTTTTTAAGTTAAGAAAATGGAAAAGAATTATGTTAAAGTTAGAAGAAAATGAGAGAAGAAGAAGGTGGAAAAACTCAGAAAACAGCGAAAGAGACTATGTACAAATGATTATTTACAAGAAAGTGAAAAGGATGATTTAGAAGAGGTATTGTTGGTGATTTAATTTACAGAAATAAAAGAAAAGAAATAAAAAAATTGCTTACCTTCTTTTCACCAAAAGCTTACCTTGAGTCTTCAGCGACGATTTTACCTTGAAGTGGAGGCATTCAGCGCATAGCCCATAAGATTTGAGTATTGGTCTCTTCCACATTACATCATCAAGACTACTTCAAGAATGAAATGATACAGAGAGAGACTCCATTCCATCGTCATGAGCTATCGGTGGCACTCGCAAAGGCAAGGCTCTTTCGATGCTTTTAGACTCACTTGGAAAACAATTGTACCAAAAGAAAAATAAAATAGAAAAGAAGAAGAAGAAGAAGAAGACTAAAAAGAAGCACATATACAGAAAGAACATCGATTCGATTTCATAACAATCAAAGAAAAGAAATAAATCTTACACCGGTGTCACTTCAGCTCAAGCTTCATTCTTGTTCTTCAATGAAAGTCTGATCTCCTCTTATTTACATAAATGAAATTACAATTACATGAAAAAGAAAACAAAAACCTAAACTAAGAAATGAAAAAATAGTCTAAATCCTATCTCTGCATGGTCGTCCATTTTCAGTGCAAACACTGCCTTTTTATAGGCATAACCCACACGAGGGGGATCCCGGGGAGATCGGGGGAGCAAACGCTCCCCCTAACTCCCCAAACAAGCTTTGAAAACGTGGCTTTGGTCGCGTTTCCGCGGCCAGGGTGTGGCCAGGTGGCCACACCCTGTTGGTGGGTCGCCCTGGTTTTGCCTTCTGACTTTATCTGTAGTTGGATTTTCAGTTTGAGTCCAGGAGTGTGACGAAATGGCCTTTGATTCTTGGCTTTAACCGATCGATTCTGAGAGGATTCTTCTCAACCGGTTTTCAACCTCTTGATTTTGCCCTGATTTAGTGAGCTCGAATTAATTCTGATTTAATTCAGAATTCTGGTGGGCTTTTGGGCTCATTTCTCTTCATCACCTTAAGATTGGGCCTGCAAATAAATTTAGCATTTAATTAGGACAATGCAGGCTTTTATTCTAAAATAAGTATGGAAATATGATACTAAATATGCAACATTAGCGACCAATCACACCCCCATACCTTTCTTTTGCTCGTCCTCGAGCAAAACAACTAAACTATACTAAGGATTATTAGACCACTTTCGCAGGTCGCGCGATTGCACTGAGCATGTGCAACAAGCCGTTAAACCTCTAGGTTTCCCCTAGAGGACGAGTTTTGTCTCGTGAGGGTTTTCAGCGGATTGCACCCACAAAATCCATAAAGAAAGAGAAATAAAGAGTTAGTATTTTCGAAAAGCATTTTGAAAGGAAAAATATTTGAAATATAATTGTAAGATCTAAGCAATCTATAAGTTATAGGAAAACTGAATTTTTCATTCCTAAACTTAGTCTCTAATCAAAAATTTGTTATCAATTAAAGTAAGGAGTCAAATTGTACTTCTCATCTAGTCTATTACTTTACCCTAAGTCATATGCACTTGTGACTGTGAAAATTTTGACTAAGGGTTCATTAACTCTAACTCTTATGCCTTATTTTATATATATATATATATATATATATATATATATATATATATATATATATATATATATATTTTGGTGGTATTATTTCTTAGTTTAGGCTTTCTAATCTGCCCATGTAACAAGCCTTTAATCGATGACTCTCAAATTAGACGGTCTTAGGGCACCAGGTGAGAAGACACCCCTAGGACTTAAGGACTCGAGCAAATAAGGCCACAAAACTAAGAATTTTATTATATGAACCTCTTTTAGGCGTGAATACTTATGCTTTATTAGGCACAACTACCCAGCTTAATCAGAGGATCTTTATATATATTTTTCTTTTTAAACTTATCTAATCATCTTTCGCATAAATACTAAGGCTTTCTTAGGCCAAAGCACTTAGCTAATCAATAATTAGATTTGTTTATCTTTTTTTTCTTTTTTTTTTTATAAGGCATAAGAATCTTTGTTTTTGAACCCTAAGCGTGTAAGTGTATGAAGTGTGCATATTTCATCAAGGTAAAGATTAAGACTAAATTACTTTGACAAATTATCTTCCTAACTCTAAAAATCAAACAAATAATCATATTTTGACAAAGTATAGGAAATCATAATTTTATTTTCCTATTTCTTAAAATTAACTTAATTTCTTACAAAAAATATGTCAAAGTATTGTTTCCATTTTCAAAAAGTTTTTAAAAGTAAAGAAAATGTTAATAATTTTTTTTAATAAAAAGAAAAACAAAAGTTATGTTAGAACCCTCCCCCACACCTATCTCATGCATTGTCCTCAATGTATGAATTAATGCATAGATGAATGAAAAAGACGAAAGGGAAGGAAAATGTTACCTTAAGGTGGTGGTTCCGGTGGTGGTCTGATTGGTCCACGAAATGCGGCCCAATCGACTTTTCGTTGGGTTCGGAGGAACTCACCAACAATTTCTCTAATATAACCCATTAAAAGATGTATCCATAAAGGATATTTATTAAATATTTAACCCCATCTAATTTCCATATTCCATAACTAATTTTGGAGTAAAATTTGTCAACCACCTCGTCCCAGAATGGAGTATAAAAGGATAGAACGGTTGACTTGGACTCAGGAAGGATAGGAACTAATACCGACTCAGGAAGGTGACTTAAGTCAAGTAAAGGTTCAGGAGTCGAAATTGGTTCAAGAAGCAGGTCCAAGTCAAGAAGTTGAAACTCAAATCCACATGTATTTTCTAACAATGGGATGTGACCTAATATGGGTGATTCCAGTTCAGGAATGATAGGTGGAGGAATCAAAACTGACTCTAAAATATTACTCAAGTTTGGTAACAAAACAGGAGTCAATATTGATTCAGAAAGTTGAAGTGGATCACAGATTTGAGAATCTAGGTCACATATCTCATTGAGTTCAATATCAAAAAATTGAGAACTTGCCAATTTGTCAATAGGATTTTCAAAATTGTATAATTGGTCAAGTTCAATATGATCCTCAAAGATGGGGGATTCAATTTCATGATGAATAGGCATAGGATCCAACGTTGACTCAGGGAAAAGATCGAAATCAGGTGAAGATACCGGGGTCATAATCGAATCAGGAAGTAGAATTGAATCACTCAGTTGGGGTTCAGGATCATATTCATTTTCAAGTTCTATTTCAGGAAAAGGATAACTTGCTAAACTGTCAATATCTTTTTCAAAATTTGGAGTTTGGGCAAGTTCAAATGGTTGCTCTGAAATGGAATCTTGATTTCCAAAACTACAGGACTCTTCGGCTCTAACAGAATGGTTAGTGACATCAGAACTGGTCCAACGGTGAGAATGTAGAGATTCAACCATCATATCTATGTCACGATTACGAGTGTTTTGAGCCTGAGTCATGGCTTCAAGCATCTTTTCATAGTTGATAGGTTCATTGTTCTGATGAAAAGATGAAGAATTGTCTTGGAAGTGGTAGTGAAATTGTGAGTCTATCAGATTTTGGGATTTGTGTTTGGACTCACGCATACTCATTTCCAAAATTGATGGTTTCCTATTTTGGACGGGTGGAACTGAGTATGAATCTTGAAAATATTGTGGACTAGGTGGAGAAGGAGGACAAGCTGGTTGATAATTATGCTCGGGGGAGGTGAATCCCCACTGACTCTGTGAAGAGTTGAAATCATTCTGGAAATTATAGTCATACGATGGGGGGCATGGGTTATATTCATTCGGATAAGACCAATCCGGCACACTAGGTTGGTTAAAGTTATGATATGCCGGGTTGGTAATATCCGAAAAAGAATTTGATGTGTAATATGGATTATTATTAAAGTTGAAAAAATTATTATTATAAGCCATATCACACAATAGAATACAAACAAAGAAAAACAAACAAATTAGCAAACAAATAAAAGGAGAAAATTCTAACTAAGTTAGGGTAGACCTATGACCTAGACGACTCCTAACTGATTAGACTGTCCACGAGAGGTTTAATGCAGACCTTGACCACAAGCTAATCAGCCAGGTCAGGGCAAGGTTGGTGGGAGGTTTTCCGTCAAAGACGTTCCTTAATTAAATAACCACCAACCTTCGGGCTTTCGGCCCTCAATCCCTTTCCTAGACACTGATTTGACAGGAGTCAAATTTCAACACCTTTCTCCCTTAAGATAATCTCCTAATTGAGTCCGAGATGTCCCTAGGGCCAATATCTACTCATTTTTAGTTAGGCTTGGGTTAGTGAGTTCTTAGAATCTGATTTTTGGGCTAAGGAAGGGTGATTAAATCCCCACCTTATCTTGTTAATGGGTGGTGCCCTTAAAATCAATTTGTGCAAGTGTACAAGATAAAACGATTCACTCAAAGCGATATAAATCAACCAAGAAGTGAGTCCTATGCTAAATGCAATGCATACGTACCTTGCTCCAGCACTCTTCAACAGTAAAAATAAATGAATTGAAAAGACACGTGCCTAAAATGCAAACGTCTAATCAATTTTTTATCTTTTCAACAAATATTTTACTGTTGATTATTAGCAGGCTTTATGTGATGGCATATAAGAAAAAGTAAAGTTGCAGAAAACTACAATTTGTAAAGCAAGTAGCCCTGCAAAAAGACAATTAGTTGTCAACTCCTTTTTGCCGCGGATCCGCGGCTTTGGCCGCGAAAACGCGGCAAAGCAGAGGGCACTTGGTCTCTGATTTCTAGAACAGAGGCCCAAGGCCACTTATATGTTACTGCAACCTTAATTTCTTGCCTTGCTTGACCTATAACCTGGAACAGAGAAGAAAATTCGTTTTAGTTCTAAAAATTTTCAATTGAAATTCAGATTTCAATAAAAACGTTACCCTCCCCGGCAACGGCACCAAAATTTGATTGAGGCAAAACCTGCACACAAAATACAAAATTTCAGAACTTAAAAAAGGAAATGTGCAAGTGCTCAATTCTTCCGCGATAGCAAGTGGCTATGCGGGTCGTGATCCACAAGGAGGGTTTTGCGATGGAACCGTTTACGTTCTTTATTGAAATCTTTGTGAAAACCAAACGAGAGTTCTTCTCTGTTTTTAAGTTAAGAAAATGGAAAAGAATTATGTTAAAGTTAGAAGAAAATGAGAGATGAAGAAGGTGGAAAAACTCAGAAAACGGCGAAAGCGACTATGTACAAATGATTATTTACAAGGAAGTGAAAAGGATGATTTAGAAGAGGTATTGTTGGTGATTTAATTTACAGAAATAAAAGAAAAGAAATAAAAATAATTGCTTACCTTTTTTTCACCAAAAGCTTACCTTGAGTCTTTAGCGATGATTTTACCTTGAAGTGGAGGCATTCAGCGCATAGCCCATAAGATTTGAGTATTGGTCTCTTCCACATTACATCATCAAGACTACTTCAAGAATGAAATGATACAGAGTGAGACTCCATTCCATCGTCATGAGCTATCGGTGGCACTCGCAAAGGCAAGGCTCTTTCGATGCTTTTAGACTCACTTGGAAGACAATTGTACCAAAAAAGAAAATAAAAAAGAAAAGAAGAAGAAGAAGAAGACTAAAAAGAAGTACATATACAGAAAGAACATCGATTCGATTTCATAACAATCAAAGAAAAGAAATAAATCTTACACCGGTGTCACTCAAGCTCAAGCTTCATTCTTGCTCTTCAATGAAAGTCTGATCTCCTCTTATTTACATAAATGAAAATTACAATTACATGAAAAAGAAAAACAAAAACCTAAACTAAGAAATGGAAAAATAGTCTAAATCCTATCTCTGCATGATCGTCCATTTCAGCGCAAACACTGCCTTTTTATAGGCATAACCCACACGAGGGGGATCCCGGGGAGATCGGGGAGCAAACGATCCCCCTAACTCCCCAACCAAGCCGCGAAAACGCGGCTTTGGCTGCGTTTCTGCGGCCAGGGTGTGGCTAGGTGGCCACACCCTGTTGGTGGGTCGCCCTGGTTTTACCTTCTGACTTTATCTGTAGTTGGATTTTCAGTTTGAGTCCGGGAGTGTGACGAAATGGCCTTTGATTCTTGGCTTTAACCGATCGATTCTGAGAGGATTCTTCTCAACCGGTTTTCAACCTCTTGATTTTGCCCTGATTTAGTGAGCTCGAATTAATTCTGATTTAATTCAGAATTCTGGTGGGCTTTTGGGCTCATTTCTCTTCATCTCCTTAAGGATTGGGCCTGCAAATAAATTTAGCATTTAATTAGAACAATGCAGGCTTTTATTCTAAAATAAGTATGAAAAATATGATACTAAATATGAAACATTAGCGACCAATCAGAAAGTTAGGTTGATGATTGAAAGAATTATTGGAATGATGGAAGTGGCTTACATGATTTGACCGTGGGTGGTCATTATTTTGTTGGTTCCGTGAGAAATTGGGGTGATTTCTCTAACTAGGATTATACATTGGAGATTAAAGATCATTGTTCGGCCTTGAAAAGGCCGCATTCATCGGTTTAGAAAGGAGTTGTTGAGCTTGAAATAAAGGACACTCCTCAAACACATGATTCATGGTCTGACAGAAAGTACAACACGAAGTTGAAAATTGGTTCGGGCTGACTTGATTGACTGGACTTGGTTCAATAGTTTTTAAAGCTTCAAGTCTTTTCGCTAGGTTAGCTAACTTAGCCTAGTTAGCTATGGATGATTCAATTGAATGGAGACCTCCTCTTGAAGAGATAGAGCTTGGATTCCTAGAGTTTTCACTAGTAGGTTCCCATTGGATGATCTTTTCAGCTAGATTCTCATATAAATCCCATCCTTCATGCTCATCCTTTTGCAAGAATCCCCTTAGTACATACTTTCTAAGAGGGTCCTGGTTGAATAGACTAAACTATCATAAAGAATTTGACATTGTCGCCATTTCTCTATTCCATAATGAGGACATTGGAAAAGGAGGTCTTTGAAGCGTTCAAAGTACCTCCAAAACGGTTCACTAGGTTCTTACTTGAACTGCATGATGTTTTCCTAACAAGAGCGGTCTTGTGAATTGGATAGAATTTCTTCAAGAAGACCTTGATAAAACCATCCTAAGAGGTGATCGAGCCGGCCGCTAAGCTGTAGAGCCATTTCTTGGTTAAGTCCTTAAGAGCAAATGGGACAAATCTCAACCTAATAGTATCATCTGTAAGGTGTGGGATTTTCATCATTAAGCATACTTCCTCAAATTCTCATATGAAGAAATAAGCATCTTTGGACTCTAAGCCATGGAACTTAGGGAGTGTATTAATGAACTGTGGCTTAAGCTCAAAGTTGTGTTCACCAACCGATGGAAGTTGGATGCAGGATGGAAGTGATATTCTAATAGGATAGAACCTATCCTGCAAAGATGTCAGTTGATCCATAACCGAATCTGGTCTCGGTTCGAACTTGGGTGATGATGTGTTTCTAGTTAACCTAGATGAATTAGGGTCTCTTGACCACACTTGCATACACAAACACAATCACAAACAAGTTCACTAATAATCAAGAAGAGAATACAACCAAGCCTAGTTTAAGGTAACTGATTGAGGCTAAACCTGCACACAAAATAAAGAATTTCAGATTTAGAATGAAGATGTGTAAGTGCTCAATTCTTACCGCTATAGCAAGTGGCTATGCGGGTCATGATCCACAAGGAGGGTTTTGCGATAGAAGCGTTTACGTTCCTTATTGAAATCTTTATGAAAATAAAATGAGAGTTCTTCTCTATTTTAAGTTATGAAAATTGAAAAAGAATTATGTTAAAGTTAGAAGAAAATGAGAGATGAAGAGGGTGGAAAAAAATTAGAAAACGGCGAAAGCGACTATGTACAAATGATTTGGGAAAGAAAGATTTAGAAGAGGTAGTGTTGGTGATTTAATTTACAGAAATAAAAGGAAAGAAATAAAAGTAAATACTTACCTTCTTTCAGTAAAAGCTTACCTTGAGTCTTTGCTACGATGTTACCTTGAAGTGGAGGCATTCAGCGCATAGCCCATAAGATTTGAGTATTGGTCTCTTCCACATTACATCATCAAAACTACTTCAAGAATGAAATGATACAGAGAGAGACTCCATTCCATCGTCATGAGCTATCGGTGGCACTCGCAAAAGCAAGGCTCTTTTGATACTTTAGACTCACTTGGAAGACAGTTGTACCAAAAAGAAAAGTGAAATAGAAAAGAAGAAGAAGAAGAAGACTAAAAGAAAGTACATACACAGAAAGAATGTCGATTCGATTCATAACAATCAAAGAAAAGAAATAAATCTTACACCGGTGTCACTCCTGCTCAAGCTTCATTCTTGTTCTTCGATGAAAGTCTGATCTCCTCTTATTTACATAAATGAAAATTACAATTACATGAAAAAGAAAGACAAAAACCTAAACTAAGAAATGGAAAAATAGTCTAAATCCTATCTCTGCATGGTCGTCCAATTTTCAGTGCAAGTACAGGCCTTTATAGGCAAAAACCCAATCTATAGGATCCCAGGGAGGTCAGGGGAGCAAACGCTCCCCCTAACTCCCCAACAAAGCCGCGAAAATGCGGCTTGGGCCGCGTTTCCGCGGCCAAGGTGTGGCCAGGTGGCCACACCCTGTTGGTGGGTCTCCCCGATTTCTCCCTCTGACTTTATCTGGAGTTGGTTGTTCAGTTTGAGTCCCGTATTGCGACGAAATGGCCTTGGATTCTTGGCTTTAACCGATCGATTCTGAGAGGATTCTTCTCAACCGGTTTTCCACCTCTTGATTTTTGTCCTGATTTTCTGAGTGCGAATTAATTCTGATTTAATTCAGAATTTTGGTGGGCATTGGGCTCATTTCTCTTCATCTCCTTAAAGATTGGGCCTGCAAATAAATCAAACAATTAATTAGGACAATGCAGGCTTTTATTCTATAATAAGTATGGACATATGATATTAAATATGCAACATTAGCGACTAATCACACCCCCATACCTATCTTTTGCTCGTCCTCGAGCAAAACAACTAAACTATACTGAGGATTATTAGACCACTTTCGCAGGTCACGCGAATGCACTGAGCATGTGCAACAAGCCGTTAAACCTCTAGGTTTCCCCTAGAGGACGAGTTTTGTCTCGTGAGGGTTTTCAGCGGATTGCACCCACAAAATCCATAAAGAAAGGGAAATAAAGAGTTAGTATTTTTGAAAAGCATTTTGAAAGAAAAAAATATTTGAAATATAATTGTAAGATCTAAGCAATCTATAAGTTATAGGAAAACCGAATTTTCATTCCTACACTTAGTCTCTATTCAAAAATTTGTTATCAATCAAAGTAAGGAGTCAAATTGTACTTCTCATCTAGTCTATTACTTTACCCTAAGTCATATGCACCTTGTGATTGTGAAAATTTTGACTAAGGGTTCATTAACTCTAACTCTTATGCCTTATTTATTTATATATATATATTATTTTATTTTATTTTTTTTTGTGGTAATATTCCTTAGTTCTATTAGGCTTTCTAATCTGCCCATGTAACGAGCCTTTAATCGATGACTCCCAAACCAAACGGTCTTAGGGCACCAGGTGAGAAAACACCCCAAGGACTTAAGGACTCGAGCAAACAAGGCCACAAAACTAAGGATTTTATTATATGGACTTTTTTTAGGCGTGAATACTTATGCTTTATTAGGCATAAATACCCAGCTTAATCAGAGGAGTTTTATATATATTTTTCTTTTCAACTTATCTAATCATCTTTCGCATAAATACTAAGGCTTACTTAGGCCAAAGCACCTAGCTAATTAATAATTAGATTTGTTTATCTTTTTTTTTAAACTTATCTAATCATCTTTCGCATAAATACTAAGGCTTGCTTAGGCCAAAGCACCTAGCTAATCAATAATTAGACTTGTTTATCTCTTTTTTTTATAAGGCATAAGAATCTTTGTTTTTGAACCCTAAGTGTGTAAGTGTATGAAGTGTGCATATTTCATTAAAGTAAAGATCAAGACTAAATTACTTTGACAAATTATCTTCCTAACTCTAAATATCAAACAAATAATCTTATTTTGACCAAGTATAAGAAATCCTAATTTGGATTTTCCTATTCCTTAAAATTAACTTAATTTCTTACAAAAATAAATCAAATATTGTTTCTATTTTTCAAAAAGTTTTTTAATAAAAAGAAAAACCTAAGTTATGTTAGAACCCTCCCCCACACCTATCTCATGCATTGTCCTCAATGTATGAATTAATGCATAGATGCATGAAAAAGAAGAAAGGGAAGGAAAATATTACCTTAAAGTGGTGGTTCCCGTGGTGGTCTGATTGGTCCACGAAATGTGGCCCAACTGACTTTTCTTGGGTCTCGGAGGAACCCACCAACAATTTCTCTAATATAACCCATTAAAAAGATGTATCCATAAAGGATCGTTATTAAATATTTAACCCCATCTAATTTTCATATTCCATAACTAATTTCGGAGTCAAATTTGTCAACAACCTCGTCCCAGAATGGAGTATGAAATGATAGAACGGTTGGCTTGGACTCAGGAAGGACAGGAACTAATACCGACTCAGGAAGGTGACTTAAGTCAAGTAAAGGTTCAGGAGTCGAAATTGGTTCAAGAAGCGGGTCCGAGTCAAGAAGTTAAAACTCAAGTCCATATGTAATTTCTAACAATGGGATATGACCTAATATGGGTGATTCCAGTTCAGGAATGATAGGTGAAGGAATCAAAACTGACTCTAAAATATTACTCAAGTTTGGTAACAAAACAGGAGTCAATATTGATTCAGAAAGTTAAACTGGATCACAGATTTGAGAATCTAGGTCACATATCTCATTGAGTTCAATATCAAAAAATTGAGAACTTGCCAATTTGTCAATAGGATTTTCCAAATTGTATAATTGGTCAAGTTCAATATGATCCTCAAAGATGGGGGATTCAATTTCATGATGAATAGGCATAGGATCCAATGTTGACTCGGGGAAAAGATCGAAATCAGGTGAAGATACCGGAGTCATAATCGAATCAGGGAGTAGAATTGAATCACTCAGTTGGGGTTCAGGATCATATTCATTTTCAAGTTCTATTTCAGGAAAAGGATAACTTGATAAACTATCGATATCTTTTTCAAAATTTGGAGTTTGGGCAAGTTCAAATGGTTGTTCTGAAATGGAATCTTGATTTCCAAAACTACAGGACTCTTCGGCTCTAACAGAATGGTTAGCGACATCAGAACTGGTCCAACGGTGAGAATGTAGAGATTCGACCATCATATCTATGTCACGATTACGAGTGTTTTGAGCCTGAGTCATAGCTTCAAACATCTTTTCATAGTTGATAGGTTCATTGTTTTGGTGAAAAGATGAAGAATTGTCTTCGAAGTGGTAGTGAAATTGTGAGTCCATCAGATTTTGGGATTTGTGTTTGGACTCACGCATACTCATTTCCAAAATTGATGGTTTCCTATTTTGGACGGGTGAAACTGAGTATGAATCTTGAAAATATTGTGGACTAGGTGGAGAAGGAGGACAAGTTGGTTGAAAATTATGCTCGGGGGAGGTGAATCCCCATTGACTCGGTGAAGAGTTGAAATCATTATGGAAATTATTGTTATTAGATTGGGGGCATGGGTTATATTGATTCGGATAAGACCAATCCGGCACACTAGGTTGGTCAAAGTTATGATATGCCGGGTTGGTAATATCCGAAAATAAAGTAGGTGTGTAATATGGATTATTATTGAAATTGAAAAAATTATTATTATAAGCCATATCACACAATGGAATACAAACAAAGAAAAACAAACAAATTAGCAAATAAAAGGAAAAAATTCTAACTAAGTTAGGGTAGACCTATGACCTAGACGACTCTTAACTGATTAGACTGTCCACGGGAGGTTCAATGCAGACCTTGACCATAAGCTAATCAGCCTGGTCAGGGCAAGGTTGGTAGGAGGTTTCCGTCAAAGACGTTCCTTAATTAAATAACCACCAACCTTCGGGCTTTCGGCCCTTAATCCCTTTCTTAGACAGTGATTTGGCAAGAGTCAAATTCCAACATCTTTTCCCCTTAGGATAATCTCCTAATTGAGTCCGAGATGTCCCTAGGGCCAACGTCTACTCATTTTTAGTTAGGCTTGGGTTAGTGAGTGCTTGGAATCTGATTTTTGGGCTAAGGAACGGTAATTAAATCCCCACTTTATCTTGTTAATGGGTGGTGCCCTTAAAATCAATTTGTGCAAGTGTACAAGATATGTAAATAGGATTCACTCAAAGCAATGAAAATCAACCAAGAGATGAGTCCTATTCTACATGCAATGCATCCGTACCTTGCTCCAGCACTCTTCAACAGTAAAAATAAATGAATTGAAAAGACACGTGCCTAAAATGCAAACGTCTAATCAATTTTTTTTATCTTTTCAACAAATGTTTTACTGTTGATTATTAGCAGGCTTATGTGATGGCATATAAGAAAAAGTAAAGTTGCAGAAAACTACAATTTGCAAAGCAAGCAGCCCTGCAAAAAAGAACGTTAGTAGTACACTCCTTTTTGCCGCGTTTTCGCGGCTTTGGCCGCGGATCCGCGGCAAAACAGAGGGCACTTGGTCTCTGCTTTCTAGAGCAGAGGCTCAAGGCCACTTATATGTTACTGTAACTTTAATTTCCTGCTTTGCATGCCCTTTAACCTGCAACAGAGAAGAAAGTTCGTTTTAGTTCTAAAAAATTTTCAAGAAAAATATAGATTTCAATAAAAACGTTACCCTCCCCGGCAACGGCGCCAAAATTTGATTGAGGCTAAACCTGCACACAAAATAAAGAATTTCAGATTTAGAATGAAGATGTGCAAGTGCTCAATTCTTACCGCTATAACAAGTGGCTATGCGGGTCGTGATCCACAAGGAGGGTTTTGCGATAGAAGCGTTTACGTTCTTTATTGAAATCTTTATGAAAATAAAACGAGAGTTCTTCTCTGTTTTTAAGTTATGAAAATTGAAAAAGAATTATGTTAAAGTTAGAAGAAAATGAGAGATGAAGAGGGTGGAAAAAAATCAGAAAACGGCGAAAGCGACTATGTACAAATGATTTGGGAAAGAAAGATTTAGAAGAGGTAGTGTTGGTGATTTATTTACAAAAATAAAAGGAAAGAAATAAAAGTAAATACTTACCTTCTTTTCAGCAAAAGCTTACCTTGAGTCTTTGCTACGATGTTACCTTGAAGTGGAGGCATTCAGCGCATAGCCCATAAGATTTAAGTATTGATCTCTTCCACATTACATCATCAAGACTACTTCAAGAATGAAATAATATAGAGAGAGACTCCATTCCATCGTCATGAGCTATCGGTGGCACTCGCAAAAGCAAGGCTCTTTCGATGCTTTAGACTCACTTGGAAGACAGTTGTACCAAAAAGAAAAGTGAAGTAGAAAAGAAGAAGAAGAAGAAGACTAAAAGAAAGTACATACACAGAAAGAATGTCGATTCAATTTCATAACAATCAAAGAAAAGAAATAAATCTTACACCGGTGTCACTCCAGCTCAAGCTTCATTCTTGTTCTTCGATGAAAGTCTGATCTCCTCTTATTTACATAAATGAAAATTACAATTACATGAAAAAGAAAGACAAAAACCTAAACTAAGAAATGGAAAAATAGTCTAAATCCTATCTCTGCATGGTCGTCCAATTTTCGGTGCAAGTACAGGCCTTTTATAGGCAAAAACCCAATTTATAGGATCCCGGGGAGGTCAGGGGAGCAAACGCTCCCCCTAACTCCCCAACAAAGCCGCGAAAACGCGGCTTGGGCCGCGTTTCCGCGGCCAGGGTGTGGCCAGGTGGCCACACCCTGTTGGTGGGTCTCCCCGGTTTCTCCCTTTGACTTTATCTGGAGTTGGTTGTTCAGTTTGAGTCCCGTATTGCTACGAAATGGCCTTGGATTCTTGGCTTTAACCGATCGATTCTGAGAGGATTCTTCTTAACCGTTTTTCACCTCTTGATTTTTGCCCTAATTTCTGAGTGCGAATTAATTCTGATTTAATTCAGAATTTGGTGGGCTTTGGGCTCATTTCTCTTCATCTCCTTAAAGATTGGGCCTGCAAATAAATCAAACAATTAATTAGGACAATGCAGGCTTTATTCTATAATAAGTATGGACATATGATATTAAATATGCAACATTAGCGACCAATCAGTAACCTTGACCTAGATAACTCCTAACTGGTTGATTGTCTACTGGAGGTATAATGTAGACTTTGACCATAAGCTAATCAGCCAGGTCAGGGAAAGATTGATAGAAGGTTATCTGTCAAAGACGTTTCTTAATTAAGTAACCACCAACCTTCTGGCTTTCGGCCCTTAATGCCCTTCCTAAATGCCGATTTGGCAGGAGGCAAATTCTAACACCTTCCTCCTTAGGATAATGTCCCAGTGAGTTCGAGATGTTTCTAAGGCCAACGTCTATTAGATTTTACTTAGGCTTAGGTTGTGCGTGCTTGGAGATGGTTTGTGGGCTAAGGAAGGCTAATGACTTCCCCACCTTATCTTGATTTGGGTTTTGCCCTTAGAATTGATTTGTGCAAAGTATGTGATAGGTAGTGAAAAATGCATAATTGACATCATATATACCATCGCATTTGCACATTTATTCATATTATAATGTACAATTATTAATATTTCTTTATTTAATATGTGCAGGCCTCAAATTATCAATTTAATAAAGAATAAAGCTAAAAGAGCCCAAAAGCCCAGATCCAAGCCCATGTTTGAAGCCCAGGTGAAGAAGCGCAAATACAAAGATTCAAAATGCAAATACAAGGGCTAACAGTTGCAAATATCAGAAATTAGGGTTGGATAGACTTCTATCAAACCCTAAACACCTGCGGGATAAGGATAAAAAGCCAAGATAAAGAGGAATTTCGTGGAGAGAGGATTTGAAGAAATCTGGATTAAGAGTAACTTGATTACCAAGTTATCTCGAAAATCCAGATTAAAAGGCCAGGATCACAATTCTAGAAGGAGGCGCCCAGATGGACGGACCAGGAGAGGCCACGCGCCAAAGCGCGTGGCCAGAAGCCAAGAAACTGCCGCGGAGGCGCGGCAAAAGCCGCGCATCCGCGGCAGTCTTGATAAGGATGGCTACCAAATTTTGTTGACACTTCTATCCGGGACTCCTCTACATTCTGCACTATAAATATCAGAGCATTCGCAACAGGGAGGGGGATCCAGAGACGAACTAGGGTTTTCTTTAGCTATTTTTAAATTTCTGCCAAAGTTGTAATTTTTATTTCAAGCGAGTTGTGGAAGAAGGAGCTTGTATTTGGGATCAGTTCATCGAATAAAGGTTACCTTTTTTCTAATCAATTCTCTGTTATTTAATTTTGCATTTTCTTCGTGATTTCTTGAGTTTGGTTTGATCTGCGATCTCTTGATTCTTTTTATTTTCTTTCGTTCTTTGTTCATCTTCTTATATAAAAAAAAAAAGGGAAAATAATTAAAAGATGATTAACTAATATTCCTCTAGTGGTTTGCTGTGTTTCTTAAAGCAACCCTAGAGCAGTTAGGCATTGGTTTGATGGATGACAACTCTTGAAACCCTAGGTTTAAAGTAGATGCTTGAAGATTAAACAATAATTAGTATTCTAATCTAATATCACAACATTAATTAATTCTTCACATTTCATATCTAAGAACTTTGACAATGCAACCTCAAGGTAAGACTTCTTTTGTGTTATGCTTAGATGTTAGGATGAAAAAGTGTTGGACTTTTTAGAGTGATGTTGGTAAGATTCTAAATATCTTCTCTTGCTTGCATATAAAAACCTAGGATAAAACTCCTATATTCCAATATGATGATCAATAGCCTTGACTTGCAATAGGGTTGTGGTAGAAGATCAGCAAAACCACGTTTTTAATCTCTTATATTCATCACAAATCTAATCTCTTTTTTCTTACTTGAAGCATACAAGGGAATCGGCCGAAAAGCTTGCATCGCATCCTTCCCTGAGGATCACGACCCGCTCGAGCCCTTGCTACAGTGGATTCGCATTGAGACTAAGTAAATCTGAACTTTATTTCAATCTCAATCAAAATTTTGGCGCCGTTGCCGGGGAAGGAACGGCACGATTTCTCTTTCTAATCATTCTTTCTCTTCTGTTGCAGGTACAGAGAACAGGAAGCAGAATCAGAGTAGCAGAAGACACATATTGCTATCCAGTGCCTCTGCCCTAGAAGGCAGAGCACTTGGACCTACACTTTTGCCGCGTTTCCACGGCATAAGCCGCGGGTCCGCGGCAAGTGTAGCTGACTACTGACAGAATTTTCTGCAGGTTGCTCTGCAGTGCAAAAAAATTATAATTCTGCTGTGATATTATTGCTCTGTGATCACACTGCAACTGTTAATAATTAACATTAACCTATTTGTTGGAAAAAATAAAAAAATATTTTTAGACTCTTGCATTTTAGGGCACGTGTCTATTTTTAATTCTTTAATTCTGTTGAAGAGTGCTGGCGACAAGGTACGTCTGCATAGCATATAGATTAGGAAGCACTCTTGTTTGTTTACTGCTTTCTTGAGTGTTACTTTTCTACAGCTTTACACGTACACTAAATCATCTTAAGGGCATAACCCATAACAAAGATAAGGTGGGGATTTCATCACCCTTCCTTGGCCCACAAATCATACCAGTCACACTCACAACCCTAACCCTAATTAAAACTTGACTAGACGTTGGCCCCTAAGGTAACTCGGACTCAATAGGAGATTGACCGAAGAAGGAAAGTTGTTCGAAATTAACCCTTGCCAAATCGGTGTCTAGCGAAGGGATTGAGGGCCGAAAGCCCGAAGAACGGTGGTTATTTAATTAAGGAATGTCTCCGACGGAAAACCTCCCACCGGTCTTGCCCTGAACTGGCCGATTAGCTCGTGGTTGACGTCGACAACAGACCTCCTAAGGACAGTCTAAAGTTAGGAGTCGTCTAGGTCAAGGATAACCCTAGAATAGGATTTTTGTTTGTTTTTCTTTTTCTTTTTGATTGATTGGGTGAACTTGTTTGCTGATTGTGCATGACCGCTTGGTCGAGAGACCCACTCACATCCAGGCTAACTAGAACTAGTTCACCACCCGAGCTCAAGCCCGACTCACACATGGCACAACAACAGTCACTCCAAGATAGGTTCTATCCTATTAGAACCTCTCTTCCTTCTTGCATCCAGCTCACTATCGAAAGTGTTGACCCATATGAACTCAAGCCACAATACATCAACACTCTTCCCAAATTTCACGGACTTGAATCTGAGGATGCATACTTCTTCATAAGGGAATTTGAAGAAGTATGTCAAATGATGAATATGCCTAAGTTAGGAGACGATGCTATCAAACTTAGGTTTATCCCCTTTGCTTTGAAGGATTTAGCAAAGAAATGGCTCTACAGTCTAGAGGCCGGTTCTATATCTTCTTGGGATAATTTCATTAAGGCCTTCTTAAAGAAATTTTATCCCGTTCACAAGACTGCACTGATTAGGAAGAATATCCTCCAGTTTAAGCAAACAGCCAATGAACCTTTTTGGAAATACTTCGAGCGTTTTAAGGATCTCCTTGCCCAATGTCCTCACCATGGGATAGAGAAATGGCGACTTTGCCAAGTTCTCTATGATGGATTAGATTATTCTACTAAAACACTGTTAGAATCCATGTGTCAAGGAGGATTTCTGCAAAAGAATGAAGATGAAGGATGGACATTGTTTGAGGAATTAGCTGAAAAATCCATCCAATGGGACCCTACTCCTGAAAAATCTAGGACTACTGACCCTACTTCTTCTAAAGGAGGTATCCATTCCATTGAGGCCAACGTAGCAACCGATGCTAAGTTAGCTGCTGTTATGCGTAGACTAGAGGCTCTTGAAACTAAAGAGCCAGTCTCTGTGAACCAAGTCAGCCCAACATCTTCGGCGGGCTGTACTTATTGTCAAGATATGAACCATGTGTTCGAGGAATGTCCTGTTTTCATCGCGCATCAAAGCTTGCCCGAACATACGAGTGCGGCCTTCACAAGGCCCGCCAACAATCCTTATGCGCCCACCTACAATCCCGGTTGGAGAAACCATCCCAATTTCTCATGGGGCCCAAGTAACAATGAGCAGATTAGGCCCAAATTCTCCAACAATTTCCAAAATCCGCCCTATCAGCAAGGTTTTCCCAGTCAAAATCAGCCACCTTCTTTCCAATATTCACAAATGGAAACAAGGATGTCCAACATGGAAAGGAAGATGGACACCCTAGTTAAAAGCCAAGACACGCTGGCTCAAGCCCTAAGTAGGATAGAGATCCAATTGAGCCAGCAAGAGAGACAAAGGGGTACCCTACCGAGTCAACCATTGCCTAACCCTAGGAATCCTAGGCCAGCCAATGAGGCTCAAGACCCAAATCAGTGTCATATGGTCCATACACTCAGATCGGGGAAACAAGTTGATAATCAAGTATCCATGCCATCGGATCCATCCATGCCATCCATTCCATCTAGCTCCACTTCCATTCCATCTAGCTCCACTCCTTCTCCATCCAGCCCCAAGGAAACTGAAGCTGAAAAGTCAGCAGATCAGTTGCACCAGCCTATAGCTCCATTTCCAAATAGGCTTAGAAGCAACAACAATGCACACATGGAGAAATTATTAGAGGTGTTCAATCAAGTTAGGCTCAACATTCCACTTCTTGATGCAATCCAACAGGTCCCTAGTTATGCCAAATTCATTAAGGACATGTGCACCAAGAAAAGAAAGACTAATGTGCCTAAGAAGGTTTTTCTAGCCACTAACATTAGTGAGCTACTGTCCAACCAGATCCCTATCAAGTATAAGGACCCAGGTTGCCCCACCATTTCTTGCACCATAGGTCGAGCCGAAATCAATCGAGCACTCCTCGATTTAGGAGCCAGCATCAATTTGCTCCCTTTCTCCGTGTATCAACAACTTGGATTAGGTGAACTCAACCCGACCCAAGTTACTATTCAGTTGGCTGACCGCTCTATCAAAGTTCCAAAGGGAGAGATCAATGACGTTCTTATACGGGTTGGAGAATTCATTTACCCGGTAGATTTCATTGTCTTAGAGACACAACCTGTGTCTAATCCTAGGTCCCAAACTCCCGTTATCATAGGAAGACCGTTCCTAGCAACCGCTAATGCAATTATAAATTGTAGAAACGGTTCCATGAGACTGACTTTTGGGGATATGACCAAGGAGGTCAATGTTTTCAACCTAGGTAAGCATCCCTACGATGTGACCGACCAACCCTTTGAGGTTAACTCCATTGAGAACATGACGAGTGAGCATAATGATGAGATCATATTTGAGTCAGAGGAAGAGGAAGAGTTAGAAACAAATGATATCAGTCTTGATGAGATCGAATGGGAATCAAATCTGAGTTCGATAGAAATGGGAGATTCTAGCATCACACCGCCACCCATTGAGCCAACTCCTTCTTTGGAGTTAAAAGCCTTGCCCAAACATCTTAAGTACGCCTACCTAGGTGAACAAGAGACGTTACCGGTCATAGTTGCATCTAATTTGACCAATAGGCAAGAGGAGGACCTGCTGGCAACCCTTAGGAGACATAGGGAAGCCATTGGTTGGACTATGGCAGATATTAAGGGACTGAGCCCTACGATAGTCCAGCATCGTATTCATCTTGAGGAAGGACTAGACCGAAAAGGGATCCACAGCGTAGACTAAACCACTTATGCAGGAGGCTGTACAAGCCGAGATAGTAAAACTGTTAGATAATGGGATAATTTATTCCATTTCCGATAGCGAATGGGTGAGCCCAATGCACGTGGTCCCTAAGAAGTCTAGCTTTACAGTGGTAGAGAACGACAAACATGAGTTAGTGCAAACACGATTGCCTACCAAGGTGAGAGTATGCATAGACTACCGTAAGTTGAATGCAGCCACTAGGAAAGATCATTTTCCCCTCCCTTTCATCGATCAAATGTTGGAAAGATTAGCAGGTCATGAGTATTACTGCTTTTTGAATGGGTATTCAGGGTATAACCAAATCCCTATAGCCCCGGAGGATCAAGAGAAAACAACGTTCACGTGTCCATTTGGGACATTTGCTTACCGTCGAATGCCTTTCGGCTTATGCAATGCCCCCGCCACATTCCAACGTTGTATGTTAAGCTTGTTTTCTGATATGGTCGAGCATTTCCTAGAGATTTTCATGGACGACTTCTCAGTCTATGGAAATTCATTTGACCAGTGTCTCCATCATTTGGAGCTAGTGCTGAGTAGGTGCACCGAGAAGAACTTGACCCTCAATTGGGAAAAGTGTCACTTCATGGTGCAACAAGGGATTGTCCTAGGTCATGAGATATCTAGGGAAGGGATTAAGGTAGACAAGGCCAAAGTGGAAATCATTGCGAAACTTCCACTTCCTCGATGCGTGAAGGACATTCGATCCTTTTTAGGACACGCCGGATTTTATCGTAGGTTCATTAAGGACTTTAGCAAAATTGCTAGACCCCTTACAAACCTTCTAGCTAAGGACGTGTCCTTCATTTTTGATGATAGGTGCCATAGTGCTTGGGAGAAATTGAAAGTGGAACTTATATCTGCCCCTATCATCTCACCTCCGGACTGGTCCAAGCCTTTTGAGATCATGTGTGACGCTTCTGATTTTGCGATAGGTGCTGTCTTAGGACAGCGTAAGGACAATAAGCAGCACGTGATCTACTATTCGAGTAGGACGCTTAATGAGGCCCAAATGAACTATACTACCACCGAGAAGGAATTCTTGGCAGTAGTGTTCGCTTTGGAGAAATTCCGTCCATACCTACTTGGGACTAAGACCACGATCTTCACTGACCATTCTGCTCTGCGATACCTTATGCTTAAGAAAGATGCGAAGGCCCGACTCATTCGTTGGATCCTTCTACTTCAAGAATTTGATCTCGAAATTCGAGATAAAAAAGGTGTCGAAAATGTCGTAGCTGACCATCTCTCTCGTGTGCCCAACGCACCTTCTGTCGAGCTGCCCATCAATGACAATTTTCCCGATGAGCAACTTCTAGCCATCTCTAAGGAACCTTGGTTTGCTGACATAGTAAATTACTTAGTCACAAACCAAACACCACCTAGTTGGTCCAAACAGGATAGATACCGATTCTTGTCTCAAGTTCGGTATTACATGTGGGAAGATCCTTATCTTTTCAAATATTGTAGCGACCAAATCATTAGGAGATGTGTCCCCGACGAGGAGACTAGAAGCGTGCTAGCTTTTTGTCATGAGTTCGCTTGCGGTGGACATTTTGGTCCCCGCAAAACTGCCGAGAAAATTCTGCAAAGTGGCTTTTATTGGCCAACTGTGTTTAGAGATGCATTTGAGTATTGCAAGACTTGCACAAGATGTCAAATGATAGGAAGAATTTCCAAACGAAATATGATGCCCCTAAATCCCATTCTAGAAGTAGAACTTTTCGACGTATGGGGCATTGATTTTATGGGACCCTTCCCTAATTCGTTGGGCACCAATACATCTTGTTGGCCGTAGACTATGTGTCGAAGTGGGTAGAAGCTGTCCCTTGCAAGACAAATGACAACAAAGTTGTTGTCAAATTCTTGAAAGATAATATCATCTCACGCTTTGGAATCCTCGAGCCATCATTAGCGACAATGGCACACATTTTTGCAATAGAACTTTTGAAGCTCTCATGCGAAAATATGCCATTACTCACAAGTTGTCTACGCCCTACCATCCTCAAACTAGCGGGCAGGTAGAAGTTTTCTAATAGACAAGTCAAGCTCATTTTGGAGAAGACTGTGAATCAGAATAGGAAGGACTGGTCCATCAAACTGGTGGATGCCCTATGGGCATATAGGACTGCCTACAAGACGATTCTAGGAATGTCTCCCTATAGACTAGTCTTTGGAAAGGCTCGCCACCTTCCTGTCGAGCTAGAGCACCGGGCCCTATGGGCAATTAAGCAGCTAAATTTCGATTTAGATAGAGCCGGTGAGTTTCGGAGATTACAAATTTCCGAACTAGAGGAGTTGAGGAATGATGCATACGAGAATGCGAAGATTGCGAAGGATAGAGTTAAGGTTTTTCACGATAAATTCATCACGAGAAAACTTTTGTCCAAGGACAAAAAGTTTTACTTTACAACTCTAGACTTCATCTCTTTCCGGCAAATTGAAGTCAAGATGGACAGGACCATTCATTGTTAGACGGTATTTCCACACGGAGCCATAGAGATCTACGATCCCAAAAATGGCAATTCATTCAAGGTAAATGGTCAACGTCTTAAAATCTTTTTGGAGTCTGTGCCGGAAGCTAATACGGCGATGGGTCTTTTTGACCCACTGTATCGGTGATTATATCTTTCTGCCAATTCATGCATTCCATACATTTCATTCATACATTAGGGACAATGCATGAAACAAGTGTGGGGGAAGGGTATGTAATATAAAAAAAAAAAATTTAAAAAAAAAAAATGTTATAAAAAGGAAATACTTTGACTTATTTTTGAAAAAAAATCTAAGTTAGTTTAAGGATTAGGAAAATCATGATTAGGATTTCTAAAAACTTGGTCAAGATAAATAAATTGTTTAATTTTTAGGTATAGGAGAGAAATTGAATAAATAATTAGTCTTGATTGTTACCTTAATGAAATGTGCATACCAAATGCATATCTAGGATTCTAAGACAAAGACCTTGTGCCTCATAAAAAAAAAAAAGAAGAAGAAAAAAAAAATCACCAATTAAGCTGATATATGTGCCTCAAGAAGCATAAGTATTCATGCCTAAAGGTGAGTAAATAAAATAAATACCTTAGTTTTGTGCCTAGTTCACTTGAATTTGAGTCCGCGGGGTGTTTTCTCACCTGGTGCCCTAAGACCGACCGTTTGGGAGTCACCGACTTTAAGTTCGCTACATGGGTGGATTAGAAAGTCCGAGGGAACTAAGGAAAAATTACTTATATGTACTAACACATCTAATAATCAATTAGTTAGGTATTAGGGCCTCAAGAAGCCTTGATGCTTATACGAAAGAAAATTAGATGAGTTATACATGCAAAAAAAAAAAATTATATTAACACATCTAATAGCCAATTAGTTAGGTATGAGGGCCTCAAGAAGCCTTGATACTTACACGAAAGAAAATTAGATGATGTTATAAAAATAATAAAGAGGCATGAGAGTCCAAGTTAAGGAGTTCCTAGTAATAACAAAAGGATGCATATGATTTTTGGTAACGAAAAAGACTATATTAGAAATTCAATTTAATTCTTACCTAAAATGGACAACAATTGACTTTATTAAGACTAGGTTTGAGGAATGAATAAAAATGAGGATCCTAAAAACTTATAGACTACTTAGTCTCTTCAATAATAATTCAAATATTCTCCTTTTTATGGATTTTGTGGGTGTAATCCGCTGAAAACCCTCACGAGACAACACTCGTCCTCTAGGGTAACCTAGGGGTTTAACGGCTTGTTGCACATGCTAAGTGCAACCGTGATTCCTACGAAAGTGAGTTAGCTAGATTAGATTTTTCTCTTTCTTTTTGATTTTTACTCGAGGACGAGCAAAAAGATAAGTGTGGGGGTGTGATAGGTAGTGAAAAATGCATAATTGACATCATATATACCATCGCATTTGCACATTTATTCATATTATAATGCACAATTTTAATATTTCTTTATTTAATATGTGCAGGCCTCAAATTATCAATTTAATAAAGAATAAAGCTAAAAGAGCCCAAAAGCCCAGATCCAAGCCCATGTTTGAAGCCCAGGTGAAGAAGCGCAAATACAAAGATTCAAAATGCAAATACAAGGGCTAACAGTTGCAAATATCAGAAATTAGGGTTGGATAGACTTCTATCAAACCCTAAACACCTGCGGGATAAGGATAAAAAGCCAAGATAAAGAGGAATTTCGTGGAGAGAGGATTTGAAGAAATCTGGATTAAGAGTAACTTGATTACCAAGTTATCTCGAAAATCCAGATTAAAAGGCCAGGATCACAATTCTAGAAGGAGGCGCCCAGATGGACGGACCAGGAGAGGCCACGCGCCAAAGCGCGTGGCCAGAAGCCAAGAAACTGCCGCGGAGGCGCGGCAAAAGCCGCGCATCCGCGGCAGTCTTGATAAGGATGGCTACCAAATTTTGTTGACACTTCTATCCGGGACTCCTCTACATTCTGCACTATAAATATCAGAGCATTCGCAACAGGGAGGGGGATCCAGAGACGAACTAGGGTTTTCTTTAGCTATTTTTAAATTTCTGCCAAAGTTGTAATTTTTATTTCAAGCGAGTTGTGGAAGAAGGAGCTTGTATTTGGGATCAGTTCATCGAATAAAGGTTACCTTTTTCTAATCAATTCTCTGTTATTTAATTTTGCATTTTCTTCGTGATTTCTTGAGTTTGGTTGGATCTGCGATCTCTTGATTCTTTTTATTTTCTTTCGTTCTTTGTTCATCTTCTTATATAAAAAAAAAAAGGGAAAATAATTAAAGATGATTAACTAATATTCCTCTAGTGGTTTGCTGTGTTTCTTAAAGCAACCCTAGAGCAGTTAGGCATTGGTTTGATGGATGACAACTCTTGAAACCCTAGGTTTAAAGTAGATGCTTGAAGATTAAACAATAATTAGTATTCTAATCTAATATCACAACATTAATTAATTCTTCACATTTCATATCTAAGAACTTTGACAATGCAACCTCAAGGTAAGACTTCTTTTGTGTTGTGCTTAGATGTTAGGATGAAAAAGTGTTGGACTTTTAGAGTGATGTTGGTAAGATTCTAAATATCTTCTCTTGCTTGCATATAAAAACCTAGGATAAAACTCCTATATTCCAATATGATGATCAATAGCCTTGACTTGCAATAGGGTTGTGGTAGAAGATCAGCAAAACCACGTTTTTAATCTCTTATATTCATCACAAATCTAATCTCTTTTTTCTTACTTGAAGCATACAAGGGAATCGGCCGAAAAGCTTGCATCGCATCCTTCCCTGAGGATCACGACCCGCTCGAGCCCTTGCTACAGCGGATTCGCATTGAGCCTAAGCAAATCTGAACTTTATTTCAATCTCAATCAGTATGCAAGATATAGAAAAGTGGCATTCAAAAGCAAATATTACCCAAGAATGTTTCCTAAACTATATGCTATGCATACATACCCTGTCTCCAGCTATCTTCTACAGTAATTGTAAAATAAACGTAATTAGACAAATGCCTAGAATGCAAGTCTAAACGTTTTTTTAAGTAAGTAACAATCACTCAAATTACTGTTGGATTAAAATAGAGATTATGAACAGCAATTTAGCAAGAATATAACACACATAAACTTAATTTTTGCAAGCAATATGTCCTGCAAAAAAGAGTTTTAATAATCTAACAAAATTTTCAACTTTTGCATTGCAATTTCTTGAAATTCTGTTTCCTACTTTCGAGAGTAGGGGCACAGAATTGCAAGTCTTCTCTTGTAAAGCTTGAATGCTAAATTTGAATCTTCAAGTTCCTGAAACAACACACTAAACTTGTTAAAAAATAATACACCGTTCCCTCCCTGGCAACGGCGCCAAAAATTGATTATAAAATGAAAGAACAAGAGAATTACCGTGTAACTTGTGGCTAACGGATCGTGTCCACGAGGAGGAATGCGATGAAAGCTTTTCAGTGTTTTGTTTAGAAAGCTAAGAATGGTGCTAGTTTTTTATTGAAAAGAGAATGGAGAGAAGAGAAATGATTAAAAGAGAAATTACAATTTTGGAGAAGGCTTTGGAGAAGGTGATTTAAAAAAGCTTTGAAAATTGTTTTGTTGTTTTTAAATATAAGAAGAAGAAGATCTGGGCTCACTAATTTTATTTACTTCACTGCTTATCTCAAGAATATTTTTAGTGTATCACTTTGTCATAGGCAAAAGAGCGTATTTCTTTAGTATTCAAGTAAAACAAATGAGATGATTTCGGATCAAATCTTGAGATCTTTCTTAACACACCATTAAAAATAGAATGTTAAACCATCAAGCGTGAGGAAGCAAGTATGGAAAAAAAAGATTTACAATAGTTGTGCCTTGAAAATTCAAGTTTTAAAAGAAGAGCATCATCATGAGCTTTCAACAATAAAATTTAACTTTAGGCATTATGATTCAAGAGAGTTCTTCCATCAAATTCAATAGAGAGAGAGGAGGTAGAAAACATCAATTAGTAAGCCCAGAAAATGATTTAGCTACTCATTATGAAATGAAAATAAATAAGAAATTGACAATTAAATACAAACATACCGAATTCAAGTTGAGTTGGAATGGCAAGTAGAAGCTCCTTTGATTGTCACTTCAAAGACGAATTACACACTCAATTCCTTCTTCTCTCTTTTCTGGTCTAAACTAAAAAAGAACAAAGAGAAGATACAACTTCTCCAAGCTATCTAACAATGTTCTTAAACCCTAAAATTTAATCCTAGTCCTCGCTAAATTTTCAGTACAAAACCCTGCCTTTTATAGGCAAAAACCCAGAGGGAAGGGAGTGAGGAGATAAGGGAGCAAACGCTCCCCTTTGTTGGCCCAGAGGCCTTCCACTCTAGTTTTGATGATGATTAACTCATGTAGTTATGTTTACTAATAATCTTGTGATTTTAGTTTCAGATCATGTGATAAGATATTAGTTGGTGATTGCTTCAAAAAGAGGAGTTTGGAAGCCTTCACTTGTGATTCCAGTGCCCGAGCTTCAAGATCATACCTTTGCACTCGGTGGATCACGTTTGGGATCGAGTCGGCTTGAAGATGAAGATCGTCAAGAAGACTTAGGTATCCATAGTTTAGTTTAGTGTGTTTTAGATCCATGTGTAAAGCTAAAAATAGTTGATATGCTCAAGTGCACAACACAAACGTTTTATGTTTGGATATTGGTTTTTCAGTTTTGGTTTAACCAATATTTGTTTTTCATGAATAGTTGATCAAAACAAGTTTAATTGGTTTATGTATAGTAGATTCATTCTATACATGCATGCTTAACTTTTAACAAACTTATTTTGACTATCCTATTCATGTATTGAAAAATCAAAGTTTGATAAAATACAAGTTTTGGTTTTTGGTAAAAAATGTTAAGACATAAAAATAGTTCAAATTGCTTGATATTGAGTTGAAATTTATATCATATGTTTATATATTAATGCAAAATGGTAAAACTATTTTTGGGAATTTTTAAAAGTTTTTAAAGAATTTTTAGAAATATTTTTAAACTGTTTTCTGTCCCAGAATTTGGCTGCCAGGCTTTGGCGGTCGACCCAGACGGTCGACCGTGTTCCAGAGCGGTCGAACCGACGTGCACAGGTCTGTGCATGTCTGGCCAGGCAATGGGACGATCGACGGGCGGTCGACCGTACCAGAGAGCTTTGCTCTCTGTATCTGGGCGGTCGACCGGACGGTCAATCGGATTGCCCAACAGTCAATTTATGACCGTTGGCGGTCGACCGGCCAGTCGACCGCAATCCTGTCAGGCTGACAGATCAGCCTAACGACTAGTTTTGTATTGGGGCTATAAATACCCCATTGCTTGTGTTTTTAGATAAGATTTTCTAGAGCAAAAATTTCCCTATTCTCTGGTTTTAAAACAAGTTTTCAAAAGTGTTTAAGTGCCAAAAGATCAATCTTTATTTGTTTTAGAGTTTTTCAAAAAATCAAAGAAAATAGAAAAATTGGAGATTTGTTTTGTTCTTCATTTCTATCCTTTACAAAGAGTTTTCCCAAGTATTTTTCTTTGAGTTTTTGTTTTTTAAACTCTAATTTTTCCACACTTGAGCTATCATCTATCCTATTCTATAGGATCTTTTATTTGTGGAAAAAGAGATTGTTTGAGTTGTTGTAGCCTCCAAGTTATAAACACCCTTGCTTTTGTTGTATCCCTCTTTGTAGAGGTTGATCGGGTGATTGGTTTGCTCCCTCTTTGGTAGAGGTTGAGATTGTGGTTTGCTCCCTCTAGTGAGAGGTGGAGTTTAGTTTGTAACCCTCTTCGGTAGAGGTGTTTGTGGTTATTTAGCTATGAGCCTACCCCTCGGTTGTGAGGTGGTGTTTGAGAGAGGAGTTCGGTACTCTTGTGTTGTAACAAATTCTCCTCGGTGGAGGTTCCCTCGGTGGGAGATAGTGGATTGGAAATCCTTCTCGGTGAAGGCGGGGACGTAGAGCTAGGGGCTCGAACCTCGAAACATATCTTTGGTTTGCGTTTGATCTATTGACTCTCAACTCTCTCTCTTTTATTTGTGCATGCATCATTCATTCATTCATATCATATATTGCTTGTGTTGTGCCTTGCATTATGTCATATTGCTTATCATCCTTATATGCTTGGCTTGCTTGTGTGTGCCTCACTTATACTTAACCACAAGAGCTTCATATAGCACCTCACCCTTATCTAGGGGAATCAAGAGGAGTTAGTCCAGAGCTCTTCACGGGGAATTCGGCTATACTTGTTGGTTGTATTAAGTGTGTTGTAAATTTGTTTTAGCTTCCGCATTTAGTTTCTAGATTAGCACTATCACCTATTCACCCCCCTCTAGGTGATTTTCAATTGGTATCAGAGCCTACGCTCCTGATACTTAGGCTTAACATCCTAAGAGTGAGATCCTTGTTTGCTAATCTATCATTTGCATTTTGTTTGTTTGCACACATTTA